>VZRR01008722.1:84869-211406 GCA_013398015.1 Oreocharis arfaki | reverse complement strand
GCGGGGGCCGGGCTGGGCGGCGGGGCGCTGCCGGGGGGGCTCAGCCCCCTCAGCCACTCGCCGCCCATGGGTACCCCGCTCTCCATGCACGGCCCCGGCAGCTACGCCGGGCACCCGGCCGGAGGGCTGGTCTGCGCTGCCCAGCTGCCCTTCCTGCCCAGCCCCGCCGTCCTCTCGCCCTTCGTCCTGGGCTCCCAGACCTACGGCGCTCCGGCTTTCTACACCCCGCACCTATAAGCCCGACGCTCCTTCCTCCTCCTCCTCCTGCTCCTCACTCCCGGCTCCTTCGCCCGCCGCCCCTCCGAGGACCACCCGGCCGGGCCCTGGGGAGCCGCTCACCGCACGATCCCCCGCAGCCCAGAGGTGAAACCGAGAACCGACCGGCAGCGACACGGAGGAAAGGGGCAGCCCCGTGTTCCTGCCGCCCCCCGGCTGCGACCCACCCCGGGGGGTTGAAAGGAGCGGCCAGAGGCTCCTGGGACCCCGCGGGCGGCTCTCCCGCCCTCGGTCCTTTCTACGACCCTTTTTGTACGCGATGCGTCCGGACTGCCCTGCCGAGGGAAGGAGGAGGAGAAACCTCCCTCCCCCGTGTACATACAAGTAGATGTAAATCATCGTTACCTGTATTTTTATTTTCACCGTCCCTCGTTGCTATGTGGGTTTGGTTAATTTAATAATTATTATTAATATTATTTGCCTTTGTTTTTATTCTGGTCTGCCAAATCGCGAAAGACTTTAAAAGAAAAAAAAAACGTTATGTACCCATTTGACTCTCAGGGTAAAACAAGAGAACTATCGGTCCTGTCCCTCGACATTGCAGAGGCAAAGTAGCGCCGCTCCCTCCCGTGACCTCACGGTGACGAGGGGTATTTTTTACAAACGTCACTGTCCATCGACCCCCGAGCGCGGCCGAGGCGCTGCGGGGGCGGGGGGATCCCGCCCGGGAAGGGGCGGCGGGGGCGGCTCCTGGGGCGCAGGGCTGGTTTTTTACGTTAATCATTTCTGTATATTTCTGGTTGTTACAAAAAAAAAGAAAAAAGTTTTAACTTTATAATTAATGTATAAGATGAGGGAGGAATGAGCAAGAGGTGATAAAGAGAGCACTTTGTTTGCTAAACACTTTAAATCAATCAATAAACTCTAAAGAAACGGCGCTTTCCGTGGTGGCGAGTCCCTGGTTTTCGGGTGAATCTTTGTAAGACAAGTTTCTTCTGGAAAACGCCTGCCTCATGAGTGGCTCGGAGGGAGGTCTTGCATAATCCCTTTTTTTCCATTTACTCTGAGAGCGTATTTCTTATACGCAAATAAACTTTATTCTTCTTGTACGAGGGAGGGTATTTCCCTTCTTAATTTCCTTGTTTGCGTTTTCTTAATTGGCTTTGCCGATTCGTGCAATACTAAGAACAACCAAAAAAAATTATATTTAGGGCAAATCCGACATCTCTGCCATGTTTCCGCTGACAAGGAGTCCGATATTTTGGATTTATGTAAATTTAATAAATCGGCTCTTTCATTCAGATTCCAGAACTTTAAAAATAAAATAATCTTTTCATCGCTGTTCCGCTGATTACTTTTGAACTCGTATCAAAGTTGGTCTTTTATAATCCATGCTTTTTTTTTCTTTAATTTCAAAGAAAATATCTATAACTGCAGTGAGCACCCCGAGGTGGCTCCGCTGGTCCAGCAGCTCCCAGCCCGCTGCCGCAGGGACGCTGTTTCCCCGTTTCCCCACTCCCTGCGTGATCCCAAAGCTCACACCGGGGAAGAGCTTTCATTTTCCACTAATTTTTGGTGTTTATGGTCTTTTCTTTCTCTTTTCTTTTCTTTTCTTTTCTTTTCTTTTCTTTTCTTTTCTTTTCTTTTCTTTTCTTTTCTTTTCTTTTCTTTTCTTTTCTTTTCTTTTCTTTTCTTTTCTTTTCTTTTCTTTTCTTTTCTTTTCTTTTCTCCCCTCGGGGGCAATTATAAGAAACCAGTATTTTCCAGAGCCATTTTTGGGTAGCAGAGCATCCCTTCCCTCTCGGGACCGGCTGCGGCACCCCCCTCCGCATCGCTGCCCGGACGGGTGCCGGGGGTCCCCGGGGTGTCCGGGCTTCGCTCCCCGCTCAGCTCCTTTCCCCTGCTCCCTCCCGGTTCCCCCAGCCTGGCTCCGAGCTGGGGTTGTGCAGGGCCGGGTGCTCCACAGCCGCATCCCGCACACCCGCTCTAGAATGGAATTAAATGTTTCAGCCCTCCCGTGGAAATAGAGCCTGCCGCGACCGCCGGAATTAGAGACAAGGGGGGAGTGGAGCCGGCTCCACGCTGCAGACCCCGCAGGGTCCGTGGTTTCCACTGGGGGGTGGGTGCAGGGTCCAGCAGCCTGCGGGAGCCGCGGAGAGGATGCGGGATGCTCCAGGTGATGCAGGATGCTCCGGGTTCTCACTTCCCCATGTGCAGAAGCATACAAGCACCAGAAGTCTCCAACCAGACCCATTTGCATTTGTGAAAATAGGAACTTATACGGTGAAAGGTGTTCCGAAGTAAATTTTCAAGGAAAACATGACAAGTGGTAGTGCTTGGAGTACTGCTCTGCACAGGTCTCACTGGTAGGAGATAACCAGCTAAACTGGGAAACAGACACTCGGGAGATTCTCCCACACTGCACAACCCTGCTGTTGTGCACCAGGTTTGAGTAAGTGCCACTAGCAGCCAAACTGTTAGCTCAGGTGAGGCATGACACATCTGAATAGAGATAATTCAACCCCTGTCTGCGCTCCGGGAACTCCAAGCAGTTCCCTGCCAGTGGGAAATAATTTGGCTCCAACAGAAGTTGCCCAGAGCTTCAGAGTGCATGATTTCCCTGCTCCAGGCTGGTTAGCATCCTGCCAGTGAAACCTGTTCATGTGAGTATTATTACTCACAGCTGCTGGATGAAGGAGTCAGTTAGCCTGAGATTCCCAGTCATTAAACGCGATTTAACAAGGCTTCTCGCACTTTATGGCAGTGCTGGAAACAGAGCTGCAGGTATCTTTCTCAGCATAGTTTAGGAAGTTATTGATAACCCTTGCTCCAATGCCTCATCCAGACGTCTGAGCTCGTAAAACTAGAGCAAAAACTGCACAGCCTCAGCTCTAGTGTGTGTTTTCTCCAGTGTGCAGTTCCTGCAGTGGTGTAGGGCATGATTTACACTCTGCTTACAGGTACTGTCTGTGTCCAGAGGACATTTGGAGCACCAACACCAAAGAGACAACTTAAATAATGTTCCCTGGGCCAAAACTCTGCAGCTGACTCGTGGTGTTGGATCAGTGTGTGTGATGGTAGGTGTGAGAGTGAGAAGTGTGATGGTGTCGACACAGGGCAGCTGTTGAGAAACATCTCAGGTGTGAATATTCGGTCCTCGCTGTGCTAAAGCAAAAGGCTCTCACCTGCCTGAACCTCCCAGCTCCATCACCCGTGTTCTTGCCCGCTGGCACTGGCTCTGCAGGAGACTCTAACAGGTCTTGATGCAGCATTTGAGGTTGTCCCACTAGAGAGTCACAGAAAGCCCCCGAAGCTCCCACAGTGACCCTCCCCCCCCCCATTTCACCAGCAAGACCCAAAAGCCAATTCCCAGGTGGTGCCTGCGTGATGTCCCTGCTGCCCTGCACACCACACCTGCTGCTCCTGCACAGGGCTTGTTTCTGTGAGTCATCAGCAAGCCACAGACACCCTGGGACAGTGCAAGTAGAACATCCTGACTCAGGAGACGATGGCTATGGCACAAGCAGGAGCTGTTGTATTCATTCCGTCAGTAAAACTTTTTAAAATTACTTTATTAGTCATTCATAAAATTTAGTGTTAGGGGATTCAGAACACAGAACACGGCCAAGGAGACATTGAGCAAAGCATTTGCCAGAGGACAAAGTCTCAGCACTGACAGACTGAGCAGCACATTCAAAGCCTGATTCAGTGTGTTCAAGTGATGTCTTTGGCACGTACCAGAGATGATCTGGGGTGTCAGCATATTTTTGGACTAATTCCCATTAAGTCAATGTTAAATCCAAGGGTGCAAACTTGTGTTAGTAAGAAAAGATTCAGATTTAATTGCATCTTACTGTTGTTCACTCTGTGAATGAATGAGGTTAAAAAAAGGAAACTGCTTCTATTTTACTTCATATACTTCAGCTTATACTGAACATGCCTTAATTGTTCAGCAAAACGTCTTATAATCAAAACAATAGAAGAAAGCACATAAATACAGATACATTCCAATCAACTGAGAGAGAACTGAAAATATTTTTAAATATTTTATGTCATTGATTACACTCAGCAGTCAACGATGCTACACTAAGTCATTGTAAACCAGTTCTGCATTATCAGCTACAAAAATTCCTTGTGTTACTTCCACCGAAGCAGGGAATGTAGGTGCAGTGAATTACTTTTTTTAATTCTTAGAGGTTTTTGGCATGTATTTCAGACCTTCTGTTTCAGACTGAACATACAGTAATGTTACATATTTCTAGGCTTATACTACACGAGTGAAATGCTAAAAATAAAGCTTTGTCCTCATGAACTTCAATCCATTTCCCAAAAATACACCATGATGTCTGCTTGTCAACTGCTATATTAACAAATATCCATTGACTCCTGTATTGCGTGATAAAATAATTCTGCTCAAACACAGCTGAATTTAAATGCTCGAAGGAACATTATTTTACAGTGTCTGGGCAGGTCTGGTCTTCAGGTTTTGTCTCAAAGATAAACAAGAAAGTATGGTTGGTTTAGAGCCTTTCTTAAGGGCAAATAAAAGAAAGATTTTCTTCTGATATTGGAAGATTTTCCAGACTCTGGGAGGTAAACCAAGGCAGAGAACAGAGGAACACTGGGGATGAAGGGGACAGGCAAGTAAACAAAGAGGATCCTAGGCAGTTTGTCTCTGAAATTGGGCTTACATAAATGGTTTACATAAACCACATTCTTCTCTACCTGGTGGAGTTTTTTACTTCTTTCCCCCTTGCTCACACACTCATGTTCTGTGCCACATGCTCACGTTAAACAGGCATCTCAGGTGGGCAGAAAGGGGGCTGTCACAGTGAAAATAACCCTGACAGTAAGAGCTCTTTCTCCTTTCCTGATGCTGTCTGGCAGAGATGTGAATTCATTATACAGAATAAGATTTAAAACAGGTTATCACAGCCTTGGAAACCTACAGCTGCTATGTGCCCATTCAGGAGAAATCCTGTTGATGTTGGAAATCCTATGGATGCGCCCCGTATCAATAGAGAAGCACCCAGAACGCAGAGCGTGGCCAGAACACAAAAGCCTGGACATGCAGGGTCAGGCAATATCTGTATATGATGTTCAGGTAGCTAAAACTAGCCAGGTCCACCCAAAGTGATAGACATTTGTTTGGAATACATCTTCTAAATTTTCTTCTCTGCAATGACACAAACCAGAAACATTTTACAGTGACAATGCAGGAGAGATGACACCACAGCAAAGAACTGAAATATTGTCACAGAAACAATTACGTGGAGTGATGGTTTACACAGCAAATATTCACCCCACTTCAGTAAACTGCTGCTTTTTCAATAGAAGGAAAATAATTATACTAAACTTAGTACAAATAAATCAATTATTGCTCTTTTTCTTTCTCTGTTGTTTTTTTTTTTCCTCCATAACCACACACATACATTACAAGAACTTATCCTGCACATACACAGACTCTTTCCCACCTTTTCATTGTATCATAGGCAGGGTGACAAGTTTATTTCCTGCTCCTTGGTCCCCAGAGTCTGCAGGAGGGGAGGAGAGGAGCAGGAAGAGAGCATTTGAATGAGCTGTTGGTTGGGCTCCTTGAACTCCTCGTGTTGACCGAGACTTCATAGCACCCAGCTGCACTCTCTGTGACCCGTTAAATGTTTTGAGAGTTGTGATTAAGGATGCTCTTTGGAAGTTCAAGCACCAGCACTATGCCTTGTAGGGGTGATTTGGAGTGAAATACTGTGTTTGCCTTGAGCACGCTCTGCAGCACACCTGATCACACTCACCTCTGCTGCTTCTGCTTCAGCACTGGGGAAAATAAACACTCGTGCACATGTGGGAGCAACATTTAATTTCTGCCCTAGTGAAACCGTGTGGCAGACTCTCCTCGTGGTGCTGTTAGCCTTCAGCTGCCAAAAACACTATTACAAAAATTCAAAGATATCCAAAAGCAATTTCCAAACAAGCAGGATCATATATTATATTTCCATATACCTTTTACAGTGCATGAGGATAAGAGTGGCTCCATAATGGCATTATAAATACAGCAAATTAATGGTGGATGCAATGCCAACACCTTGTCATTATGCAAATTGGAATGTCGGCAGAAATGGTTATCCAACAACCCCTTTCAAAGCAACCAGAAGCCTAATGCCGCACATTACATCTAAAGTAATTAGCACCACATTTAAAAAATTTTAATAAGATTTTCCTTAACTTCTCAACAGAGGGGATTCCTGATGATAATGGAAAAACACATGAGCACTTGGCACAGGAGAGCTGGGGTTTTTCTCAGGGCACTGACAGGCAGAAAAGCAAGGGGAAATCTACCCAGAAAGCCAAATGACTATATTTAAATCACAGACCTTTAGAGATGGAGAAACAGACTGCGCTGACATAAGCCTAGCTGAGTTTGCCCAGGCTCTGGTGCAGCCTGTCACTAGCACAAACACTCCCTGCCCTCCTCCCCGCGTGGCAGAGCCTGCTCCCCCACCACTCTCCTGAGCTGGCACAGCATTTAGGCTCTGTACTACCCAGACCCAGCTGATTGGAAAGGCTCAGCAAGGGCATGAATCCTTTTCTTTCTCCACTCAATCAGCTTTGAAGAAGAGAACGGAAAGCATCAACTCAGAAACATGTGTAATTAACAGATATTTCTCCTTCCTTTCCTTCAGGGGCAGCATCCGACTCCCACCCCTAGAATAACAATAGCTTTATCCTACAGGTCACAATTTGTTCTGCCGCCAGGCAGCCCCAGCTCTCATCCACATGTATTTCCTAGTGGATGTGCTAAGCTCTGGGATCCTTAGCATCTCTCCCAGCTGAAGGGGTGGTGGGGGGGTGCTGCTGGATGGGGAGGGTTCAGGCTGGTCTGACCTAGGCTGCTGCTTTGAGGCTTTTCCCACCCTCTCTTAATTCCTTCAGTTTCTGTAGAGGATTTTGTAATAGGACCATTACTACATCCACTAAGAGGGATGCTCCCAGGGCTCTGAATGTACCAGCAGGCTCTAATTTCTCTCATTAGCCTCTCACCGCCTTTCTCTGTAATCCTCCTGATGTCCCCATCCCACACCTCAGCAGCTGCCCAAGCTCTGCCCTGATGCAGCACAGCTGCAGCACCTTGGCTCAGGCTGCCATGAAAACAACGAAGCTGGGAGAGATCTACCAGGAGCCTCCAGCTGGTTGCAGGGAAACTGCATTTCGGTGAGGCTTTTTGCCTGAGCTGCGGTGTTGGTGCTGTGCTTGGCTTTGTAGCTGACTCTCACCCTGATCTCTCCTTGCTGACTTGGTTCCAGACCTGCCTTTTATCTTGGCGGCAGATAACTTCAGGTAACTGCTGACTGGTGGCTGACTCTGTTCCTATTACCAAGATTGTTTTCTTGTTCGGGGGGTGTGTGATGGTGCCCTTCTCAGGGAGGACATTGCTCCTCTCTTTTTGGTAATGGTCCTGTCTGTTTTCGCCTTCGGCTCCTGACACCTCGAGTCTCTCCTCTGTTTTTCTTCCTCACCTGGCTATGGATTAACTTCCCTCTGCTCTCCCAGCACTGTCGAGTTTCCCTTGGGCACTGCTTGGGGCAGAACTTGCATGTTTGCAGATGCAAACTCAAGTGTTATTTTTATCTAGGAGCAGAACGCTGTTACCTGTTTTGGGTGTATTTAGATGTAGCTGTCCCAGAGCATCCTAGAACAGACATAAGGAGGAATTGCTCTGCAGAAGTTACCAGAGTAACACCCTTCTCTCAGGCTTTGGTGTCTAAGGGGTCCTGAGAGCTGATCTAGCTGGTGACAATATCCATGAGGAAGCTCTCTCCTGAATCCATGAAGTTCGGTGTTTTTCCTGGCAGGAGTCTAGGGAGTAAGGATTCAGATCCAGCCCTTCCTTGCCCCAGTCTGGGGGCTATAATCTGCAAGGATCTCTTTTACTCTCTGTCTAGTTTCCTACTTGAAGCAGTTTTAGCTCCACGGTGGCTCAATTCCAGCTCCCACAGGGGAACAGGTGATGTGAGCTGTCTCCCACCAGCTCTCCTGCATTTAAGTTGCCGGTGGCTTGGGCCACCCCCCGAGCCAGGACATAGGACTGTCACCTCTGAGGCTGAGAAGGGACCCGAAATCCACCTCCTGAACGTGCGCCCCAGCGGGAGAGCTGTGAAGTGCATCACGGTTCCCACTGCCTGTTTAAGACTCGTGACTTTACTAAAGGTGTGGGTTTGGGGGTTGAGGCATTCCAAAAGGCGCGGCTTTAAATGGCCGATTTTCATCACTTAAGTACTGCTGTCCTTACCAGATTTCTTGTTCGTCTCTGGTGCATAACCTACAGAGACATTTACAGCAGCTCCGAGTAAAAGCATTACTGTGTTTCACAGCACTGGATAAGCCCCACACGCAGCTGCACCACAGGCAGGCATTTGCGGAGCGTGGGAGACCAGCAGATGGCCATCTGCCTCTGCTGTGTACTGGGACACGCCTGGCCTGGGTTTGTGCTGGCTGGGCTCCTGAGATCCAACACCTCTTGCTTCTGGCTAGAGGCTCCTCGTAACTAGTTAACAGCCTTATCATCCATTTCCACAGCCACTTTAAACGGAACAGGTTGACTTTTTGTTTTCCACAAAACAAAGTTGGTTTCTTCTTTTTTTTTTTTTTAATAATGTCCAATTTGATTAACCGAAGCCTTTTCTCAATGTGCCACCTGTTGTGTGTGGCACGATGTACCGTCCATGCAGAACTGCTTATAAATCCCATTCACGTGTTTTGCTTACCAATAAAAAAAAAAGACAAATATTTTAATCATGATTTCTAGGAACTTTTTAGTGTTACAATTTTCTAATAGAGACTTTCAGCCATATCCAGGTTGGTAAAGCCAAGCCTCAAGTAAGTTTAGAGAAAATGAAGTCACAAGGTATGGTGCAAAAGATGAGTACAGGCCCGTCATCCTGCCCCAGAAACCTTTCACAGGATGTGCTGAAGGATGGCTTTTATTCAGAAGACCCGCTCACAAGCTCCATACCAAGCTCATTTATGCCATTAAATGCTTTATATCCGAGTGCCAGACCATACATGCTGCAGTCTTTTCTCCTTCCAGGCTTTTACTCCCCGGGTTCAACCATGTGCTCAGGTGAGAATAACCACAGAGAAGTCTTTGCTTACAGGTCTCGTTTTCCCACTGACACAACCCTAGCTAAAAAAGGATGATTTAGATGCACCAGCACAGCTCACTTCAGCTCAGAGTCCCTTCAGACACACAATATTCAACCTGTATTACAACTACTCACCTTAACAACACTGTCTAAGGGCCAAATCACCCCAAGGTGTTCAGGTACCTGGAAATCATACACAGCATCCCCAGTAAGCAGCGGTGCAATTGCAAAGGTGTTGGAGTGACTTTAAAGACAAAACCACACTCAGAGATTATGTGAATGATACTGGCATTTGTTTTTTTTCCCAGAAGCCCTGAGGACAGGAATAGAAATGTTCCAGTAGAAATGTCACAGGGACGGTTGAGCAACATTTGAACTGGTGAGCCCAGAGACCTCAAATTTATAAATTGCTGGAAGTAAACTGACACACAAGAAGTGTGATGTATCTAAAAGGTAGACTAATCTATTTTGAAATTTTGAACTTAAAAGGAGTTCTATTTAGTGGAGATACACTGGATCTTTAGAGAGAGATGCCTTTTAAAATTTCTTCTTTCACTACAGCTACAGATAAACTCATGAAAAGCAGAAAGCTCCCCCAAACCCTCTGAATTATGTCTGAGCAGGTCTAATGAGAATGCTTAGGTGACAATATTCAAGACCTGTGCAGGTACACCAGCTGAGTGGCTCTTGTAGAGAAATAATTGGATAAAAAGAGGCAATCATTTACGTGGGTTAAGGGAAGGGTTTGTCCAACACTGGACCAGGGGAACATAAAGGCAGTGATACAGGGGATGTGCAATTTACACACTCTGCTATGAAGGGTCAATGGTTTGTCTTGCCTCGAGGCAGAAAGAAGAAGAAAAAATTCAGAAGAAAAGAAGAGCTTTAGAAAAGGTCATCACTGGCCATCAGCCTGGGCCAAAGTCCAGGTACCTGTGTCTGAGCTGGCCATCTCTGAGTCACTTGCCAGGTAACCTTAACTCTGAAATGGAAGAGGCACTCTAGGAAGACACTTTTTTCAAGCACGTGTGCTTTTAATAAAGGAAGGGGGAGAGCACAGAGATCATGTGATAGGATCAGGTTTAACTGGTGGATTGGACAGTTGGGTCCAGATAGGAAGATTTAGCTGATACTTCTAGAACTGATGTGACTGAGTAGCATCATTAGAATCACAACATGCTTTGGGTCAGAAGTGACCTCAAAAAAGACCATCTCATTCCAGCCCCCCTACCAGGGGCAGGGACACCTTCCACTAGACCAGGCTGCTCATAGTGGAGCATTACTGACTAACCAAACTTTTTTTTTTGTTTTTCCCTCAGATTTCTACTATTTCCATTCCCAGTCTTGGTCTTTGGGCTCTTTATTAAAGGCCCACAATAGGAACTCCATGGGGTAAAATGCACCTACTGTTTGCTGGGGACTTCCTAGTGCTGATGTTTCATGTCCCCAGCAAAGAAGGGCTGTGTCACTGCACAATATAAATTCCCTATTCTGCTTACAGGGAGAAGAGAAAACATGTTTTATAAATGAACACCTCGTGCTTGTGCAGGCTCAAGAGTCTCTGGAAAAACGGCACAATGACCTTGTGGCTCTTTGAACATTACTCACCAAGTGTCAGTTAAGTCTGGGGACCCCAGCACCCAGTGATTACTATCACATTCTAATGTGTGGGGTGGTAGAGTTGTTGGTTTTGTGTGTTTTCTAACTTTTTTGTGTTTGTGACACTGTCCTTAAGAAGAAATCAAATCAGTTTAGCAGGTGATTCAACTGACTTGGTGATGAACCTGGTTCGTTCTTATCTACATTTTCACCTGAAATCTTCACTGCCACATTAGCAAGACTGATAGTAGAAGTGGCTTTACTTTCCAGTGCAGTCAGTAAATATTATTTGAAATTTTGGCTCTTTATTGTTTTATTTTCAGTATTTCAGAAGTACATTAACCTGGGTTGAAGGAAAAAATGTCTTCCAAACTACAGAGTTCTTGCAAGATAAATAATCAAAAGTCAGCATTAATTGCTTTCTATACAGTACCTGTGCAAATCAGAAAGTATTTGGCAGAACTGTAAATTAAAGTGGTCAGAAGCTACACTGAGTTGTTAAAATTTTCCTAATTTTTAGTTCTTAGAGTCTCCATTCACATCAGGAAACACCTCCAACAGGTGTGACTAAGCCTGTGCTATAGAGAATCTGTTCTAATTTGTAATGAGTATTTTATTGAAGATTTTTGTGGGTCACTTTGAAATCGATTTTCAAACACCATCCTCATGATTCTCTGGATTTTCTTTACCCATAAGGCTGTATGAAATGTTGCAAGAGCACAACTGGTCATTGTTTCATTCACTCTCCTTAAGCTTGACTATAGCCAGCAAACAAGTTTGGGAGATTCGTTTAAGTACCCAGCCAAGAACTACAACCCACACTGGATCCAACTGCTTGTTAACTCTGGAGCTGAAGGAGTTCAAATGCTTTTGTTTGTATCTGGGTCCTTAGACACACTCTCAGGCTTTAGCCTGATGTAATTTTATCTGATCCAAGCCAGGCAGATCTCTACTGCCACAGTGTGCCACTTGAATGATTTTTTTAAACCTCCTATTTTCACTTCATACTGGAGCTTTTTTGACAGCAGTTAAACTGGAGCACATTCTGTGTACATCTACAGACTTTCACAATGTGCTTTCCAGGAGCAGTTCTGAAAGATACTGGGATGCCATCTTGGGAAGACAAGAAGCAGGCCAGGATGATCTTTGCCATTCCAGCTTTTCCATCTGTGCCACAGCTACCAGGATTGACTTAGCTCCTGGAATTCAGTTTGCAGAAATCAAACTCTATTCTATTCATCATCTGAAGGCATCAGTTGATTTGGATTTTTTTTTTTTTTTGGTGTACCAAGATGTTTGTAGAGGTACCGCAGGAGCTGCTGTGCTGCTTGATGTGGCTCACTTTGTACAGCAGTAGGCTGAGTAAATGCTCTGTGCATTGCAATTCCTGGCAGCAATCAAATTGGTTTTAAGCTATCTTTTTTTCTGAAGGCATGAAAGTGGAAAATTTAACACGTGTTGGCAAAGGAGGTATAAATTACACAAGTCCCTTAGGAAGGAAAAGACTCAAGCCCCAAAAACTGAACAGTTTACCCCAATTATGTACAAGTCATAAAACACCTCTGTTTCATGTATATTTCAAATAATTACAAATTTTTAAAATGCATTCCATTCCATACCACCACATCTTTTCCAAAATTCATATTCATTATCAAATAAGTTAAACTTGGAAACAATTTAAAAACGACACCTGTAAAAACATGCCTAGCAAAGTATTGTAGTGTAAATACAAATATCTTTGATTAAGGGCTTTGCAGTTGCACTCTCGTAATAAAAGAAGGGCAGAGGTGATTAACAGCTTAATTCAGTGCATAGTTAAACTGGTTGGCAAACTTCTCGTGCTTCCTTTGGTCCACCCGGTTCATGGCTTTCACGACCCGTTTCACAGCACCTCTGAAAGAGAAACAAAACAATACCAGTTATGTTGAGTCTACTCAATCTCAGAGAATGCTTATGAATCTTGGGGAATTTGATTAATCACTACCACGCTTCTGAGCATGGCATTGATGAGGCTGAACAAATTTGTCTTGTTAACTAAATTAGCTGCAGCAATATAAATTTCAGCTTAATTCAGCAATGATTTTATCAACAGGAGTAAACAAATTCAAGTCCTTCAGTTTAATGGCTGTGTATTACACCCTCCCAGCATTATTTCTTAGAGCCACATAGAGCAAGTTTGATTTTCAAAAGCACCTAACTGCTCTCAGGTAAAAAAATAACTAGAAGTATCTAACACAATCTTAAAAAATTAACACTCAGAAACCCTTATGAAATCTAACTCTCAATCTAGAATGTTTTTCTGAGGGAAGGGTTTGCTGTTCATGGGAACTCATTTAGCAACTTCCACAGGTTACTAAAATCCTGTCTCATCAGATGTGGGCCGAGTTAGCAGAATCCCCATTCCTGAGCAGCAGCTTTTAATGCACAAGAACAACTCTAGTTTAGGAAGACACCAGATATTATTGTGTATCTCTCTACAGGGATACAGGCTACTGCTGCAGGAGTGCTTAGAGCTTAGCCCAGGCAGGACAGTATGACCAATACCTCATTCATATATAAAGTGATCTCTGCTGCCTCGGGATGGGCAAGCACTTGAGCCCTCTGCATCTCCTGCTGTGCTTGAAGAAGGCTCTGGAACGTTCTTCAGATGCAAAAAGGAAGCGAAAGAATGAAGTGCAGAGCTCCTAAGCTTTCTGGTGCTCCCAAATCCAGTGAAGGCCTGTCTGTCTCCCTGTTGCTGCTCTATTGGCTGCCACTGTTTCCTCCCAGTAAAGATGTGCCCAGAGATGTCTTTTGGGAGGGACCGCAACACTTCTCAGCTGGAAAGTGAAGACACCTGCACTTTTTTCCCCTCCACAAACTTTTGAGTGAAGATCACACAGCTGAGATTTTGAGGGTGAGGAAAATGATGCCTAGACAGCATGAACAGGAGTAGGAGATTGTCATAAAAGGCAGAGAGAGAGCAGGCCCCCATATCCTCTAACTGGTAAGGCAGAGGAATGGGTTCGTGAATCCAGAGGGGTAAGAAAGCAAAAGAAAGGCAGCAGAAGCAGTCAGGAAAACGTTCTGTTGTGAGCATCTGCGCCTTCAGAAACTCAGAGCAGCTGTTGCACAGAGCTGAGGGCACCTTCCCTCGGGATTTTTGTTCCTCACTGGATTCTGAAGTTCCCATTTTCACTGGTTACTTTAGATGCCTCTGGCACAAAAGCTCAGCAATCTGAGGCTGATGTTTGCAGGTGTTCTCAGCTGTCACCCTGCCGATGAAGGGCGTTATCTCCTAACAAATCTCCAGGTAAAGACCTGGCTGCTCTGCTGATGTGGGAAGTAGAGCAGCTACAGGCTTGGTTTGAGGGACTGTACCCCATTTGAAAATAGGGCACTGACTGATGTCTCCTTTGATTCCTACAAGTTTGGCAAGTTCCATCACACAAGTGGATGGTTTCAAGGCCAGTGCTGTTAGGACTCTATGTTGTGACAGTCTGCCTTTATCACTTCTGAGGATGTTGCAAGCTGTGCAGGAAAATGAAGGTAAGTCATGCCCCTGGGTAGTGCTCCCCAGCCTCTTTCAAGATCAGCCCCTACACACTATTCCAGCTCTGCTCCCAGGGTTATCTCCAAGAAACAAGCTGACTTCTGGTTTGGTAACTGTTCTCTGTAATGGCTTCATTTCCAAAGCCATTTTGAAACATTGGAAAACAGAAGTTTCTTCTTAATAACTATCTAAATGGTGAGATTAAAGGTTTTCTCAGCAGCAACTGCAATGAAAACCAACATTCTGAAAAAACACCCTGGATGAGGTACACTTTTAACAAAATTCTGCCAATAAAGTTACCAGAGTAAGGAAAATGTGGTCAGGGTTTTGCACTTCAAATATTACCTAATTGGCAGGAGAAAAGTGAGCCTTTAGCAGTGCAGAGTGGCCTTGACACTTTCATGTCATGTAGGTTTTACATTAGCACCAGTGGATTGTGCGATACTGTAAATGAAATGAGATCCCACTTTGATGATCTGTGTGCAATTTCACTTAGCTTTATTGGCAGACTAGAGCCCAGGTTTATCACCTATACATTTCAAGTAATTTGGGGTTGTTATAAGGAGCCAAGGTTATCATCTTGTTTAGTGCTGCAAAGCATGAAACCTATTAAAAACATGACAGGTTTGATTCCCTATGCCTGGCACTAACACACACTCAAAATCATTAGCACAAGCCACAGTAAACCATGATATGAAATTCTGATCATTAGAACTGTATGTCTCCAACTTCTAACTACGACCAGGTGACCTGAGAATTTCACAGAAAACGTGCTATTTCCATAACTAAAAGCAATGTGGATTTCACTTTGTTTTTATAACTATTACATCAGAGAAGGGAAAACGGAGTTTAAACAAACATTGTGTCCTGGATGCAGTTCAACTCATCCAATATATTTAGGGCCTAACCCACCATTAATGATTTTATAATAATTTTGCTTTTTTTGATTCGGCAGCTTTACACTTCACTTTCCTTTGACTACTTCATTTTTGACATGTGAAACTCTTTAAATAGCTGCAGCTGCTTCCCATTTGATAAAGACCAGAGCATGCTTCGACAAATTTATGTTGTAGCCACATCTAAGCAAGTACAGGCATCAGAAATGGTGTTAATAATGGACAGATGGAGCTACTGTATGTTTTAAATCCCATTTGGAAGTGGCTGGCAGGTTCCCC
Source organism: Oreocharis arfaki (assembly GCA_013398015.1). Classification (NCBI taxonomy): domain Eukaryota; kingdom Metazoa; phylum Chordata; class Aves; order Passeriformes; family Paramythiidae; genus Oreocharis; species Oreocharis arfaki. The sequence continues at coordinate 195,747 of VZRR01008722.1, read as the reverse complement.
CATCCACCTGAGCTGCTGTGCCTGACTAATAAATGATCATCCAGAGAAGCCAATCCAGCAATTGAATGGGTTTCTAAAAAATTGAGACAGGATAAAAAAAGTCTTTCATAGAGAAATTTTGCAAATTAGTTGAAAATCACTCCCAAAGAAATAACCTTGGTCATCAGTACCTGCTATTTTTTATCCTCCAGACATATGGAAGACATTCTTATTTGCAGTTAGCCAAGAAAGCTGTTTAGTAAGTGCATGTTAATGTAGAAACAGAAAGTATTGTTGAATCAAACAGAAACAGTAATTTAACAGGCTTTAGAGAATGGAAGTATCTTACTTATTGAAGACTTTCTTCTCAAGCCGGGAACGAGAAGTGTTAGCCTGCTGCTTCAGGTCTGTCAGATTTGGATATTTTTGCTTCTTCCCTTTCTTTTTCTGTCCTTTTCCACTACTTTTAGAGGAACCAAGATCCAGTCCTGTAGCAGCTTCAACTTCTCTCATGAATTCTGGATCTCGCCACTCTGTTTAAAAGACAAAACACGGACTTTGAAACCCCAAACCCAGGGAGGATTTGCAGTCTCCTAAGGAACCGGTTCTTGTCACCAATGGGCAAGAGCAGAGTCACTGTGATCTAAATTGCATACACAAAGGAAAGGGAGGATAAAGCAGTTTCCCAAAACGACAGATCTTGGTGAAAAAGCCCTGCCAGTCTGGTGTTACTATGTATTAGTAGCTGCTGTGGATAAAACTGTTCTGTAGGAAGACTTAAATCAAGTTTCTACAGTAGAACAGTACCAAAGTTCCAAGGAAACGATTCCATGTAGGAGAGGTGAATAAACACAGTGATTATTATTTAGAAATTGAAAGTGCCAACAATGTAGCTGAGGAACTTACCTGCAGAAATGAATTCTGAATAAGCTTAAAAGTAAACCTAAAAAATTGAATATATCAACTTCTGAGCAGAGTAGGGGTGACAACATTGTGACTTCTTTTCATCAAAAATATTTACTTTAAAACATGAACTGGTATCTGATATCTGCATAAAATTTTTGAGTAGGACAACATGACCCTGTTGCCATGAGCCTCATGTTGCATCTGAAAAAGACACTGCTTTCTAAGTATCCCACAATGGCTTAGTTTAATTATCTAAATCAAGTTTCTTCTCTTGACAATGGCACAAGTTAATTTATCTAAACAAAACCTTGTTCTACATTTTATCAAAACCTTAATGCTTCAGAATCCAGCCACACACTGTAAGTGGATTCTGATCCTAGATGCCACCAGAGGAAAAAGCATGAAAAATTTAGACTGTGGATTATTTAAGGAAGCCATAGTCTTTCACCTTCAGTGTGGAGTCTTGTGTATCAGAACAAGGTAGCACAGTACAAAGTAAAAATGTGGCTGCAGGACGGACATATGCCAAGGGGAAATTCAGAAACGTTTCATTGCATTATAAAGACTTTGAGCATATGGGTTGGAAAAAAATGTAGGAAGTACTACTTCAAAAAGAACATGGTCCAAACTCAGCATAAATGCCAGAATTCTGTAGTTTAACAACAGTAATTGCCAGTCATTTGTCATAGTTTCCCTTATGTCAGTCAGCCCTTCTTGCCTGCAGAAATTGTAACACCAAATGTCTACTACTCTTACTTAACATCTTTGTAGATACAGAAAAATAAACATTCCTAAAGGACTATACAACTTCATTTATACACCAAGATTGTCACTGAGTGTGACAAACACTGCTAACAACATTTCAGGAAGGTCAGAGGCAATGTCCTCACTTAAGAACACGGTATTAAGGAATGCCAGAGCAATTTTCCAAGGAAAGGTTAGATCTAAACTACCATCATACATGAAAGCAAGGACTGCTTAAAATCCAACATGCCAAAAAGCATGAGCAAAACGAAGCTGTTTGAGAGCTGCACAGGAGAGTTACAAAGGGAGAAAAGAGAACACATATACTTGATAGATCATAAGACCTCGCAGACTTTATTTTTTTTTGAAGTGAGGGAATACAGAACAGCACAATTCAGATACAGGAACGATTAATCCAAGATTAAGGAAAACTGTCTAAACAGTTTATCTCCCAGTAATAAGAAGGCGTCACAGTTTAGGAACCCTGTGAATGGAGCAATTGTTTAAACACAACGAAAAAATGCCGGCATCCAGTAGAGATGAAATGAGCATTTGAGTAAAATGAAGGAGCAATTTAAAAGCTTTTGAGAAAAATCAATAGAATGCCAGGGAAGAGCAGGCTTTTTGAGCACTGATGGGCCCCTAAAGCTCTTCATACATTGTTACTGAGTTTAGCAGCAGGGAAAAGAAAATTACACAGTTTGCAAGGGTAGGCGGGAATCAATACTGTAGTTAGTAAAGAGATGCTATTTCACATCTGAGTGGCCAGCGGCCTGCCTTCACCAGCCTGTCCTGATACCTGTTTGTTAACAAGTCACTAAGGGCTGAAAAACCAGATACTCTTCAGGGCTGACACAAAAAATAGGCACTTAATTTGCTCCTGTGTGCGAACTATTGGAAAAGGATGAACGCTGCAGATTAGCGGGTCAGCGTAATCCCACCTGATTCACTGTCTCAGGACTGAAGAGCCCAAAGCACCTCTTGTGGACATTAGCTACAGTTTAAAATTTTGTACTAAGATAATAAATGCTCCATAATAACAATAACAGTGTTGTCAAAACACAGTCATTAGCACATAAACTGTACCACTTTTATATAACTGTTTCCCCCCTTTTATCACACAAAGATAGAAATAAACCTACTATCCAGTAGGAAGGAGATGCAAGAAGAATTTTGGTGCAATTTAACCATACAACTGATCCCCAAATTTTAGTGTTTTTTTTCCAAATTTTTCAAACTGCAATCATTAATAATGTTGTCAATCAAACAGTTCTTGACTGTTCAGTGGGTTCCCAGTTGTGTATTTCCTGTAGCAGCACTGCTCAGATTTGCTTCAAGACCTTTGCAACCAAAAAAATCCCAAAACCAAACACCACTGAAAACTAACCAAACACACCCCTCCAAACCACAAGCCTCAAAACAAGCAAAAAAAAAAAATTAAAAATTTGATGAAAATAATCTTAAGCAAATATAAAAGCAGTGTGGCAGAGGAAAAAAGAAAGCAACAAAAACCAGTGGACAGAAGTATTTAGTGATATCTGGTATACGTATGGCTTTAGAAACATGGAAGGTTTCGAAAAATAAATTAAGTGCCATAGCTTGTGCAGTATGTCCCCAGCCAGATGGGATGGACCTTTGTGTGACATCTCAGCTTAACAACCACACTCAATAACACAAGGAGCAATGCCAACACTGGTTTGGGACTAACATACACATCCTTGTGGACCAGAGGTGAGAAGCCTCTAACAACACCGAGCTGACACTGTAATAAAAATAAATACTGTGTCTAGCCTCAAGCAATAGCAATTGCACAGGAAAAAAAAAATCAATATTTTTCAGTCCAAGTGATTTTTATACCAGAATGTTAGTTTCTAGTTTGAGATTTCAAGAACACCTATCAATTTAATTTGCTAGGTTTAGTTTGTCATAACTAAGCTAGGAACTTTCCTTTTTAACACAACATCCACACCCCTGTTCTGGTTTGCCTGTGACAGTCCAACAGTGTCTGTGCTGCTGACTGGATGCCAGTTTAGAGCACTTAATCGGCCTGGACAGGGATGGCAACTGTCTGCAAATAGAGCACTTGGACACCTGCAAATACCAGAAGGTGTTCAGTAATTGCTGCACTGACATGGTGCTGTAATCACCGAGCCCAGTCACTCAGAGATGGTCAAGAAAGTATTAAAGGCCACTGGCTGGGTCAGCTGTATGTTCAAATGCACATTCATTCCACATGTCACCTTTGGAGTCTGGTGTTGGACAGCCTGGTGTGTTGCAACCTTCCTAGAGAAAAGCATCCCGCCAGGGAAAGCTTCTCCAGGGGTTTCAGCAACTTCCCTGGGCGACGGGTGCTTCCAGCAGGTGTTGCAACTTCTCTGCTACAAGTGCTATCAGCTCTTTGGATGCAGCTCTTCGGAAATCACCCCGGCAAAGGCGGGGACAGAGAGACAGGAGCCTCATATGGCAGCTCCTTTATTGTCCCAGCCTCAGTGAAGGGGAGGCCAGGGACAAGAACTCCCTTGTCAGGGGTAGAAGCAGGGGTTTATATGCGAAAGGCAGGGGGTGGGGTAGAAACCAATTAGCCAACAGGGTACAGGCTATTACCATAAAGAAACAAGGCATGTTGGAAGCTCATCATGACCCAGAAGAAGGTTGCTTGTCTCTGGGTAGATTCTTTTGGCCCTCAGGCCTCTTTCCTCCAAGGGAGTGCAGAGGGCTCCTGCCCCAAGGGCTCACAGCCCTCCACACACATGAATTCATGTGGATGTATCTTTTTGAATACACATCAACAACTGTTCCTTAGGCTCTCAAGAGGAAGGTTCAGTAGCTTCATTAATAATATGCATAACTGTGAAACACCAAGTCAGTCAAACCTTCAGAGAGAACTCCTTCAAGGGAGTATAGTACAGGATATCAAAATGCTAATGCCTATGGGTGAGTTTAATTAGAATGAAGAATAAATAGCTCAAACCAGAGAAAACTTAGACCTGCTGGATGAAGGTAGATTAAAGAAAAGCTGAGCCTTCCAATTATACACTCTGTCTTTGCTTGATAGATCCCTCTCTCCCATCTTCCTTCGCAGTCCATCAACTTCCAGTAGCTTCCTGGTTGCAATCCCCCAGGTATCTTCTGTCCATCATTAATGAGGTTTAGTTGTACTGCTCCAAGAAAGTCTCTTATTCCCCTGGAAGTCTTCCTGCCTGGGTACTCATCGCCTGCTGTTTTGCTCACTGCCTGCATTTCTCACACACCAGTCCAGAGCTGCACACTGGCTAAAAATGCCCAAATAATCTTGGGGAAGAAGGAGCCTTCCCCTCCCACACCTGAAAGCAGGCAACCAGGATGCAAGGAAAAGGCCAATAGTTTTGGTGCCCATTCTCAATTGTTTAAAAACAAAATCCAGCACGCCCTCCCAATACTGGTGGTACCACAATGATCCTAATAGTATTATCCTTATACATCACAACTGCTAGGGATCAGCAAGATTAGACAACTTCTTTGCAGAAGCACAGGAACAGTTACTGTCAAGCATTTACCAGGGAAGAGGTCTAATCATCCTTGATAAACATGTTCCTTAAGAAAAAGGCTATAGCTTGTTTGTCTGAGCAGTGTTGGGAACATTACAAAAGCCACTGGAAATAAAGCACAAACGCAATGTTACTTTATTCTGTCTACACATGTATCCATGTTTATTACATAAGCAAGAACCACTGCAAATGAGCTGCAAATTAAAATCAATAGGAATGCAAATGGGAGAAGGTGGTTCGGAGCAAAACAGGTAACAGGTATCTCCTATCTCTGCCTAGTATTTTTTTTAATTTTAATTTTTTTTAAGATGCTACGCAGACACAGACCTGGCTGGGCCGCTTGCTTCTCAAACTTCATCTTCTCTTCTCTGGCTCTGTCCTCTGCGTTTACAGGAATCCCAGAGTCATCCCGAGGTATTATCTTTCCATGGAAAGGGCACTTGTAAAAGAAAGGGGGAGGAAAAAACCTCACTATTTTTGAATGAAAAGAAAATGTTTACATTTTATTCAACACAGTTTAAAGTTGGACACTGGAATTGAGCAACAAAATTACATTTGACTCTCAGTCCTCTTCAGAAAGCATCAGACTCCCATAAACATCTTGTGTTTAATATATTCAGAATCTCAAAGGAATAAGCTCTTTTTGATACCAATGTCCAATTTCATGAGACCAGGTAGCACATCCTGTAAAGTCTGGAATTAGGGCACCGATGCTGCATCATATGTTGTTGTTAATGCTGTAGCCCTATGCTGCAACAATCCCATTAAAAGTACTGAAGTGCATTCAGATCCCTCAGTCTCAGATAACATAGGAAGAACAGGGATACTAGAACAAAGTATTTAAGCAAAGTAGTTCTGCTCAACAGTGCTCATAATTTAGCTTTCATGAAAGTTAATTTGTAAATAAAATTTCCTTGTCCCTCAAACATACAAGTTTCTAGAAACAGTTAATATCAAATATGCCTCTGAATGAGGAAAAATTTCCAGCAAAGAACTAACTATCCTGCCTTACTGGCAGGTACTCACACATCACAGTAATAAATAAAATCCAAATAACCTACAATGAATGCCAAGAACATTTGAGAGTTCTTTAAATGTTTACAGCTTCTCTACCAAAAGGATGTTTCCCATATGAAGCACACACTAACACTGAACTTCTCCAACACAACGTTCTTCCACTCCCTTGAACTATACTTACAATGTGAAATAAACTTTTATGGATGTTTTAAGATCTTCTCCATATAGCACAGATCTTGGAAGTTGTGTAAGATGGTACCTACCTTAATCCGATCTTGTCTTTCGCACAGGCTTCCATCAGGCATTGGTGCTCGACATTTATGTTTTACTGGTTCAAACTTGCCAGCAAATGTTATACACCTGGTTTTTAACATTTCCGTTATTTCTTTATTTTCCACTTCCTCCTCTACTTCACAGGGTGCCCAAAATCGATGCTCAGAGGTAAATCTGGAAAAAAACCAAATGAAAATAATTCACAAATTGTAAGAAAACAATAGAGATGCCATTATCAACCTGTGCTAGACTCACACGTGAAAGGAAGAGAAGCTTTACTAGTGAATTAAAAAACCCCTAGGAATCTACCAGTCTTGTGGCTTCTGTATTATAAAGATATTTTAAAAATATCACCAAAGCCTGTCTAGTATTGATTTCCTGTTTAACCTGCTAAGCTATTACAAGTCCTAGCTTTAGTTCACGATCTGACATCCAGAGTCAGTTATCCAATTTCCAGATTCAGTGAATAACTTTGTAATTCTGTACTTAACATTCTTCATAACAAAATACTTCTATGATTAAGCACAGAAGACACATAAAGGAGGAAACAGTTTGATCTTAACCTATCCGATCTTACTCCTGATAGCTGGACTCCTGCAGCAGTAGAGAAGCAAAGGCAGAGATCAGAGCACGTAGCAATGTACTGAGACCAAGGGAAAGAGCAAACAATCAGCTGAGCCTTATACAGATTCTTTCTTCCAGGTTCTTCAGTGTCTATAAATCTGAGAAATTATCAGGTGTTCCTCTAGGAAATTAAGCTAATCCACTGAAAACCTATTTTAAAATTAAAGACCTTACCTACATTTACAGACACATATAGGCAAACAAAGATTTTCTCAACAGCATTCATATAATTTCATTTTAGCCACCCTAAGCTGCCAATAGACTGTAGTGAAAAACAGGCAACTCCAGAGAGCAATTACCTGACTCATTTTAGAAGCTAACCTTAGGAGGCAATGACTATTCCTCTGATGGTAAATGTTTCTTTCTCCTAATCATGAAAAGAAATCAGGGGGACCAGCTTAAGCTTACATATACAATTTTAAGGTATCTGAAGTTATCAACAACAATCCCACCCCAAATTTAAGGAAATATGAAGTTAAAAGGGAAAAAATACAGCTAAATTACAGCCTGCATGTCTGCTGCTCATTACAAGCAAGATGGAGATACCTAGATGACAGATGTCTTGATAAGGACATAAAATTCCTAAAGGACACCTTCCAATCCCTTTCTTCCACACAGTTCTTTGACTCAATCAGTTACAGAGTTATTTGAAAGGATTTTCTCTATCCATATCCAATTCCTCTCACTCACTAATATCCTTGGGTGTCATTCCTACTTCTGAGATTTTGTCTTCTGCAGACTGCAGAGCCATATATATAAATGAGCACGGGCTTCACTCATCACACCGGTCTCAATTTGGCAAAGCACATAAGCCAATACTTGAAAGAATTTCTTTAGACGGCCTTAAAAAATTTGATTAATTTTATCTAACCAAGTTTTCAGCAGATGACAAGGAAAAAAGAAAAAGTAGAGGAAAATTTCTGACCATAGCAACCTGCAACATATATAGCTGCTGGCTTTAATGCAATAGCTGAGCATTTAAAACTGTGTAAAGAGATTAAAACTAGGTTTAAAGGGGTTAATGAAATTTTTTGAGCATGTCTATGATTTGCCATGTCATCAGAAAAACGTTCCAACAGAATTCTTGTTAAACAAATTGATTCTATCCAGTAATTTCTCCATCAAATACACCTCGTTAGTGCCAGATAAACGTTAACCTGCCATAAAGTACAACTTTCTTCTGGAAAATTAGGAGATAAAGGCAAAAGAGTTCCAGTGGAGGTTAGTTCAGCAATAAACACAGTAACATATTTCCACTGTTTTTGGTTAAACAAAATGTTTTTAATTACACACTTCCGCACACTGTAGCAAAAAAACCCAAAAGCCCTGAGAGTCTTTACAAAATACCAACATGACTCTAGCCCACTATTCAAATGGTACAGTATTTTAGCTTCAGAACTTATGTGGCAAGATTGTACAACAGACAGTAAATTAAAGAATCATATAAATTTCTTATTTGCTTAGTTTAATGTAATGCTGAAAGCAAGACTGACTGGCAGCTCTGTGTCAATAACCTTGCAGCCACACAGAGGGGAAAGCATTCCTAAAAAAGGCACCATACAGGATTTTTACATGCATGGTAATCTTACAGAATCTCTTAGAAAAATTCTAGTGTCCTTTGGTGGTCTGAACTCCCCTCCCCCTCCAAATTATCAAGTTACAGTTACATGAGAATGAAGAAGCATTTCACTGTTGTGCATGTCAACCCTTCTAATTAGGAAATAGCTCTATTTAATAATTTCTGTCTCCCTTCAACTAAATACTCATCCAACACATGTCAAGAATATCAAAATTACGTTTCACCCTATGTATAATTGATCAGTATTTGGGAACTGAACTTAAAAAACCCTGGTTCATACAAATATTTAATAAATACTATTGCTTACTATGAGCATATAACTTATTTTCTCCCAACATGACTTACAAGCAGCTGAGAGAAGAACAAAGCAGTGGCAATCCCCAAAGTTTTCTGATTTCTTATTGTAAGTTAAGCAACATTTTAAACAGGCAGATACTTGTTTGAAAAGATGATGCATGTGACAAGTAAAAACCTATTTGTAAGATGGATCAGAAGACGAACAGATAATCAACTAAAAGATGAAAAAGATCAACACCTCACTCACATTTAGAGTGCTCCTGATCCAGATAAATAACAGAGACTTTAATGGCAATGACACAGCAATACATGAGGAGGAGGAAGAGGAATAAAAGGCAGGTAATGGCTAACTGAAATCTAAGAGAAAGACCAGCTCTTGGAGAACTGCTGCACTCTTTCAATGAATTCACATCATCTTAATTTCTAATCTGATGGGAAGCTTAGAAAACATTGAATAAATATAAATTCTAGTTCCAGGTGCTTACAGAGATCCTGAAGCAAGTGCAAAATGGGTTAATTCAAACATCCTAGTCATAGTCAGTGCTGCACCAACCTTTTTACTCTGCTCCTAAGAGTAAGCTGATTTAATTCAAGGAAGAGGGTAGATGAGTTTGGAAAGTCAATGGTATCCAAAATAAATCTGTTAAGCTGGCATATCAGACTCTACACAATATAATACTGTACAGCACACACTACCTTCTGCCCCCCCTCAAAAAACCCAACAAAACTTCTTAAGAAAATCATCTTCCTGGTAGCTACATTCTCACTGTCAAAATCTTAATTTATTGTAAACGCTCTGATTAAGTAAATGCACTGCTAAATGAAACAGAAAGACTTTTCTCCTTTAGATTTTAAAAATTCAAATTCCATACACACACCCGTATGTGTTGCCTATTTTTCTGTTTGCTTTTTTTACCTAAGAATCTCACAGAGCCAGTATGGATGCATATAGAAAAGTTAAAGGAGTTGGCCAATGATTACCTTAATTTTTCAGTAAGTCTATTTTATGCCTGGGGTCAATGGTATTGTGTGTGCAGAGTTACTTAAATTATCTTTAGTTAGATTGGCATATCTGTAGTTATAGACTATACGGTTCAGAAGTGTGCCCTCTATTTTATTGGGAAGCATAAAAATAAAACAGTACAGCACAAGGCAGACAGGCAGTGAAATATGCTTCTGATTTCACTTATGACTTGAATAACTCATTTGCAATGTAAAATAAGGCCTTACTACCTTTTTGGCATTATCGCAGACAAATGCTTCTTAAAGCCCTGCTGAAAATCTTTTCATAGGCTTTGAAGAGCCTACACCACAAGAGATAGAATCCAAAGCTTGGAGTGACTGTGGTAAAGCACTTTCATGCATCAAATTGCACCAGTTTTCAGTAATTTAAAAGGTATTCAGCATTTTATTAAATCAGGTGAAGGGGCAAATATTTCCTCTTGTTCATTTCTGCCAACACTGTTTCAGCACTGTGATTACAGGTTGGGGGTTTTTTGTTTGTTTTGGTAAGAAAACAAACCAACTTGAAGCAATACTGCTGAGAATACAACAGCTTAATTTGCAACCCAGCCAGTCAATGATTTCTGCCTTCTTCAAGACATGTATGGTGCAAACTGATACCAAAGTTCTAGTGGACTTAAAAGAAATTTATACATATAGGGAGGACTTTGCAACTCAACTTCCATTTAAAAATACTAAAAGGAGTTTTAAAAACTGACTGCTAGAAATAAATTCTGATGTGTACCTACCACCTTTTCTCCCCAGTGCTAAAGCTTTCCCTGTGCAAAGCTTCGTGAAACACAAAACCTCCCAGACAGCAACGGAGAGTGAAAGATCTGAATCCAAACCCTGTAACTGCCACCTTTTTCTTGTGTGACTGAATAAGCATATCAGTTTCCTCAGTTACCCCTCTGTGAAGCCAGGAAAAACACTTCCCCAGCCTTTCTCCTACCTTGCCTGCTACTTATTTAGATCTTAAAGTCTCCAGCTGAGGGAATGTCTATCACACACTTGGCAGAGCCCTTTGCATAAGGAGGTACCAACTTAAATTGGAGTAACTGATGCTATGCTGCAAACATAAAAAGAGCAGAAAAAAATGCGCTTTGAAGCATCAAAGGATATTTAATTAGTATCACATCTTCTCAAAACAACATTTAAAGGTAGAATTTCTGACTTTGTTTATGGGTCCTACAACACAAAGTAAAGAAGAAAAGTAATTATCAAAAGAAATAGCAGTCACCCCACTGCATGACCTCTGAGTACAAGTAAATCTATTTATTTGTTTAATTTGTTTTAGAAGAAAAAGAGCATTACTTGAGAATCTTCCCAGCACTTGGCTGATCCTCTCCCCAGTAGTGAAGATCTAATCCAAAAGGCATGAGGGGAGCTTTAGCTCTTTCTTCTAGTTTTCTTCTTTTACTGTCAGGATCTTCCATGTTTGCTGTCCCAGTAGTTGCAGATTCACTGGAGAAAATTGATGAGAAGTCACTACAGAACAGCAATGACCACAACAACTTTTTTCTGTTTTCATTAGATTTTTTTAGACCAACACTAATATTACCTTAGATCTATGATTACAACTACTTTTACAAGGTTGCAAGGCTGTCCTTTCTTTTTTTGTTTTCTGAAGGAAGACCATACGACATAACACCACACACTCTCTATACAGCTCACTGCACATTCAGCTAGTGCTGGCTAACATCTATCACACTGTTGGGGCAGAAGCCCAGAGATTTGATGGGGGCAGCAGCGGATCATGCACGTCGTACTCCCACAGAAACTACAGATGTGGTACAGCAAATCTCAGATTAATTCCAGTTTGCTAAGTTTTGGGGGCTTTCCTGGCCAATGCAGAAGTGTCTTTCCAGGAATATGCCCCTAAGCAGAAGACTCCAGTCTTATCCTCAAATCGCAGCTAAATGCTAGGCAAGGCTGGAGTTTCATCAAACTTTGAACAGGATTGATAACAAATATGTCTTTGGAAGCAATATAACATCTCCAGGCAGCACTGACAGCTTAAGTCACTGGGAACAAAGAGATGGTTGAAACTACTTGCTAATTGAACATTAGGATACATTTTGTTTAGCTGCAAACAGAATGCACCCAAATAAATAGGGTGGGGGTGTTGTTAACAAAGAATGGAACAGTGTATTTTCATAAAGGCCATTTACACCAAATGAGATCTGTATTAACTGAAGAGTAAAAGATTCCTTAAAATCTTATAACAATCACCAACAAAATCCCAAACACTAAGCAATGAATGTAACTTCAAAATGAGACCAAGTCAGCCTTGTCAGCCTGCCTGGTTTATGAATGCTTTTCTGTGTGCTGTCATAACCAATAAACACAAGAGCAAGAGGTTTGAACAAGAATTAAACAAAGATAACCTGGCATGAGGAGGTGGTAGCTTTGGTAGCTTGTCTCTGATAAGTTTCAGAGTGGCAGCTGCACAGGTTGGATCGAGTTCATCCTCATTCCCTTTGAGCTGAGTGCGGGAGCTCAGGGGAGCTGCTCCTGTCGATGCCTTTGCCACCGGGGCTTTTGGAGGTGACTTGGGTTCAAGCCCTGTGAAAAAAACTCGATGTTTAGGGGTGATTCACTTCTCCCACCCTCACAGTCCCACCCAAACAGCCCAGGGTGCTGACTGTGTCTTCCTGCTTTCAGTTTGCTTTAGACATCAATCCCTCTCAGAGTTAAACAGAATCATTTAGAGGACATTTGTCTTTCACAGATACTAAACTATACAACTTGCCAGGAGAAAATATTTAAGTGCTGGCAGAAGCAGGAACTACACCTAGAGAGTCTGTCCAAGAGACAGGAAATGCCTGAGCTACACCTGAGGAACAAGTCTCAGTATGCAAGGCAGTACCAGACATTGATGTTCAGCACCAGTAGCTCAGCAGTGGGGTAACTTTAATTACTTTTACAGCCAGATTAGAGACTCAGTATGGACTGTAAGGATGAAATTAGACAGGCTGAGCAGCTAGACAGCACCTGCCTCTACTTGCTGAGCTGGAGGAGCAACTCCATTAGCCAGTAGCAGCAACAAGAACTTTTCAGCCAATGACAGCTAAAATCACAAAGACATGATCACTCATACTAATGTGATGTGTCCCCTCAGAAAGCCTTTTTATAAAATAATTTCTTGAAATGCAAGGTCTCATCCCTCAAAAAAGATCCCTATATTTTGTACAAAAAAGTCGTAGTTTCACAAAACTAAAAATTTCAGCAAATTATCTGAGCCTTCTTACGAAAAGTAACTGAAGTTTATCTAACATGTTTTAGCCATTATTTAATTGTAACTTTTAATGTTTTGCCCAATTCTAACCAGCCCTGAAGCTGCATCCAGAAGCATTCTTGTCTTGTTAGTCATTGAATGTATCACAATATATTAAGTAGAAAAGTTAATGCTGTATCTGTGACCAGCTGTCTGAGAAGGAAATTGCAAGACCCAAGGAAATTGCAGGTAGGCTTGGTACATAAAATACTTTAATTTCAGAGAATAATGTATTTTCCACAAACAAAATCAGAATAATTTGCTGTGACCCATCTTTCCATCTTATAAAGTCTCCCAGTAATTCATCCTGACTTTGATTCATTTGCATCACGCATTCCCTTTAACCCATGGGGTGCAACTGCATGGATGGCACTGCCTGACACCAGCCACGGGCCAAGATGCTGAGGGGGCAGCCTTTGAGATCCAGCCCCTAGGAACACATTTTCCAAGTACCTAGATCAGGAGCTGAGTCCTGGCGCAGGGAATGACATCCAAACTTGTTTTCCAAAGCTCCAAGCTCAGGGCACTGAGAAGGACACCTGTTTAACCCAGTTCCTGGACAGCCTCTCCCCAGAACCTTAATTCAAAATCCAGAGTCCATCTTGCTGTTGGCTGCTGCTGCTGAGGACACCTGGCACTGCTGCTCCCTTACTCACTCCTGCCCACACTAATGAAAGCTATGAACACTCCACATTCTCCAAAGTCAACAAGGCTTTAAAGAACATTGTCCAAAAAACCCCACCTTTTAAAGGACCAATCTGTGCATTGGAAAACAGTCTCAAAGTTAACACAAGAACCAGGAATAAGGGAAATGATAATTAAATATAATAGGAGAGATCTAAGCAGAGAAATGTCTAGGTTAAATAGCAAAATAAATTATTTAATTACACTCATGTAATGTGCTTTTAGATGTGTTTAAATGTGCTTTTAAACAGCACTTCAGTGAAATAATAATGCAGGAATTTTGAATTTATGTCTCTGGAAAGGGGGCAGGACAGGGCTTCATCTCAGCTCATGTCACAGTGCTCCCCGGCGCTTTTATCAAAGTGAAGCAGTATTAACCCTAAACCTTGTAGTAACCACACTTTAGAATCATCAGTGTTTAGAGAAGTAAACTTCCTTTAATGACAGAGACAGTTACAATCAGGGCCTTTGGCATGAACAAGGTTAACTGAGAAGAATATGTCATAAACTCTATCTGTAATGCAGAATTGCTTAGACTGTATTTAGCATTTAAACTGCTTTCTCTTTTTTTCTTTTTTTCCAGGGACCCTTTCTGAAAAGCATTGGTTAAAGCAAATGTTTCGAGAGCACTTGTATGTGTACTATTTACAGACAGTAAAAAAAAAAAGGTCAGAAGATAGCAGGTTTGCGTCATTCACCACACCTCTCATCTTCAGGGAAAATATGTGCATATGTTTTAGAAGTTCTCAGAAAACCCTATTTTTTTCCAATTTTTCCCTATGATGTTTACAGGAGCATGATTGCTTGTTCACCGCGCTGATTTTGTTGAGGAGGAGGGGAACAGCAGAAACAAGCAGTCAGCAACACACAGAAAAGGCAAGAGATAAATAGACAACGTGACATTTAGACAGATAAAAACCACATCCAGAAGATCAATACTGGAATTCTTAAGAGTTACAAGAACAAAATATTTTCTCATTGATTTCTTATTTTAAACCATTAACAGAAAAATAGCTAAAAGTAAGTACACTAGGACATCAGTAATACCACCTCCACTGGGGAGTTTTAAAAAAGTATTTACGTATGAAAGTAGTTTTTGTGAACAAGATGAAGACAAGAGCCCCACTGTAATGGTGCCCAATGTCAGGGTGGGGTGGCTTTGTTTTGGTTTTAAAACATAGATGGGATGAAGCACAGTTTTAAAACTAAAATTCCTCTTCAGAATTCTGCTATTCCGTGGTTTATTTAACAAGTACAGTACCTGGGTTCAAATTGTTCCAATAGCAGCTTTGAGAAAGAATCATAAAAGTGTTTAAATCCCTCTTTTTGTTTAAATTGACCAAATGGCACCTATTGCCTGAAGCAATAAAGTAGCCCGTGTTCACAAGATAAATCGATAGAAAGAAAGAGAGAGGCTGGGGTTTCAGCTGAAGTTAGGCTGCTGAATGCTGACATTATTGATTTTAGCTAGTTCAGCTGGCCTTGTAATTAAAATGTAAATTTGAGAAAGAGATTATGTCCTGACAGAAATGGTGGGATTAGGGTGAGATAAAAGCCCCTCAGCGAAAATTCAGAGGAAAAGGAAGCACAGGTTTCCTCAGCTGTGTGGATTTAGACGAAATCAAGCTACTTCAGATTCACTGCAGTTTAATTGAAAAAACGGAGATAGAATATAAACAAGTATTACAGACTTCACCTTTCCTGAAAAAAAATTTATAGTTTCTGCTTCCCATTTGTTGAATCTTAGGCAAGCCAAGCACATGTGATTTATATTACTGCAGACACTGCCCCAGATTGTAAGGAAAATCCAGCAGTTCAGGTACAATATTTCCCCACTTACTCTACTGTGCTCTCAATGAGAATGCCTGCCAGTATTTTACTCAGGAAGCAAGATAAGCTTTGGACTTTGCAAAGCTTCTCAGTGCCTTTGAACACAGCTATGCTCATTTATGTGAAATCTTGGAATTCCACTTTAGAAATTCAACTTAAAAAAAGATAACTATGGTAATTAATAAGAAGAGTTCACTAACATTACATAAACACTTAGTTTGGCTTACTGGAATTACAAAATATGTTAATTTGTTATACTGTTACCTCTCATTAATTAACCTTATTACTGATTTACAATCATAGTTAAGAACCAGAAAAAATCAAATACACAGCATTTATATCAAGCCCTTTCTATACCTTACACCCTGACCTTTTAAGCTTCTTTCTTATGATTTTGCATCCCGTGGCCATTGCATAGATCCCCTGAGGGATACTGCTGTGGCAAACTACTCGAAAGTGTACCAACATCTTGTGCAGTGAGTATTAATTCCCAAGAACTTTAGTAGAAATCAAGTACATCCCACGTCCTGTTAGATTTTCTGGGAACCTTATTTATATAGAAGTACTGCACCTGAGAATGAGGAAAGTTTCCATGATCAGCTGATCAGGATGAACAGAGGAAATATCTACAGTCAGTACTTCTACACAGATGTTGAAGTATTTTTTTGGAAGTGATAATCATGTTTTTTCATAAATGTGAAAAGTTAATCTTCATTCCAAATACTGCACTACAAACAGTTTTACTCATTTATTATCTTAAGTGTAGCTAGGCCTCTGTAGGGCTCAAGCTCTGCCAAAGGAGGTTCAAGTTGGATATTGGGAAACATTTCTTCATTGAAAGAGCAGTTAAGCATTGGAACAGGCTCCATGGGGAAGCAGTGGAGTCACCATCCCTGCAAGTGCTCAAAAAATGAATAAATGTGGAACTTTAGTGGGCATGGTAGTACTCAGTCAAAGGCTGGACCTGACGATTTTAGAGGTCTTTTACAATCTTAATGATGATTCTGTGATTCCATATAGGACTTGTGTTTGTCCATATGCAAGTACACTCAAAACACACTAATATCACGAGGCAATCTCATTTGCAAATTTACAATTAAATATTTCTAAAGTTTTTTAAGCTAAAAGAAATGGAGACCACAGACATTTGATAACAGAAATTCTGGACTGGGGTTTCAATTTCAGTGCTGAATATCTGTTTTCAATACATTTATGATAAATCAAGACATGCTACTTACATCATGTGACAACTATGGCAGATTTTTTTTTTAAGGATTCATGGTAATATTAATAGAAACCTTATTCTAGATACTAGACTACTGTCTAGGCTGAGAAACACAACTGTGTGTTACTTGCATCTTCCAAGTTTAGGAAAAAGGAACCCAAATTTCAAAGAGGTAAACAGGTAATTCTGTCTATCCTTCCCCATGCAAAACATGATACACTCTTTCCCCTAAAAGAAGTCAGGTAGGAGCCTTATTTAGCTTAGACAGTGTAATTCTAAGTCTTGAATTCAGCCCCTGACAATGATACTTCATACATCCTGGAATCTGCAGGTTTGTTTCTGCTGTGGTCTCCACCGAGCTGTTTCTCCACGTAAAACTGTTCTGCACATCCTTCACATGGAAGAAGAATTCCCTCAGAAGTTCCTGAGGTATGAGGACCAGACAAATCAAACCTGACTGAAAAGCTAGACCCAGACAAAGTGAGAAATCACTGCAGTAAGGAAAGAAAAAGCTTAGGTATCATTTCCATTCAGCCAGCACATGTGAGTCTGTTTAAGGATTCAACAGCCAGTAGAACCTCAGCAACTTCATTCCCAAAAAATAATGTCATCAGAAACATTTGTCTTCATTACAACTAAGTAGGGCAGCATTATTTGGTTAATCAGGGTGAGTCACATTTTTATGGCCCATAGCTGAGGAACACAATTGGCCTGAGTGCTCTTCAGACCTACATTTCACCCCAAATAACCCACTTTAGCTTGTGCATGAAATACAGGTATTGCAGCTGTTAGAAGCTGCTCTACCGACCCCATGCTTGTGTTCTCTTACGTACAGAGTCAGCCTTGAGTCAAGTCTACTTCACGACCACTGCCATGACAATCACTCCCTCCCCTGTGCAAGCCTAAACTCCCTCCCATTTTCAAAGCAATTACAAAATGGATTTTCGGAATTTTTTTAAATAGACCTACCACTGGCAAATCCTAATAAATCCTAGTAACAGAAAACCAAACAAAGTATTTCCCTAAAAGACTACTAAGTATTGAAAACAAGCTTTTCACTGAGAATGTCAGAGATGCCTACAAGTTACAGAAAAAGTAACACTTAGGATTTGTGCCTTTGCCTTGCAAATTCCAGAAGATGTTCATGTGTACTATTGAAATAAAAAAACCAACAAAAATGCCATGATGGAATAGAGGAAAACATAACTGTAAAATGAAGAGATAATAATTCCCTGTAACTAAATCTGTTAGATGTTTCTATGAAGGAAAAAAAGACCAGTTTAAAAGCTATCAATTCTTCACAGGCCAAAATTAGATCTCCATCAACACTTGCACACATGATCTTTTTGCCATGTGTAGATTCAAATCCACTATATAAAACAGCAAAACTTCTTTCTAATGGGAGAAATGTCATTTAGATGAAGGATAAAAGAGCAGATTACTATGGTATGGAGTAACTACTTCTGCATCAAAAACAAAGGAAACAAACAGAGCTAAGATGGAGCCAGCACAGTGCCACTCACAGCAAGACGTGTATGTCAGATAACACGACTGGCTTCCCTTCTTTAAAATTTGTAATGATGATTCTCTGATGCTTCGCATTTCTGAGGCCATTTTGCTTTAACCACTGTGTCTCCTGTATGTCTTGGGGGATGTCTGTCAAGAGCCTGAAGCACTCCCAGTTCTATGTAAAGAACCAGATGACAAGTTCTCTGCTAAGGAAATAATGGTTTTGGATATCTTATTAGCTCAGATGGGTATAAGCCTTCACGTTGTTACGACTTTTCATAGCAACAACAACAAAAAGCAGCTACTTAACACACAGAAAAGTATCACTCAGATACTATCAGATTAGGAAAGGCAGTCTGGGGACACCTAACCCAAAAAAAGCACATCACACTTCGATGAGAAGAGGGAAAAAATTCTGAAATGGGTAGAACTAAGCCTTGGGATTTTGGAACTGTAGCTTTGATCCCCATATGAAAGAACTCTCAAGCAGACTTTAAGATGCAATGTGAACCACTAAAGCAGCTATAAGGGACCTAAAAACATTCTGGCTCAAGGCTCAAATACAAGAGAAATAATCTTACTGACCAGAGTTGAAATAATGGTTTGTGACTACACAGTCATTCCTAATATAATTTTGGATAGAGATGAAACTTGATAACCAATAGACTGCTTCCATGCTAATAGTCCCAAGTCAGATGGTCTTCCTCATGTCACTTCTTGTAAAACAGAAATAGCACTCCCCTGTCCTCAAAGGAGTATTGCCTGGGTAAGTAATGCTTGCATCGAGACACAGACAAGAGCTATCAACTAAAGTGGGTGCTTTGGACTAGACTGAGAATTGTGCCATTTTTACACGGAAAAGCACAACCCTCAAAACAGATCACTTCCCAGCTGCAAGGCAAGCCAAGACCACTAAGGGCAGGAAGGAATCTCTCATCCTTTAGCATCAGCCAAAAAGTCTGTTCTATGGCACAAGAACAATGTCAGAAGCTGCACAGTTCCATCCCTTACCTCATCCACCCTAAGGCTTTATGCCAATGGAACCAACAGCTGACCAGCAAAGGCCAGAATGTGGAAAATCTGAAGTGGAAACAATATTTTATTTCTCCCTAAAGTTCTCCTTCAAATGAATAATGGCTTCATGTTCCAGGGCTTAGCAATACCAGCCATACAAGGGCAGATCACTCTTCAGTGGATATCAGCAACAGCAGTGCCCAGTGCTGAGAACCAGAGCAACCATATGAAAATCATTTTCAGTGTTGTTCCTTTTTCAGCCCAATAGTCCTCTTTAGCACCACAGCATATTTAAAATGGCCCTGTGGTCCCACAGGAGGGCTGGCCTCTTGTCAGCTGCTGACATCAGATGCAAGTGTAAATAAGGATTATACAAATGGGAGGTCATTAAAATTCTGGTAATGCTAATTTGGCATGACACCTCTAATGGGTTATATCTTCACACTTCAATTATCTAATCACCTAAATTCTTTTAACAAATTTACATTTCATTTTATACATCAAGATTCAAATAGACTTGTTCAATTCTACCTCCACCCAAACTGCACCCATGCTCAAATCAATTTCTGTATTTAATATCACCACCAATTTTGAGACTGTAATCATTAACCACATATACACACAGATAATACAACTGCATGTGTCTATATACTTATGCATAGAACTTCCCTTGTCTCTAAATTTATTTTCATTTTTTACAAGTTTTTCAGATCTCAGGAGAACCACAAATTTACCTTGTCGGTAGGATATATTTTTTTGAGCGAAGTGAAAGGGAATAAAGTGACTTTTAAATCAATAATTTACATGTCCCGTTCCAATCCATTTCCACAGTCACGTTTTGCAACTTTGTTTTCCAGTTTAATGTAACAAGTTAATCTGGCTAGTTCAGGAAAAGTAACAACAAAAGGGAAAAAAGCTTTT
The DNA here is from genome assembly GCA_013398015.1 of Oreocharis arfaki. NCBI lineage: Eukaryota > Metazoa > Chordata > Aves > Passeriformes > Paramythiidae > Oreocharis > Oreocharis arfaki. Next base: position 175,339 of record VZRR01008722.1, on the reverse strand, counting down.
AACCATTCACACCTTCCACGTAACGCTGGGATTTTATTTTACATGGAAGGTTTAATGTTCAAGTTAGAACATTCCACTTGTGCAGACTTTCATTTTCTTAGCCGTGATTTTCAGGAATTCTGAGTTATTTTCAGACCATTTCCTAAACTGGGAACTTACATAATAACTTTAAATGGCAGCAAGTAAAGCTGAAAGTCTTCCGAAGCACCAGGAATGATTAACTTCTTTCAAGATGTTATTTTTAAAGAACACGTCAGATAAAGAACAGCCAAGTGTTACCATTAAGCTCCTACATAACCACAGATATACAAAATGAGAGAGAGGTTTTGTTTTCTGATTGATTGACTTCTTCACTAAAACGTATTTTCCTATCAGCAATAGTTTAAATACAAATTGGGAATTTCTTAATCTATTTTATATAGATTTTAAAAATATCCCCGAGTAGATAGTAGGCTGCTTCTTTTATCCTTCTCTATAAGAAGAAATTCAAATAGCAGCCAACTATTGTGTTAGTGTGATACAAAAGGTGGTAAGATGCTTTATTTTTAAAAAATGTGTGTCCATGAAGAAGATGGGATAAAAGGGAAGAGGTGAATACATTTCACTTCTAGTGGAAGCTGGCAAGTATAAACAGAACTTTCGCGTGTTAGGATTACTTAGGCTGCTGCTAAAGACATGGAAAATGAGTTCCAGGTGGCAGCTGCAGCCTGACTCTTACGAGGTAAAGTGCAGAAAAGGGAAAAATAAGCATCAACAGGATTGAAAAAGGCACAGCACAGCACGAGTCTTATACAAATACTCATGGACAAATGTAGGAGCAAGACACTTCCTACAGGTTTGTAACTTAAAGCTTTGTGACAGCAGCTACCCTTCTCTACAATGTACTGAAATCTTGGGAGTCCTCAAATATACCAAGCTACACAGAGGTAAAGCTGCAGACTTACTAAGCAAGATGTACAAAGGACAAGGAGCAATGCACTGAAATTGAATTAAGATGAACTTTCCTCAGTAAAACCCCTCTCAATTTCACAAAAACACAAAGCGTAACTTTATTTAAAAATTATCTACTTCTAGTAAGAAGGCAAAATTATAGTTTGTCATCTGGTATGTGCTCAGGGGCTGTAATTCTGCACTTGAAGGCTGAGCTGCATCTAACATCTTCTGACAGCAATACCCAAACAAAAAGAGCCACCTTGCAGAGCTCTAAGCTGGCCATTCTATTGGAGGAAGTGGCTGTGCACCTTCAGCTGCAAGTAATGCAGGTGATGGAACAGCACCTTATCCAATCTCACCAGACTGTCACCAGTATTTCTAATATTCAGGCTCACTGCCAACTTTACTTTGCAATCCCTTCACTCCCAGTATGTGCTTTGCACACTTACAAGCACACAGGTGCTGCTTCTGGCTCAGAACTCCAGTGAAGGATGATGGAATGAAATAAGCTGCTCATCTCAGTTGCTCTTGCTCCTAAGGAGGTATTTGTTTATCTAGAGCCAGTCGCTGCTCTGGTGTCCATGTAATGACTTCCTCAGAGCAGGCAGAGATTACCCACACCGCTGATCACTTTATTACTTCAGAATGGCTGTTTATTTACCTTAGTGCAGCAGTAACATGCAGGGATAAAGCTTGTCACAGCTGGGCAAACTCACCATATTCCTTACGCAGGTGGTCTGGAATGTGGGGCTCATAACCTTCCTTCTCAGGGACCTCCACAAATTCATCTTCATCATCATCATCATCATCATCATCCGAGGCTTTCATCTACAGAGACATTTTTGTTTGGGTTATTTTCTTTTTAATTTGATGTGAAGACTGTTTTTCATTTCCTTTCACATTGAAAATATCTTGCAGACGTCCTGATAGCCCTATTGAGACTTCTCTATGTCAAAAGTATTTCCCTAATTATGTATTTAATCTTTATCTAAGATTAGGCCTTTGCTTAACATTTTATCTCTAAAGCCATACTCTATCCTAAGGGCTTCTTTAAAGCCCCTTTTATCCATTAGAACACATGCAGTTGGTGAAGTCTGAGAAAGTGTGAAGCTATAAAATAAGACGAAAAAATCTTAAAATAACATCAAGATCTTGACTTAATGAGCAAATTACAGCCTTACCTCTCCTCATTTGGATGATTTTACTCATTTAGCAGCACCCAAATAGTCTGTGGCATGTTAAATGGTATCACAAATTGCTTAAGAGCTCAAAACCAGAGCAGGCAAACAGGAGGAGAAGCCGATGAATGGGGAAGTTTATAGTGACCCAAGTAAGAATACTCAGATCTGTATACTACGGTGCTTCACTGTTTTTCTTCACAACAGCACTAAGAATAATTTGATACGTTCATTTCTTAACTAACTTGGAACATCCCAACTATTTGTACCACCAGACAGCACACATCACTCTGGTTAAGACCAACAACACAGGATTTTCTTAAATGTGCACTTTGTCTGCCTTGTAGTCTGAAATTGAGGATCTATGAGTGGGTGAAAAACAAAATTGGAGTTCCAACTAACCAGTGTAATTCATCCACATAAGTGGCTTCCTAAATATAATTTTAGCTAGCAACTTCTGTATACGTGCCATCAAATCTAGACTTTTTCTAAGCTTGTTCCATACCTGAAAATGATTTTTATTTCTCAATTACACGTAAGCTAAAAGAATCTGTGTCACCAGACATGGGCTGTACTATCAGAGCTTTACAAAAGCAAATGCCAACTACCCTGAAAAGGCAACAACGATGGAGACTTTAAGCTTTATTTCCTTTGCCCACATTTATTTCCTCTGCCCATATTTCCTTCGCCCTGCCTCATTCCCAACAACACAATTACATTATTGTATGTTTGCCATGTGCTTTTACAAGGAAATAGTACGGGGTATTCACTAAATCCAACCTTAGCACACGCTATCACTTCTTCCACTCCACTGAAGCAACCCAAAGCAATAGATAAGGAATACCATAATTTTCAGTATTTTCAGCTGTGTTCTTTACTTCTATTAGTGCACTGGCTTCTGTTAATATTCATACCAACTACTCATTGTTACAAGCACCAGAGGATACTGCAGGTTTCGCCTGCAGCAGAATTTTCCCAATTTAATTCACTACTCTAATCTTGTGTCACAGCTGAGTTCCTTTAAATCATACACATACTCTGAAGCCAAAAATCTAGCAGCTTATCTTGGTTTATTAAATGTAGTTAAAAAATTAAAACAAATAATAACTTTTTTAAAAATCAGTATTTCTTTTTGGCCAGTATTAACTGTAAGCTGAACTGAATTAATTTCTAATGAAGAATGTTAATTGATATTAATACACAGATACACAGTAACACATAATGAATGGGTGGTACAAGTTACAAGAAAGATTCTTCCATTTGTTTCAAAAGTTACTTTGATTAAGAAAGCTGCAGTTCCAGTGAAGAAGTAGAGAAAAAAACTAGATTAACTGCCCAGATGATGACAGCTGATTTACTACTGCATTCTTACCAGAGAACACCTAATCAGTCTTCATTTTAAAATAAAGCCTCAGTATAACCATGTTTGAGAGCACCATGCTGCCAAAGACAGGTAAGAACCCAATGCAGTCTCAGCCCAACTATCCCCCACCTTGAGAGCTGCCAACATTCAGGCTCTGCTGGTGGATCCTGCACCCTTGGTTTACTTTTTGTTTCCCACTGCAATAATTTTTCCTGATCTAAAGAAAAGCAACAGCTCAGGCCATACCTGGCCCAGCCAGGATAGATGCAGACTGAGCCTGACCTCCTCAGCAGAACTCAAAACAGATTTCCAATCAAAGAAAGGATCCAATGTTCCACCACTAATCACAAACTCACAAAGCCACTAGATCTGAAAGCAGAACATCTGTCTGAAACTACAACTTTTAGAAGACATTCCTAATGGCCTTTAGAAGGAAAAAATCATCATGTTTTGCACTGCACATCTGAAGCGGGCTAGAGATTGAAGAGAAGTTAGCTGTTTTATATTTTGGTCTTGAAATCCTACTGGTGTTGTCAGTCCCTTTTCATCTATTAGGGACAACTTAAACTTGGAAGTAACCTCCAGCAAATAACCTCCAGTATTTCTCCAGCTACAAGAAAGACATCATCATAATTCTCATACTCAGGTTCCATTTCTCATCTAGCTATTAAAAAAAGATTTCACCAAGATAAAACTTGCCACAGAGGATCTTAGTCTACAACTTTGTGCCATAACGTACAAACTGACTTTCACATCATAAAACAGGGAAAGTAAATTCAGTGTATTTCCTTAGATTTTACTCAGTCTGTAAACAAACAGCAACAGGTTTAAGGAACAAAAAAACAGTGTCAAACTAGTAAGAGGAAAAAACTCAGTTCAGCCTGATCATTTAACTGAAGTTGCCAGGTTATACCTAAAATAGCAAGGATATAACACCAGTACTTCCTTGCATGTCATATCTGAGAGGACTAGAGGGAAAGCAAGGTACTATCTTTAATTGAAATTTCACCTAATTTGTTCATATCACTGGAGGCACGTATCTCTCTGTATGGTAATATACTAAAATTCAGTGGACTTCACTAATCCTCCACTTGAAAACTGCACTGGAAGCAACTTTGCTGTATTACCTGCATGATCTAAAACTTTAAAGCATGTGAAAAGCCTGACAGAGAAAAGGCATAATCAGATGCAAATTCACTTTGTTTAGGTACAATCCATGAACTGTGCATTCAAGTACTATAGAAAACATTAATCATAGGAAACTGTAATTTTTGTTATCAGTCTAACACTAATCAAAAGGGAAACCTGTCACTACCGCTGACCTGTGAAACGTCCCAATTATACTCTTCAGAAATGACAGGAGCACTTAACTTCCTCACTGAGTAAATGACGACAATCAATCAAGTTTGAATAACAATGAGCCACGGAGCTGAAAATTATTTTTTGTATAGAATCTACCCAGGAATTTATGAAAGGTGAAAAGCAACCCAAGGTTTTAGGGGCATTATGGCTTTCAGCTAGTGCAGCACATATCAAACACTAAACAGAATTTATGTGTTTTAATTTTCTAAAAGGTAGATGTGGACTTGGTGCTACAATGCATAACATACAATGCCAGATTTTAAATATGGGGGTCATTTTCATAAAATATTATGCGTATTGTTCACACCCTTGAATTTCCCTAGAGTCTTCTATTAAATTTAGACTTCCTGTAAAAAAAATTAACTGCTTAGCTAACTACCAGGAATTAAGCCCTCTTTTCCCTTCAAACAGACATAAAGTCTTTATCTTGATAAAATCCTTAACAGGATAAATAAGTTATCTTTTTACTTTAGAATATTAAAGTTGTCACCGTTGGAAATTCAAGAAGTTGCACAGTAATAGTAGGTAGTTATACCTCAATTTACTTCATTCCAGGGGTACTTTATCAGAACCATCCCATTTATGCTGGTTTGTTCCATTTCCTTTCAGGAGAAAGCAAGAGAGCTCATAGGCAACATTATTGATTAGAGAAGCATCTTTTTTTTTTTTTTTAAATTCCACTTTTCAAGCATGAAGAAAGCTCCAAAAGCAACTTCTATAGATGTAGTAGGAAAGCTCAACCACCTCCTATCTATGTTACTACTATAGGTAAACTTTTTCAGTCAATTAAAAAAATAAAAATAAGCAATCCACCATTAAATCAGAAAAAATAAATATTTAAGACAATAGTTTAAAGTGGCCAAATTAGTAAATCATAATCCTTTTAGGAATGAGTGCTTAGGGTAGTTGAAAACATGGAAAAGGAGACTAAGATACAAACAAGCAATATGACATTTCTAGTGTGCTGTCTGAAGGGATGTAAAGTATAAGTGATAAATACCACAACATAAAGCTTTTCTTGCAGTGTACAAGATTAAATAGCTCGAAGATAGGTAGTCACACAACTGGTTGTTTCTCAACCACCTATCAAAGAACGTGAGAAAAAAGCTCCTGGTTTCAAATCCATTCTAATTATGAGGTGATACGAGGAAACTCACTAACACAGGCCACCAGTCTCATCAGAGACGGAGGGTGAACCACCTCCTCCGTGTCACTGCAGAATGGCCCACCTAAAGGGAGACCAGATCCCCAGACATCAGAGACTGCTTGCACCACCACTGCTCTTCAAGTTCCATGGACAAGGGAATTTTTAGCCTATTAATCTGGTCTAAAATGCTGACATTTATTTATTTATTTATCTAAGTCATAGAATGATGTGTTTGCAGAACTATGTGTTGGCTGTTGTTTTTTTTAATGTGGTAGTACCAGCTATCTATATTCCTGTGAGAAGAAATGGGATTTAGCTAGGCAATTTCCAGATTCCCGAGATGGACTTATTTACATATGAGAATATGTTTTTTAAAAAGACAGAAAATACACATGCATTATTTTCACTGCAATCGCTTAGAACATCTCAACTCTCCTGATTTTCACTAAAAACTTAAAATAGTGCTGACTATTCCAACTAGACAAATGCCATCAAACCATTTCCTCCCAAACTGTTAAAAAAAACTTGAAAATAAAGAGATGTTTCCTTATTACTCCGCATTATTAAAAATACTGGAAACAAACCTGGATGCCAGTAGAAATGCAATTGTTTCTTTTACTTTGGAGTCAATGCTCCAACAACCTCCATCTGTTAGTGCAGCTCAGTGCAACCACGGCCTCAGTTAAAGGCCTTGTTCATCCATCCCAACCAGTAAAAAACGTGAAAAAAGCCTCCACCCACCACACAACACTCAGAAAGATGTGAAGAAAAGCCTTTGATCCTTTTCTCACTTTTATACAAATTGATGGCTACATTCTGTTAAGAAGATTAAAAACCCGAGTCTCTGTAATCATAATTAAAGCCAGCAATAAAATTACTGAAATATACAATGCAATCAGTTTATAGGACTAGATGTACACCCTCTACTAATTATTTCAGAAAAAGAAGGAAGAGAAAAGATAGCACATGAAGAAGTCATATCTGCTCACTAAAATACCACTTGCAAACTACAGCTGGGACCATTAAATAAATTTTGCATGGTCTAATTAACTTGGTTTGCAATCTCAATTACTTTTCACCCAAGAAATCACTTTCGTTCAGTTTTACGCGTGCCTGTTTCCCTTTTCTAAAAAAAAAATGATGTAAGGCATCCTCAGACAAGTGAACTCTAAACTTCATTTGTCTTTCAGCAGGCTTGATGGCTATGCATTTAAAAACCCATTCTATCTTATAAACTAAAAATTAAATGTACTCAGCTGTGATGGTCGTCATTGCATCTGCTATTTATATGCTAATACCCTCACTGAAAGATCTTGCAAATTATTCCACCATGCCAATATCTCATGTGCATCTACTCAAAGCCAACTAAATATTTTTCTAGAAGATTTTGGTTAGGGAACCAGAGTATTTATTGCTGTAGAACCTAGTTAGAGGGGCAACCTTAGGCACATGCATTTTTTATTCAACCACAACACAAAACATACTTCAGTCACGTTAAATGAAATTTGGGGATATTCTATGTAAGAAAACAGTGACTAGGGTAAAAATAATTTCATCAGTGCCAGTAATAGAAACTGAGTAGTCAAACAGTGCATCTTAAATGTAAAGACAAGTTCCTCCTTTTCCATTCTTTTATATCATCCAACACAGAATGACACAGAAATAAATGGTAGCATATGGACAGATTTTAGAACCATGCTTGAGTTTTCTCATGTGCAACACAAGGAAAAAACAAACTACTAACAGAGCTGTATTTATAAGGACCTCCCACATACCCTCCCTCCCCTTCAGAGTGTGATATGAACATAAATTCAAACCCCGATGACTGCAAATTAGATATGTGGTCCAGGCTAAGCACATTTTATGTTCACCCGTAAAAGTATCACCATTCATTCTATGTGTAGTTGCTCAACAGCACATAAGCATCTTGGCCAGGCTGACTTTTATTTAGGAATGCACTTTTCTCATTATTTCCTAATTTCTAGGAGTCAGTAAAAATGCTTAAAGGGTTCCAGCCCAACACTTAGACAAAGCACAACACTGGAGAACGAGCATACCTTGCTCCAAATTGCTTTAGCAATATAACAACTACCTGATGAACCAGTTTTTCTCTAAAGCAAGAGCCTGTGAGGATTCTTGCAGTTCTGGAGGGACAAGCTCAAAAAACAGATCAAAAGACCCTGGATCTTCATGAATCCTTTCAGAAAAAAATGGTATGTCCAACAGACTCAATGGACCAGTGCGTGCCTTTACAGTTTCAGAGGACAGCAAATGAAAGCAGTCTGGAAAACTGGTACATTGGACAAAATTACTACCCGAGGAAGATATTGCAAGGCAAGTTCAGTATTTCTTTAGTAACAACCACCCAAGATGTGTCCTCAGATGTATTTTCACACCTCACTACTTGGGTTCCTATCATCCACCATAATCAATAAATTGCATAAATCATCTTAATCCTTAAGTAGGTACATCAGAAAGGCCAAGTTCTCCTGCATAATTCACATTTTTCATAAAATAAGTATCACATTCAGGGGAGATGTAGCAGTTTTAGTTAAACTAGTGAAGGTTTCCAAGTCTAACAATGCTGTTCCATTCCATGCATCCCAGGGAGCTAAAACATAAGTCTGCTACCCTTCATTATTCAAGTTAATGAAGTCCCACAACATAAAAGAGAATTGGTTCCTACAAAATTTATGCTGACCACCTACATTTGACACCTATATTTAATTTGTTTTATCCAAAGTGACTATAGTGTCAGTCTCTTAAATGTCATTGTGTAATATTCATACAAAAATAAAGGTTACATCTTACTTTTGAAGTACAGCAATGTACTTGTCCCATCCAGCTGCTGTACATACTTCAGGCACAACAGCTTTTTACACAGTGAAAAACAATATACTTAACAGTAGTATCTGATATGTTATTTTCATCCTATGTTTCATTCACACTGAGAGATGAGCTAATCATGTAACACTTTGTCAGTCTAAATTCTCTGACTCAGTAAAGATTGGCCTTCATAACCAGATCTGCATTACCTGAGTTTTTTCAGCTTCTGAAAGGGACAGTCTCACTATCTGAGCTTAGTGCTGCTACAGAAATCTTCTCTGGATTAGGTTCCAGCCAGTCCCGGTCCCTGCAGCAACAGGAGCTCAACTGTGGGTACAAGGGAGGCACTGGGAATCATCAGGGGAGGAAACAGAGCAGGACTATGCCTTTTCATTTCTGCTCATGTTTAGATCATATTTAAGCCAACCATAAATCATCACCAAGATATGTAAGCTGCTGTTCCCTGTACAACAGCAACCTGTAAAAAACCACCACCTGCTAAGAAGCAGATCTGGTAGCAACATAACACACTAGGAAATACCCAGTAGAACTTCATTTTAACATTACAGGAATTGTAGAAATAGGTGAAATAATTTTAACAAAGGAAGAAACAAGCATAAAAGAGCATTGCACATATTATCTGTGCCTTGAAAACCAGACTTGTTTTCTTAACTAATGGGTAACTGTGAGTAGGGAAACTTTGTAAAGTCCAACTCAGTTTTTCATTCCTTAAGACAAAAGCGAAGGTTTGCACGTTCAAAGACTGTGGTGTGATGAAGACAACAAAGCTAGAAGCCAAGTGACAGGAAATCATGTTTAGAGTCCACGCTTAGCCTGTACCCAGAGCAGAGCCCCCAAGATGTTTCCCCTTTGTACAATCAGTAGGAAAGCCCGAATTTTGTCGCTGAAGAAAGCAGCTCTTGGATACCCAATGTCAAGGTCACAAGTGCTACCCTGAACAAGTGCACAACCCTTTCCTTCCCTTCTTCTTTCCAGACTACCCATTTTCCTGCACACCAGCCCAGAAGAAATTGTTTACAGCCACAGATAAGGCCGTAGTGAGGTCCAGGACTGGCTATATCCATTTCTGGACTAAAAAAATTGGTTTATGGTTTGATAATGCAAAGGTTAACCAAAAACATCTCTTTCTTTACACTTCCCTAGAGAAGTCTTTAGATTTTCCAGTGCTTTTCAGCTAGTCCAGGTCATCTATTAGATGATGAACTGTACTCCTGTGATTCTTTGAAATATTTTAGGCAACATTGAGCCATTTAATTTCTTTATTATTCAGAGGCCTATACATGATAAAAGCTAAATTTTAGAGCTGAGGAGGGGGAAAATGTCATTTTCATTTAAACGTGGTATAACAAGATTCCCATTAGCACCCATCCATGCAAAAAAAAAAGTTCTACTGCATTTGATGAATTACTACCTATCACTTAGACCACAGTAAACTCAAGCTGCTAAAACCTCATATCCACCAACAATGCACACATGTTCCTGTCTCATGAGTCAGTCTGCACACACAGACACTCTAAAAACAAACTGCAGCTGACTTCAAGGATCACATTTATAAATTCACCTGAACTGTACATTCAGATGCTGTATTTTTAACAGGCAAATATACATCTCAATGACATAAACCTAATTTATTACAGACAGGTTAACAAATTATTCTATGCAAGATACACATAACCTTACATGTATTTCTGATTGTGGATTTCAGGTACAGAGATACTCTAGATGTGAATATATTTACTTTAATATTGCTGCATCAGCTAAATTTAAATGCATTAGTATGTGTTTCAAGCCTAAAAATTGTCTTCCTTCTCCATTTTTATAAATACACATTAAGCAATGTACCTTTATGAACCTCACCAACAAATTCACTTCAATATACTGTTTCCCCCTTGTAAGGTAGGATGGATAAAAAGCTGGAAGCAAATTTATATCTCCTACTTACAGAGTACACACTGCTCAGTATTCACAGATGAATCAAGGGAGATGACCCTTCGGCCTGCAAAACTTAAATACTTAACATAAGGGTTAACTTGATGATGGAGACATCCTACTTTATTTTACACTCTATTAGAAGAGCTCCAAATTGCATTGTGCGACCTGCGAATCAGATAGGGATCAGAGGTCGTCACAGTGACAACCCTAAGAATTCATGGCTAGATCTGCATAACAAGATATTTTTAATAACTTCACAGCAGCGGCAGGCTCCATGGCCAGGGCAAAGCATAAAACATACCACAGCAACACTCAGCTCTAGGGAAGAAACAAAACCAACCAAACCCAACACCCAGCTGATCGGACACTTTAACAAGGGAGTGCTATTCTGAGGGCTAATTTTACAGTGTTTTGTTTTATATCAGTCCTACATCCTAATAAAACTCGAAAAAATAGAAAGCTCTGTTAGCTGAAAAGTGATTACAAAAGAGACATTTAACAGAAATAATAATAACATGACAAACATGACAATAAAAATAACAACAATTAAAACAGGGAGGAGGGAAGAGGGAGCATTATGTGTATGACCTATTTAATATTCTGTGTTTACTTTTACAGTTATGGTTGACCTGGCTTTTTTGATAAAGAACAAAAAAAAATTAAATGTTGCCTGGGCTACCAATTTGACCATACAAACATTAATAAATTTTATTACTTATTCTGACCACATTACATGCTAACAATGTATAGACTCTGGTAAAGAACATCCTTACGTATAATGCTGATGTAGTTATCAAATATTCCTGTATTTCTCTATAGAAAACCTACTAACAATCAACATCAAGTTACCATTCAAATCTTAAGATTAAATGCTTCCAGTTTTCAAAGGGCAACTTTTTGTTAAGATGTAGGGTTTTTGTTAAAAAGCAGCACCTGGGGAAAAGATTTCTCTACGAAAGTGTCTCTCCTGCTGCATGGTCAGAGCATGTTTCAGCAAATGTGATTTCAGGAACTGTAAGGGATCACTGAGGACAATTACCCAACCCCCAGAAACAACTTCTCTAAAATGAACAAGAGGAAAAAACTGTAAGGATGTGAGTACAGGAAGCTGTTACTGAAAGCTGTCAGCGGGACTGGATTCTCTACAGCTGCAGAAGCAGAAAAAGAAATCTAAAATTCAAGTGCAGTGCGTTTTTTTTTTTAAAGCAGGCACTAACTTAATGAAAAAACAGACTTCAAAAGAGCTGGTTATAAAGCTACAAAGTGATTAGGTAGAAATACCTTGTTAGAATTGCTAAAATTCCAAACTGTAGTTGAAGACACAGGGAAAAAAAAATCAGCAATAGTCTTGTAGCCAAGTAATCGGTAGAACTCTTGGCTTAATTTATAACATATTAAAATTTTAACCTTTTAATGTATTTTAGGACTAAATAATGAGCAGCAAATATTTAAATTGTAAATTTGTAACAATTTTCTGACATTACTCTTTTGGAAAAAAATCTGACTTGTATTATAGTGAAGTTTGAGTATCAGGTTCTGGACAACACAAGGACAGGCTCCTCCAAATCTAATTATTAATGGCATTATTGAGTTCAACCAGATGTTTCACATGGATAAAATTAAGTACACGAATAAATCAAGATCCAAGCGCATGCTTAGATTTGACAGAAGATAAAGAAAGGTGAAACAAAAAGTAATGAATACAGTTAATGAAAAACTATATACCCCTGGTTGTTAATGAAATTTGAAATGAAAAATTCAAGGTGTAACAGGCAGACACAGTCAGTGATCCCTCTGCTGACAGACACATGAATGGAATGTTTCTCACATCAGCTTTCCTCCTGGATTCTGTCTGTCCAAGTTTTAGCCAGCCTGAGTACTAAAGTTTCCATGGGTTCCCAAGGTAATTACATAAGATATAAGCATGCTTTAAGTGTACAAAATACAGCTAATGAGCTACATTTCTATTAACAATGTCAGGATTTCAAGTATTATCCTAATGGGTAATTTTTTATGGAAAGGATGTAAGTGAAAGGTAGCGTGCATGATTTAAAATACAGTACATACTTGTCCTCTCTAAAACCACAAGTTTATTTGCATCTAGTCAGCTGCAAATCAGACACTAAACAAGAAAAAAAATTAAAACCCAGTATCATAAGAAAAGGAAGAAGACATTACAAAACAAATCTATTTCTTACCAGCAAAAATATATTTTGAAGAACAATTTGGTCATAAGTTATTCCTGCAAAAGAATCAAAAGTCTGGAAAGAGTAGTGTCTATTTAAACACCAATCTAAGCCAATAATTACAATTGTACTTCTACAGTAAGTCACAGAGTCATGAATTAACTTGAAGTTTCTCTGTTACGTTGCTGTTGTAGTAAGTTTACCTGAAAACACAGACTAAGCAGATGGCTGGCTTTGGATCAAGGTGGCACAGAGAAAAACGTGCAGCATGCAGTTTGCACTCCCTCTACTGGGCACTGGAATTATCCCGAGCAGGCACTCAGAGAAGAAAGGGCCATGTCTGAGCAGCGGGTACCGTGAAAGAAAAGCCCTTTGACAGCTCCCACCCTCTTTACCTGAATTCAGCTAAAACCCAGATTCACAGAAAGGCGAATTTCAAAACCCTCAAAATATTTATACCCTCAAAATGCATTTCCTGTCAGAAACTTGACTGACACCCCAAAGAAGGATTTAACTACAGTGAACATAACCCATATAAGCACACAAAAACTCATTTGCCTTTGACCAATACAGGAAGTCTGTAATTTTTTTGCCTACCCTCCACTCATTTGAAAAAGTAACAGCTCACAAGAAATGCCTTGACTACTGATCTGCTGAGGGCATAGCAGTGTGAATGGGGAATGTGTAGACTGGCAACTGGTCTGCACAAAATCTGCTGCAAGGGATTTGTTTCTAGACAGTCACAGGATAACCTTTGTCTTTCTTTTCCCTCTCCTCCCACAGCTCCTAAGAGGCAAGCACAAAACACAGGCTACTCGTGCTGGCAAGGCATAAGTGTCACATAGAAATGATGACCCTCCTTGTAATTAAGGCTCTCTGATGGTTTGTGTTCTTCAGTCTCGTGGAGGAGAAAATAAAGAAGTGGTTATAGCTCATGTCACTATAAACCATTTTAAGTCAAAGTGTCTCACTGTATAAAGTTCTGTGCTTTCCTTCAAGTGACTTTGTGTAAGGGAAGTTCCCTAAACCTATAGAAAGCTCTCCTGTGGTTTGCAAAGCACTGCAACTTTTCCATTTTCCAGTAAAGGTAAAAAAAAAAACTTCAGAGAAAGTAACTTGTGCTAATTGTGCAACAGGCTCTGATTGACAAAGGCTCCTGCCCTGGAGGCTTGTGCCCTGTAATACAGAAAATGAAATGAGAAACAATGGAAAGCATGGATGTAATAATAAAGATTGCCAAAAGCACACACCTTGTGAACCAAGCAAGTATTTCTTCTGTGGAATCAGGCCAGATAACCATCAATTTCTTGCTCTCAGTGTAATTTACATCCAGCTACACTGCTGGTATAGTCATACTGAACTGCAGAATCAAGAATTACTCCAGATATATACAATTATTTGCATTTCAGCCACATCCATGTGTAACTGATCAGCTAAAAAAGAGTAGCAATGACACATGACAATGGTAATGGACCCCAGGACCTTCCCTCTTTAAAGTGGCAATTTAAATCTCTGCGGGATTGAGAGTTACAGTAGAGTTCACAGTATTATATCTCCAGTTTCACTGTCTCTCACTAAACCCTTTCTTTTATCAACTTTCTTGATCTCAATTTGAGGATGGGTAAAGCCTTTACTCCCTCTGTTCCCAGACAGAACTGGAACAAAGCATAGAATAGAACAGATGAAAAGGGGGGTGATCAATGGCCACAGAGGCATGGAGATTGAGCATGAAGAAAATGCAAAGTCCCAGGAGAATGGGCAAGCCCAAGTCCCCAGCCAAGTCCTCATCATTCTGCTTCATATTTGCTAATTATATAAAACCACTCTCTCCCCGAAAGAATGGCTTGCTGTGGTGCAGGATCATAATTACAATCGAAAAGAGCAAGTACACAAATAATTCACCTTTATGTTCTCCAGTCAAGGATACAGCTGCCTCAGAGTGCACCACCAGAACTGCCATCCTATCCAAACACAGACATGGCACAGACCAGCTACAAACCAGTTGACACGGGACCCTCTGCACTCAGCCACATTCCCTCTCTGCTTACTCAATGCTCCCCTTCATTTCCAGGTGTGCTCATGTCCACACATGATCAGATACAGCCTTTGCTGATCCCCTGTGCCAACAAATCACATCCCTAAAGCACCATCCCGTCAGGACAGGGTGGCTGGGAGCCTCAGCTTTGAAGGACAGCCAGGCTGTCACTACTTCTCTTGGCTTTAGAGATACAGAAGACAGCAAAACTTCAGCATGGCAAGAGCTAGAACTCCAAGGACACAAAGACATCCAGACAAAGCCACAACACCTAACACAGGCAGCAATGCTCAATTAAAGAGGAGATGTGTGCAGTGTTTCACATGCTGACATGTAAATATTTGACAGACGGGAATTTAATAACCACGGTCTAAGAGGTTCTGGTTATTTTGTTCTACCAGACTCTAAATTTGCCAATTTTTTACGTTTCAATAAAGTCATCTAACACATGAATAAAATATAATTTATACAGTTTCCTTCTGCAGTACAAAGCTCTCCATGTTCAGGCTATAAATTTAAAATAACTCAGCACTAATACTAAATTTGGCTATTTTCCACTGGAGAAAAACGCTAGGAATATTTATATATTGTTCTCAATGCTTAAGTTAACTCAGTCTGCATTGCTTCATTTTGAAAAGATTGTGAGCACCCTTTTTTTTTTTCCTTTTAGCAATGGAATTTATTAGCTTTCAAATTAATATAGGTATTAGTTATAAGCATGCTATATAAACATATAGATAGCATTGGTCACTCTCATAAGTGGCAACAATACCACTCTAAACACAGACACATTCACATTCACACACACACAAAAATCAAGGCTTGAATGTCTTTTATATCTTGCAAGAAATATAGCAACCAATATTCCATGCAGAAGTGCAGCAAATGAAGTCCTGTCAAGCAAATGGCAGGAATGACAGCAGATGTCTGGATTCCTTCATAGCTGGTTGCATAAAGGTAGCACACATATTTCACTGGAGACAAAAGCCTCTGACAAGACAGTCTTTCAGTACTTTTCATTCAGAGTTGGCATTTTTGACTGGTGTGGCACATCAGCAGGTGCTAAGATGATGAACCAGATTAATCTTGATTTAGCTTCATTTGTACAATGAAAGAAAAGTCTACAACACTCAGTCATGGCTAAATGAGGCTACACAATTTAGCTCAAGGTGAAATGTCCAGATCAAATTCTTACAATCCATTAAATCCAAACCAGACTCTAGTCTGGACCCTGACCCAGTACAGGCTCTAGACCCTGACCCTGTATTTTCACATCAAGCTACACGGTTATTTCATTTGATCACAGCCATCAGAAATGAGTATCATGCAGCTCTGCTTTCTATCTATGTAAACAGGCCACAGACTCCCCTTTGGATCTGAATAATGTATCTGACCTTTCAGCCTCTGTTTATTCACAAGTTCTACCTATTTCACAAAAAGTGTCACAGGTAGTTAATCTCTGTGAAATAGTTTGATGCTCTAAATTCTCCTATGATAACCTTAATCACATTACATGTTACTAGAGAGAGTAAATGCTACAAAGCAAAGAAACTACTTTCCTAGACTGAGAGACTCTCATAGTTTGGCAAGTTGTGAAAAAACATGAGCAGTACAGTGTCTACTGAGAAACATGCACAAAAGAAGCTGAGGACATAACAGTGTTACACATGAAGCAACCGAGAGTAAAAAAAATCTGCATTTAACCACTTCTCTATCCTAAACAACAGAGATGCTTTAAATGGTTTTGGACTAATAACAAGGCCCTTGGACATTATATAGGTGTTTACTGCTCCTTGAGGGAAGCTACAAGCAGCTGAATTAGTGTACTTTACAATAAAACTTGTGTTGAAAAGTTTCCCAGGCCAGGGCTTCAGAGAAAGAGCATTTTTCTTTATACAAGCTAAGGTTTACTAATGGTCCTCTCCAGTAAAACAGAATTTTAAGAAACTCACCACTTTTCTTTTTCTTGCTTTAAAGGAAATGTTCATTTCCTTGTATTTCTTCATATAAGTCTCTAGTCTATTCTTTAGTTCAATGGCACATCTTAGCCGATCATCATTGATTCCTGCTCTGGTAAGTAGCTGCAAACCAAGAAAACAACATTCTTATTCTCTTCTTCTAGAAATCTGAGCCAAAAAAACATTTCCAGTTTTACCTCATAATTAATGAAACAACATAGTCACAAATTCCTTTATTTTACAAGTAACAATTAGTGAAGCCAATTCTTTTCCTATCTAGAATATAAAAACTAATAGCAACTAGTGAAGCCAAAGAATGAACAGTTACTATAAACATCTTCTGAGACTGTTGTCCTTCTATAGGCCAAATTCCATGCAGGAGGCTCCATGATACACTGCTAATCTGATAGAGAGATGTCAAACAAAAACAAGCTGTGTTTTACTTTAAGACTTTACAAAGAAGCCAAGTTTTACCTATCTAAAACAAAAAATAACAAAGAATTGCCTATAGGTACCACACCCAAGGCTGAGAGCCATCAAACAAGCTACATAGCTCCTGCAGTCTCCTTTAGTCCACCCCTACTGAAATGGAAATCTTCTCTAATTGTTCCTGTTTCTTCAACCTTCATTTCTTTTCGGCTCCCTCTCCCTCAAGCTTTACTGTACCCCAGTATTTGTTTCACCATCTCTTTATTAAAAAATGAAAAAAATAAAATTATCTCTTTATCCCACCTGAATCCAGGACTGTACAGAAGGCCAGAACTTATTTCTGAGAAGTTTGTGAGCATCCATGACACTGTTTATGATGGCAGTATTATCTTCATTCTCTTGCACTTTTATATCTGCTCAAAACAGGGGAAAAGAATTAGTGTATGACATTTATAGTATCTTCACCGCAGGAGCTGAAGAAGGCAAATTAATCTTTCTAAGATACTTGATCTCTTCAGGGGAAGTTACAAACATCACAATGCTTCTCTGTTCAGAACTAATAATTCTCCTACTACCCACACATTAAAAAAATCAGAGGAAAAGATGAAAAGTGTTCAGTCCAGCATGCCAGAAAGAGCTGTTAAGCCATCAAAAGGAATCACCAAATAAACCACAGTAAGTTCAGTCTTACTATTTACATTACACCTCGTCCCAAGTTCAAATGAAATGGGCCTCATTGTACCAATTTCTTCATATTCAATACAAAATAACCCCTACCCTGGTGGTAACAGGGATTTGACTGTCAAAGAAGCCAAGTATGACATTATCCAAGTAAAAATTGTACTTTTCACCCACTGTTGTCAGCAAACAGAGAAGCAGGTATGCCCTTTACTGCTTGTACATGGAAGTTCCTTAGGACGGGAATTGCAGGAGACTTCTAAAACACAAACTATCCTGATTTTTCTACAGGTAACTCACATTAGCAAAGTTATACAAAAAAGGTGTAACCACTTCCTATCAAAACTACTTACTGCTTCTTGCAAGCTGTCAGTAGCAAGGAGAAAGTTTCAGAAACACTAATTGTAAGATTTTTTTAAACTAGCAGCTTATTCCTCAGCTACAGACAGAAACAGGTGAGTAGAAAGAAAATTATATATGATAAAAAGATTTTTTTTCAACATAAGAGATTCATCTTATTATAGATACTACCAAGTGCTGTGATGGCCTTGCAACAACTAATAAGAAAGTTCAGTCTTAGAAGGTAATTAATGAAATCTGCTAATCGCACACAAGGACACCCAAAACTAAGAACAGTTACTAGATGAACCAGAAATAGAAAAATAAAAATAAAAAATAAATTAAAAAAAGAAAGTCAAAGTGGTGTCCAGAAATCCCAAAGCAAAACAGTGTGCAGTAACCCCAGCATTTAAGCAACAGAAACAAAACCAAAACCACAAGCACAAAGCCCTTCAGAGAAAGGCTGCCTCCAGCTATATGTCAAAAGCTTTTCCAGATACCTGTGGAGATTTCAAGGTCTAGAGTATACTTATGTGAAATAAGCCCATGGTTCCTAACAAAAGTCTGGTAATCATCGTCATCGAGAGCAGGGCCACTGGATTGAACATCCAAGCGTGTGCCTCCATCCAGCTCCTTTTGCTCAGGCTTCTCATCTACCGCTTTGCTTCTATCAGTTGTAACACACTGAGAAACAGGAAGAATGTCCTTGCTGCAGCATGGCTGTTCATCATCCATGCACCCCAAATAGGATGGGTTAACTCCCCCCTGGGAGGACAAGGGGGATGCAGGTCCAGCCTCTTTAGCAGATGTTTGTTTGCTGAGCTCCGGTTCCATGTCGTTCACCACGAAATTGAAAGGATCTGGCATCAGAAGCTGGAAACAGTTTTCCATCTCTGTCAGCGTATCAGCAATCTCTTGGGACATTTCTATCAAGACAATTGGTTTATAAAATTGTTAGCTACAGTAAAATGTTAATGTCTCCAGAGCAGATGGAAAGCTACAAAACAAGTATGACTGCCAAAGGGGGAATCCATTTATCCAGTGACAACTGAGCCATACAGATCTTCCTCTTCTGTAGAAATTGTCCTTATAAAAGTGACAATAACTAAGCAGGAAATCTAGAATTTCCTGAGCCATGCATGTAGAATCAAGGCCCCTCCTTTCCTTATCCTCTCCAAAATTTCAGTATGCAAAGATGAGTCAAGTACTTCACAGAATTTGAAAGAAAACAAGGTTCAATGAAGATATTCTTAGTGACATTGGGGGAGTATTCATTCTACAGCCATGAATTTTATAGCTGTGTGCAAGAATAGCTATGAACGTATGTCATTGCTCAAAGAGATGTTACTGATACAAATTACTTTACGAAAGCTAAATCTCTTTAAAATTCCACTCTCGTGCATGAAAACATTTCCAGCATGGGGAATAAACACAGACACAATTGCATGCATTACACACACCGAAGTAATTTAACTAAATAACCCTTCACAACTGCAGCATAATATACTTACTATCTCTGTTGCTCTTTGGGGTGACAGAAATGTGTTTGTTAGGCACATATCACTCAGAGACTCAGGCCCCAGTTACATTTTCTAGCTGCACAATGACACTTCACAGCTATCCTGCACTGCATCCAGGATTCCTGTGCAGACCCATTGCCTGCATTTCCAGAACACAATGACTATATATGTAAGTAATGCCATCGACCAACAAGGCATTGGGAAGTCTGTGCTTTGTCAATGACACAAAAACTAAGTAACTAGCTCCAAAAAGTCTTGAGATATGCTTCTTAGGGGTTAGGCATTCATACTTTACTAAATGAGAGACCACACTGCGGGGAGTCCGAGATGGGGAGCGCAGCGGGGGTTTCTTGGGACTAGGCAGGGCCACACCTTTACTTGATAACACTCTCTTTCTTTTCCATCTCTTCCTACTGAGCTCACAGGACAGTCACTTCTTTCCCCTGATATTATTTGGTGAGAGAGAGGGAGGACTGAGCTGTAACAAAAGCAGTATTCCTGCTTTCTGTGGTCAGATATTATCTGGATAGTTATTCTTTCAGAATTTGTTTCAAATAACCCTAAAAAGGTTGCTCTAAAAACAAACAAAAAACCAAAATAAAAACCCACTAAAAGAACCAAAGCAACCAACCTTCCATTTCTTTTTCAGTTCTTTTGACTTTTTCTTTGTAAATGTTCTCCAGTCGTTTTTGCTTTTCCTCTTCCCTCCTCCTTTCAGCCACAGTTCTGGCATGCACATCCTGAAAATCCACCTAAAGAGGAAATTAAGAAAAAAGTGTAGCGTTCCTCGTAAGAAATATATAGAAAATCCATTTCCTGAGATCCTTATCTGTGGTGAAAAATCCTGCAACATCAGCGATCAGCCAGAAGCTCAGCAGCATTTCCTTTTATCTCTTTTCCTCCTTGAATCAATAACTACAGCAATTGTGAACGGAGTTTTTACTCTTACTAATAAAGGACTGTTGAGAGTCAATGGCTTGCAAAAGGCATCATAAGGTAGAAAAACAAACCCCTTCGATTTTTACATCCAGAGTGCAGGAACGAACTGGGCTTTGGGAGACTTCTGTCACAGCGCAGGAGACAAGGAGTTAGGGAGAATGAGCAGGAAGAGACCATGCAGGGTAGATATTAAGATTACATGGAAACATCACACCAGGTCCACCAGGAAATTTAGGAAAATTTGTAAGTAACTGTAACTAGTGTATATGTATATATATATATACATATATATATATCACTTACAAAAGAACCTTCTAAGAAAGGAAAGCAGAATGGAAGACCTTCTAATTCATTAAAAATGACCATATTTGTGATTCTACAATTAAGTTTGCTGGATATCAGTATTGGGAGAAAAGTTAACATTCAGTCTCACTTCCTTATGGCTGAATTACAAACATAAATCTAAACAACTCAAAATGCTGTTTCTTAAAATATTAGCAATATTTGGGGGTTTTTTTAGTTTGGTCTTAGACGGGATTGAAAATGCAAAAAAATTTCACTCCCATTTTAAGGAAAGGAGGCTTGATTGTGTTAATGCATAAGGAAACACTTTTGCAAAACACAGAATTTCCTCTGATTGCTACTACATAACCTTTATAAACTGCCACACAGACACTGCTGAGTGCTGAGCAAGCCTGCACTTTGCTTTCTGAAGCCCACAGAATCTCTGCTGCAATGTCTCCAGCACAAGCACTCACTGAAGGTCTGTCATTCTTGCCACTGTTACATGATCAAGCATGTCAACAGCCAGTAGTGGCTCCCAGGCACCAGCAACCCACAACAAAGTTCTGGAGTCACACAAATGATTTTTATCTAACAGCTGTCACAGAAACTTACATGGAGAGTCTCCATCAGTTTAGGAAATAGGCACACCCACCAAGCTGGGTTTTATTAGTAGGGAATGGGTGAGCAGAAGGGTGGTAGGGAAAAGAGATGGTTTCAGAACATAGAGCATCATGTGGATCACCAGAGTGAGCTTTTTTCGTTTTCAGGACCTGATTTTTCTACAGGTTTGCATAGCTCCTCACACAGAACTGGGAGAAACAGATCCTCCCAAAGAGCAACACTGCCCACAAAAGCAGAACAAAGATACAGAGCTCAGGAACTACAGCTACTGTTTGCAGGCAGTCAGACTGGACTGCACAGAAAACCAGACACAGCTACAGCTTCCTAAAGCACAACTTCTGCCTCATGCCAGAGTACCTACAGTGGAGTAATTTGCCCATTCTTTCCCATTCTCCATTCTAAAAGGACCATGAAGCCTTTTATTGCTGCTCTATAATTATGGAACTAAATGCATGAGGAGCAAAGAATTGCTCTTGACTGAAAAAATGTTAAGCAGCAGGCTGAGATAACTACTCCAACTTTTGTGAAAATACTGGAATACAGCAGTACTACACTCTGCGTGGATCTGTTCAAAATCGGGTTCACTTTGCAATTCCAGCTCACTCCACAATTCCACCCATGCGTTCCTCAGATGCAAAGATACTACACTATGAGTCACGTGCCCAGATATGCAAACACTCGGAATTATGTGAAATATTTTTCCCCTTTCTTCTTTTAAACTTTGAGATAGGAGTTTGAAAACAATTACTTTCATGTATACTGAAGCATTATTTGCTCCTTAAGTCAAACATTTATAGAGGCACCTACTTGGTACCTACTACTACTGACCTACTAGCATCAAAAGAGTGGGGAGCTCTCTAGCTTTATACCCCAAAAGGGCAGCAGCTGTCATCTTCTGACTGTTTATAAAGCGATTTTGGTGATCATTAAGAAAAAACCCAACCAAAACCCAACCACCGTTCACACACAGAGCTAACACTCCACCCAAGTTGCCCTATACTACTGTGCCAAACCTGTAAAACTCAGCAGCTGATGTATTTTACTACAAAATAGTAGCAAATGCCTCCTCAAAACTTTTGGTTGCTTTTGGCACTTCAAGTATTAAGCTGGCAAAGTGCCAGCTGGCCCATATCAAGTCTTCAAGTACAAGAGTTACCAAACTACCCGAGATTGCTCCTATTGATATTAATGCTTGTAGAGGAACTCAAATTTAGCTGCTCTAGAAAACAGCACAGTTTGTATCAAAATATGGAGAGGGATCCCCCAGTTGTTACTGGGGAGCAGCCACTGACCACAGGAGCACAGACAGACCTGCCATAATTCAGGAGAGTTGTTGTACACTTGTGTTCAACTGAGTAAAACTGTATTATGTGTTAAAGCCCCCTTGTCTCAGTCTTGTATTTGTCCTCATCACTGCCATTTAGTTTTTTTTCTTTATTAAACAAGACAAAAAAGGAGAATTCAAAGACAATAATCTTTTGTGAGCAAATGCCAAAATCTGTATAAAAACCAAGCTCAGTACAGTTCAGTAGAGAACACCATTAGCTTAGTATGGAACCAGAACAACAGAAATACATCACACATCAAAAAGGTTTTTTATCTGCTGTTAGGAATGCTGAATCTGTCTTTCTGAAAAGAAAGAAAATCCGTATGCTCAGTGAAAGCCTGTTATTATAATTGTACATAGTGTGAATGCTAGAATAGTGTTCCAAATTTCACTGCTGCACCTCAGAACACAGAATAAAGCAGCAGAAGGTTCCAAACACAGTAACTTGAAGGGACATCTCAAAGCTAAGGTTTACATACATGAAATTCCTCTTTCATAAAGCCTCTTGTAAGGCACAGTAACACTGCAGCTGAGAGTGGCAGGCACCTACACTTGCAAAGCTGCACAGCAAAGGGGAGCTAGAACTGGGCAGCTCAGTATAGAAATCAGGCTAGTTTAAATTGGCACAGAAAGACTTTATAGCTGTCGATCATCAGTTCAAGGCATGACCATTAGCTCCCTTCCAAAAAGGGCTAAACCTTGGGGCTCGAATGAGGAATCAGTGGATGAAAGCCAGCTAGTGAGCAACACCTGCAACCCGGAAAAAGGCAGAGCCCAGCTCTGAGTACAACGCAGGGGTTTCTAAAACCCACAGTACTGCAAGATGAACAGAAAGCATGGGGTTTGTTTTCCAAAGACCATGCTCAACAGGAGGTCTCCTACAGGCAGTGTAGTGTCCTACAGCTTTTTGGGGTTTTTTAACATTTGTTAGTTTCCTCCCTTTGAACATCTCCTGGTGCTCGTCACCTAAAAACACACAGTAGAGTAAAGCGCAGAGTACCTTCTTGTTCTGCTTTAGGAAGTGGTATCCCAGGGAAAGCTGCTTGTAGGCCTCCCCATACTTCTCGTGCCAGTCTTGCACTGCCTTGATGGCCGCTTTCCTCAGCTTCTGCGCCACCTCTTTGGGCGGGGGAAGGGGCTGCTCGTGGTCTATCCCCACCGTGAGCTCCAGGAATTCCTGGAAGTTGGATATAAGCAGCGTCCTGAACTGGTGGGACCTGGCGAACAGCTCCTGCACGACCTGGAAGGCGGAGAAGCGCATCTCGGCGTGCTCCTCTTGGAGCCGCGTCACCAGCAGGTGGTAGGCGTGGCTGATGTGCTCCTCCGACGACCTGAGCACAGAGAAAAGAAAGGGAAAGGTGGGGGAGTCATTTAAAAAGCGGTTCATAAAAAAAATACGTTTGGGGGTGGGAGTAATTTATTTTAAATTTTAAGTGAGCAGCTTCTACGCTGGCAGTACCCAGTCCCCACAGCAGGCCCCAGGAACGGCGCTCGGGGCGGCTCCGGCCGGGGCCGCCCGGCTCGGGGAGAGCCAGCGGGGCCAGGCTCTGTCCCTCCCTCCGGCCGTACTTGCAGATCTTCTTCAGCTCCTTCATCT
This sequence comes from Oreocharis arfaki, assembly GCA_013398015.1. Classification (NCBI taxonomy): domain Eukaryota; kingdom Metazoa; phylum Chordata; class Aves; order Passeriformes; family Paramythiidae; genus Oreocharis; species Oreocharis arfaki. The sequence continues at coordinate 150,663 of VZRR01008722.1, read as the reverse complement.
TCCCGGGCTCCAGCCGCGGCTCCCCCGAAGTGGTGAGCTCCTCCACCAGCTCGGCCAGGCGCTGGTCCATCTCCGTCAGCACCGAGGCACCGGAGCAGTTGGGACAACCGGCCCGAAGGTCCCTCAAGCCGGGGCAGCCCCGGCCGGGAACCACCAGCGCCGACGGGTCCGGCCGCGCCTGGGCGGCGCCATCTTCCGGCCGTCGGTGCAGGCCCCGCCCCTGAGGGCCGCCCCCCGCCTCCGCCTCTTATATGGCCCCGCCTNCGCGCCCTTCGTGAAGCCGCGCCCACGGGGAGGTCCCGCCCCTGACGTGCTAAAGCCACGCCCCTCTCTAGGGAGACCACGGCCCCTGTGTGCGCCCCGCCCCTTGAGGCGCTCTCCCGGCCCCGTGGGTGGTACCTTCCTCCACCCCCCATTCCCGGCACTTACCACCGCCCCCCCCGCCGCTTCCGCACGGCACCGCCCACGTGACGTGCCGGCACCCGGAAGCGCGGCTGGGGAAGGGCGGGGGAAGCCTTAAAGGAGCCGCGCTCTCGGTTTGTGTGAGGGGATGTTTAACCCCTTGTTGTCCGCGGGGCTGAGCCGCCCGGAGGGGCGAGCAGCCGGCACACATCGCCCCTGCTTATCACAGAATCAATTAGACCTCCGAGATCATCGAGTCCAACCTATGACCGAACATCACCGCTTCAGTCTTTCCTTAAACACCTCCAGGGACAGTGACTCCACCCCCTCCCTGGGCAGCCCGTTCCAATGTCTACTCATCCTTCCTGTGGAGAAATTCCTCCTAATGTCCAACCTAAACCTCCCCTGGCGCACCTTAAAACTGTCCTCTCTTCCTGTCCTCGTTTCCTGGGAGCAGAGCCCGACCCCCTCCTGGCCACCGCCTCTTGACAGGGAATTGTAGGGAGCGACAAGGTCCCCCTTGTGCCTCCTCTTCTCCAGGCCAAACACCCCCAGCCCCCCCACAGGACTTGTCCTCCAGACCCTTCCCCAGCTCCGTTCTCGTCTCTGGACATGCTCCAGCACCTCAGGGTCTTTCTTACCATGAGAGGCCCGACACTGGACGCTGCTGCAGCACCACAGAAGTGTCCCTGTGCAATACCCCCACAGGGCTGGTTCAGTCGTGGCACTGCCCTGGATTCACTCCTGGCAGACCCTGACCGCTTGCAGCTCTGCGTGCTCAATTAGAAGTGCTGTGCAGACCCCGAACTTTGAAAGTGCTGCTTAACCACTGGGAATAAACAAGACCTTGAAGGTGCCCACTTTAACCATCCTAAAGAATGAAGACATCTAAAGTATCTGTTCCCATTTGAAAATGTTGCCAGCTAACTGACAGGTATTTCCATTAGTCCACAGTTAAACCACGTGTTGGAAGTGATTTATGTGGATTGGTGTTGCAGCTGTGTCTGCTGGCTCCTGGGAAAGATGGCACAGGACACTTTTCACTAGAAATAGATTCACATCATCAACCAGATTTACTGCAGTAAATGAATACGTACATTTTGCAGTGGCTCTGCTGTTTCTGACTCAATACATGAAACCAATGACATCCTACTTTTTAATGATGTTTCTCCTTTCCCCATCGGCTTTCATCAAGTACAGTGCATTTCCATGTGAAACTCACACAGAGCGGCACAGTTCACGTTTAAAGTTTGTATCAGTTTACTCTTTCACTGTTTATAATTTTTCTATTTCTTTTCTTCATTTGATTGAAAGTGCCTGAACAACTGCTTTCTGTTAGGGTATGACTTGCTAAAGGAGCATTGCTGTGCTATCTGGAAACGGAATTTCAAAATGAGCCTCAAGCAACAGACTTACCATCTACAAAGACACTGATTTCATACTCTTGCATAATGTTTAAAGAAATCCCTGCAAGGAGCCATATGGTTTTGCAAAAAATCAGTTGATGAATGAGTGAATGAATGCTGAGTTGCATAACTCGTTCATGACAGTCCCTTGGGCAAATCCCAGTGAGAGCTAGGCTATTTATTTATTTATTAAAATCAAAGAGAGTTACATAAAATTGTGTTGGCTTAAGTTGCTGAGTCTCGTTTTCCCTTCTATTTTTTAATGAACATGGCAAATACCCACCATTCAGTCATTTCTGTACTCTTTTCATCTGGACCAGCCTGATAAAAGGCTGAAGAGAGCCAGAACACTGAAGAATTCATTCAGCTGCAAAAGTCACAAACCTCTGCACCTGCATTGATTTTCCCCTGCTGGTCTGGGCCGTTCCATGGAGGGGACCACAGGACACTGGAGTGCAGAGGCAGAGGTGAACACCACCTGATACCCCTTCAGAGCCCCAGAGTTCAGAGCTATTTTTGTTTACACCTGGTTTCAGCAGAGGGTGAGTCTGCAGCTTCGTGTTATGTGGTTTGTTGAATCAAGGAGCTGTATTTCTTACGTCTATACCTGAGACATCAGCAAGAGCAACGTGGTGACACTTTGTGAGTTCTCCAAAGTGAGTGACACCTTGCAGGGGCACAGACTCTTCCAGAAGCACTGTCCTGTCCACCACCTCTCCAGGATACCCAGCACTGTCATCGTTGGCAGGAGGCATTTGCAATGGGAATATTCTCCTACAAGGTCTCTCCAGACATGACCAGTTGTTCCATCCAGAGGTCATCCTCAGTTGGTCCAGTACCTTTGGCCAAAAACACAGGCAAAGAAAAACTCCCCAATTTTGTCCACTGGCAATGATTTGGGTCTGGGTGTTCTTACACTAAAGAAGAACCTTTTGTTCCATCACAAATTTAAAAGGTCAAACTGATGGCTCTAGGAAGGATTATGTCGGACTTTGTGCAATACTAAATTATCTGGTTTAGTCTTTTTGTAAAAGAAACATCTCAGTAGGAGACAGTTCCACCATTTTACTAGATGATTCTTTGCCAAGGGTTGTTTTCCAGCTTTGCAATAAAGGAGAATGTCAGTCAAAAAGAAGCCCCCTCGAACTTATAAAATAGCTGTATTCAGCTTAATGACGTGAAATTGAAAAGGAAGATTTCTTTTCCTGCTAGAACAGAAGTTGGGCAAAAAACGCTTTCCTACAAATAATTTGGAGTTAAAATAACTTTGGTTTCAGGTTTCTGAAGATAAAGAAACATGATAAACACTGATATTAAGTTGTCACAGAGTTTATGCCAGCTGGGTTGTAAAGAAAATGACCTTCTATGTGAGTTGCATAGATGCTGAACCACCAGTCTGAGTTGAGCAAAAGGGTGACATATTTCAAGGCTCTGAACTACCTTGTATGGGGTAAAGACTGTCTTTAAACAGATGTTCTCAAAGGGGAAATAGCCTATTCATTAAACCATCAATAATGCAAGGCCAAAGGTACTTGGTGACCTCTTCTAATTATGTGAAATAATGGCTGTGACAACACTTCAGCCTACTGTAACATTTCATAATTCTGTCATAGGAGGAGATGAATGAACCTGCTCTGTGTGGCCTAGATCACAAATTAATACCCACTTGTGAGTTGGATGGAGCAGCAATAGCTGCAGGAGAACCATCACAAATTAAGGAACACCTTCCTAAATGTAGCTTGTACTCATGTCTACAATAATTTTTTTAAATGATCCTACAGCAATTCCTGAAACTACACACCAAAGTGGACACATTTGATTAGTATCTATGAAGGTAAATAATTTTTTTCTTCACTGGAATATCTGTGCAGAGTCAAACTGGAGCTTATTGAGCGTTTTTCTGTGTTAGGCAATATATATCCACACCAGGAGTTAACATTTCTGCATGGATGCACCCAAAGAAGACCAAGGCACACCCCACTGCACTGCACAGGGGTGTCTGGGGGGGTCAGGGGGATACCAGCCTTTAAGGCAGGACTTAGATCAGGTGGTGCAGAAAAGGAGGAGCTTGAAGGTTGCTAACACGTAGGAAAGGAGAAAGGAGACCGCAGAGGGAAAAAAGACCCCCAAGTCTACCAAAAGAGGAAATCCAGCCCAAATTCTGCATGAAGACCCTCTGATGCTAAATCAAACAGAGACAGAAATGGCACTTTCCTGCATGTGTAAATACTGCTTTCAAACATCTGATGTTAGCAGAAATTTCTTCAACAACCTAAAGAGGCTGGTTTGGGTGTCACAGGGACTCTCTGATGGTACCTTTTGGAAGCTCCCCCTGCCTGATGGATGCCTGAGCTGTCCCATCCTTGGAAAGCCATGGGCTGTTGTAGAACTGCAGTCACTCAAGCTGGCTTCTCCAAATGAGAGACTGCATGGAGCTGTGGCTCAGATACCCAAATTAATTCCTTTTTTTCTTTTTTTTTCCGAGGGTATGGAATGGAGAGAACTGCTCTGAAGAGGCTAAAAGTTGCAGGTCTGCCTCCAGTTAAATGGGAGTGAAGTCCATTCCCAATGAGGAGCTGCTGTTGCTGTTTCAGACACGGGTGGGTGCCAGGTCTGTGTGTGTCTCAGCCTTCACACACCATTGCACAAGAACTGTCTGGTCTGGAGTTTTCCATTGCAGGTTCCTCTGTCCTGTTCACACACTGGGCAGCTGGGACCCCCTGTGACATTGCAATCACTCGCTCACAGGAGTGAGTCCTCAGCCATCCATCTAAATCCACTGCATTCCCTCAGCACCAGGACAGTGCCCAAACAAGCCTGCTCTCACCCTTCAGCCCTGTTTGGCATTTCCATCATCTTTTATTTGCAGTGAGTAAGAAAGCCTCATGGACCAAATGAGCTTTTCCAGGGAATTTCTTTTACTGTTGTGATAAAAGAATGCCTTGTCTCTATGAAGAGATTATTTATACAGGTCAGCTTTTGCAGGCAGGAGGAAAGTCCCAGGCTTGAGGAGATTACAAGGTAGTTGGGACAAAAATAGAGTGCAAAGACCACAGTTTGAGAGGGAAGGAAATCTTGAAGTATAACTAAAAGGAAGAAGAAGGTGTCTTGAAAAGAAGGAGGTAGCAAGTCTTGTGAAGTGTCTGTAGCTGTTTATTTATGCTTTTAAGGAGGTGTGTTGTACTTCTGTGGCTCAATTTCTAAGCTGGAGCAAGATGGGAAAATATTTATTCATATTTCTTATATTTGGACCCCCTTTGCATGCTCTCAGTTTCTGCAGCAAGTGCATCACAGCAGTTCCACTGACCAACATTCTTTTATATTTTGCACTACTAGGATTCCTAAATGTTTCACAGACTTTTAGGCAATTGAACCTCCGTACAGCTCGGAATAAGACTTATCGGTACAGCCAAGACACAGGAAGAATATGATCCCATCCTTTGAGCAGCAGCGCCTCCAACAGGGTGGCCTCAGCGGTGTTGGTCATGCAGCCCCCCCTATTCTGTGTTTCGACTTGTCCCACGTGAATGCTAAAAGGCCTCTAAATGCATCATTGCTACTTTTCCTCTTTGCACAAGTCATAGTGGTAAGATTATATCAAATACTGAAAAAGCAGTATTTGTGGTGAACATTCCTCTGTAAACTGTACGCAAAATTCTCTTTATATCCTTGACATCCAGTTCTGCTCCAGGTCATGGATCTTGAATTCTAGTGAAGTTATGGGGTTTATTTTTTTTCAAATGTAAACTAAGCTGGCAGTCAGTAGTTTCAAGTGGGCAAGCTGTATTTGTAGGGATAGTAGAGGAAACTGCACTGCCAGCACTGGTCTGAGCTGGGTGACTGTGACAGCCTTCGCTCAGCTGAAATCACAGAAGATACTCTGTCGTTGCCTTTGTCACCGCGTTCCTGCATGGCCACAAGATGCACAGCCCCCGAGAGACACAGCCTCCTGATTGCCGAGGCAAAAAGTTCTGTTTAGAAAGTGTTTTATTTATTTAATAAAATCCCCCCAAAACCCCAAACAAACAAAAACAACCAAAACCCGAAAAACCCTCTAAAGGTATGGGTTTTCTAGGGAAAAGAATATAATATTTGTTAAGCTCACAGAGCTATGAGAAATATACTTTTCAGATAAGTACATTTTCAAATGAGAATAAAAATGAAATTTATACAGAAGCATAAAGTACTTTTAAGATGAGTTTATTTGCAGATAAGGGTAAAAATTGACGTTATAAGGCTCTGAACTTTGTCACCCTTCACCACAAGTGTGTCTAGTGAATTACACACTCCATAAACTCTATTTATTTCCCCCTCCAGGAGCAGCCCGGGGCATTTCTGCCGGTGTAAAGCCACACGCGGGGGGACCACTGGAGATGGGGTTCCAGCAGGAGGGCCTGCGAGGAGCAGCCTCCGTGTCCCCCGTGTCCCTCGGGTCCCCGTGTCCCAGCCCGGGCTGCGGGGTCGGGGGTTGCCCTGGGCGCAGCCCCCAGCAGGTGGCAATGCAGGAACACCTGTAGCCCGTCCAGCCAGGCAAAGGCTGCGGCTGAGACCGCTGTTCCTTGGGAAAAGCCCCGCCTCGGAAATCCTGCTCGGTGTTTTCAGCATCAGCTACAAAGCGTTTTCACTGTCAGCGAGATATTTTCTATTACTTTGTTTTTGACCTGTAGGATTTGAGCTTACAAGCTTTGTAGCAGCAACCTGTGGCAATGGGGTGGGTGTACCAGATCCAAAAACTTAGGGGTCACCTGTGAAAGTCATGGAATCGTTTATGTTGGAAAAGATTCCCAAGACCACCAAGTCCAACCATTAACCCAGCACTGCCAAGGCCACACGTGGCAGAAATTTAAATGTGGCACGTTATATTTCTCTGTATGTGCATGCACACGCGCACACACACACACACACACACACATAACATACAATGTCTCTTAAGAACCCCACTCACAACCCTTTTCCCCATATTTTCCTGTTGCATCTTCCATCTCTATGCAAGGCCACACTGTTTCCAAGCCAGGAATAAATCCTGAAACAGATCAGAACCTTTAAACATAATCACAGTCTCACAATAAAACAGGCAAAGAAGAGATTTTATTTGAAAAAAGCATTCCTGGGTATCACATCATAGAAACTAATTTTAATGACAATTTAAAGGACAACACATCTCTGAGAAAGCACTGAAGTTGGAGCATTTTTCAAGAAGAATGACTGTGCTTATAGAAACAAATGGATGGAGTAAACCAAAATATAGAAACAGAAAAATACAGAAACATTAAAAGTGTCGAGTGGCACACTTTGCCCTTTCATCTGAACACATACACAATAAAACCACCTAAAACAAACAAAATCAACCCCAAACCCCCAAAAAGCCCCCAGTAAAACACCCTCTCCTCCCCAAATTCTGAAACCAGTTAAAAAAATCAATATGGAAGGTATTTGAGCTTGTTAAGAAAACAATGAAAAAAGTTTGCACCAAAAAGCTTCTGAAAAACCTCTTTTCCCTTCTTACTGTAACTGCAAAATTTGCTCCTGGCAGAGAAGTGGCTCTTCCTTGAAAGGCCAGTGCTGGTGAACTGAAATCCCAACTGAGCTGCCAAAACACTGCACTGGGCCCCGTCACCACAGGTTGTTTAAAGTGGCTCTGCAGGAAATGATGGAAATGCTGAGAGGTTCCCTTACATGTGTGTGAACACAGAGTAACTTTACTTACTACAAACAAGGAATCCAAATTATCTGCAGTCGATATGGTTTCACTCATCTCCATATGCTTCTATCACTGCTTGGACTCTGTTTTAAATGGTGCTATAAAAACTTTAGGGAACGAAATTAATCTGATGCAGAAATACACTGCACTGTCTCTTCAAAAAGTATCACAGATCTTGAACTGCACAGGAATGTTTTAACATCAATCCATATTCTGCATTTGCTTCTTAGAAAAGCAGCAGTTCTTGCCATTTCAGAACCACCAGCAAATTTCAAATATGTCTCTATTTTACAGAATCACACTGTTGGCACAGCAGGGTTAAACAGTTCCAGAGCAATAACAAAAAGCACTAAGTAGTTTAAGCTCTGTAAAATGTGTAAACAGCACAGCAAATACTAAAATAATATGCATTTTATAAAGTTCTTTTAAAAATTCCGTGACATATAGGAAGGGTACAAGAACAAACATCAGAAAAGAAATGGTTGCAATAGTGCCTATTAGTAAAGATTTAAATCGGTTTTGATTATTATGAGGTAAATTATTAATAAAATAAAATTATCTTCAGGGGAAAATACCACATTAAATGATTCTGAGTGTAGCAGTGAAAAACACAAGAAACAAAAGATGAATTCAAACTGGAAACCAGGCACATATTTTACGAGTGAGGAAACAGATTCTCTGTGTCATGATGATGTTTTTCTGACAGATGTGCTCGAACCAAACAGCCCTGGATTGTAAATAGTTTTGAGACTCGACATTGAAAATCAGGACACTGGAGATCCGTTGCCATTGGCTCTTTTGGAAGGCATTACATTACAGAGAAGACTTTTTACACGAAACAGAGATGGCAGGACATCAAAATCCTGGTGACTCAGACAGTAACTGTTAAAGCAGGACCCTGGCTACTCGTGCTGTGAAGTTGCCAGTGGATCCCGGAGAGGGGACAGCACAGAGGGAGAGTGTTTTGCAAATAGAGTGTAAGAAAGAGGATATTATGTCTCTTGAAATATCTTTGAGTTAAAAGTGGCTACTGGAAGTTTTCAAGAATGTTCCAAATTTCAGGACTCAATTACCTGAGGACAGAGGAGGGTGGTAGAAAGGTTCCTCTAATGGTGGGAGCAGCCCCTCTTACTGCTTGGAGCAGATGACGCTGTGAGGTTGCATTTTTAATCTTTGGTGTTTTAACAGAACTGATCCATACTGGGATGTTTAATGGGATTTGCACAAAGTTTTACAACATTCCAGAAACTTGTTCTATGACACTTCAGATTTTATCCCAGACGTTTTAGTGTCTCTTCACCTGAGCATGATTTTCACCTTCACCTTGAGATGTTATTTTGCAATAATAATTTTTAAATAGCCACCCAAATGTTCAGTGGCAGTACTCTGATTTCTTTTCATGGTGTTCCTGGACATACAGGATGTGAAAGGAAAGAATTAAGACAAATACTCTGTTCAGATAAAAAGTTGCTCCAGCATCTCACACCCTCAAACACAGAGATCACAGGCAATGTTATTTATAGTTTCCCAATGCGAAGAAACCAGTCATTATCCTTTGCTAATTGGTTTAGAGAAAGGGAGGTATTTCTGGATGCAGCAGCTAGTAATCTTACTTCAGGGAGGAATTCTTAATTTTACCTCCTCAGAAGGTTCCAGAGACACAGGGAATATGTTTTGGCCAAAGGTAGGATAATTTCTCTCTTAACAGGGCAGATGACATTCTTTCCAATTATTATAAAAATTAGGTGTGTCAAAGAAGGTCTGTTACTCACTGAAGAAGCAAAACAGCAATTCAGCTGTAGCCTCTGGGCTTTTCTCTATACCTGGTAGTTAAACTGAATCATTATCTGTCCTATAAAACCAGCACCCTGTTTATTCACTGTTTTTTCAAGTAGGCTAATGCAGCACTGAAGCCAGATAGCTGGCAATGGATGTGACAGTGACATTCAAAGAAAACAGATGCCACAAAGCCTGGATCATCAGAGGGTATGTATATCTGAGATCAACATTTGCAAAGTGCTGCTGGAAAAGAAAAGCCAATGGATTTGCATCGGCAACATCAATTCTCATCTATTCTGCACTGTCTGACCATCTAACAAGATAGGATCCCTCACTCGATGGTATTTGTCTCATTCCAGGGTTGTTCCTCCTGGAGGGAGCTGTGTCTCAGCTCCCACACACAAAGGTTGGCAGCACAGCTGCTCCAGGCACCTTCTGTACCCAGAGGATGGGCAAGTTGCAAATGGTCTGAGGGCAAGAACTGTTTACAGACTGGAGAGACTCCTCATCTGTTTGGCTCAAGCCTCATGCTGACTCCAGGAAAGAGTCAGGAAGCAGGCTGTGATGCTCCTGAGATAGGAATGTGGCACTGGACTCAGTTGATCGGAGCTGGGAGTGACCCTCCCCTCCACAGCAGAGCCCCCACACTGCTCAGGTGTCTGCAGCTGGCACAGGGAGCACCAGATGCTGCTGCTGTTTCCCTCACTCCAGCAGCTGCCCATAGGGATGCTCTCCTGGTGCATCCCCCACCACCCAGCCTAAATTCTTCTCCATTTCCTATGGTGGAAGGCAGCCCTGTAAACTGGTGTTCCTTATGGCCACAAACAGGATCAAATAATTTCATGAGCTCCTGCGCACGTACGAGCAGGACAATGAGACAGTGACTTAAGTGTGCATAGCTTAAAATAGGAAATTGTGTCATGATCCTCATGGAGAAACAGCCTCTTCCCCCACACCACTGATCAAAACAGCTTCTACTGAGGAGCCACCTCAAAAGGGCCAGCAACAAGCAGCCAGGGGTTCAAACCCTGCTTGTTGGGTTTTTGCCCTCCCAGAGCAGTTCTGCCAGTAGGGTTCCAGCGGAGGCGTTAGCTGGGTATTACAGCACAACGCCAGGATGATGCCGTTCCTAGCAGGAATTAATATGACATTTTCCTTGATGACTGCATCCAGGGCAACTTGAGCTTTTCTAAGATCAATTTTTCCCCTGACCCCTCCAGTATTTAATAAAATATTTTTTTGGTTTGCATCCCTAAAGCTGCTTCTTGAAAGAGGAGACATCTCCATAAGGATCATGCATGAGCACCCTGAAGAACGTCCCACAGCTCTGCTCCTGGCTCTTCTGAGCAATTTGTCTTGCTGTGGTTTGCAAAGAAAGAAAAGGAAATTGTCAACTGGTTTATTATCTGTTTATTTCCTTTTGAGGAATTTGTCTATATGATCCTGCTTAACCTCCATGGGTGGGGAACAAAATATTTAAGTTAGTTAAAAATCTTTTTGTCCTGAAGTGAATAGACCTTATCATCTTTTTCTCCTCATTTTTCCTTCTGGCTCTGTCAGGAAAAAGCCCTGTCTGGGAATGCAGATGATCTCCCTGGGAAAATTTGCTCCTCTGCTCTGGGATAGGTAAAACTATTTCTTTAAGTACACAACATAAAATTTAATCTTATGGGATAGGAAATAGGGTCAAAGGAGTAGGTACAGATGTTATCCCCCATTTAACCAGTTTTGGTTTTCCACTTTAGTTTGGGAAACTGAACAGCTCAGTGCTCCCTCTGCTCCAGCTGCATTGTAAGAGATATGACCTGGACATCCAGGACTGTGCTGCAGCTTCCAGCACAGCAGCACCAGACCCCTCTGCAGCCCCAGCATCAGAAGGAGTGAGTCCAGAGGAGGCCACAAAGGTCATCAGAGAGCTGGAGCACCTCTGCTGTGGAGACAGGCTGAGACAGATGGGAGTGTTCAGCTTGCAGAAGGCTCTGGGGAGACCATCCAGCACTTTCTAGAACCCAAAGGGGTTACATGAAAGTTGGAGAGGGACTTTTGACAAGGGCATGGAGTGACAGGACAAGGGGCATGGCTTCAAACTGGCAGATAGATTGGATATAGGGAAGAAATTCTTTACTGTGAGGGTGGTGAGGCTCTGGCACAGGTTGCCCAGAGAAGCTGTGGCTGCCCCNTGCGCCATCCCTGGAAGTGTTCATGGCCAGGATGGATGGGACTTGGAGCAACCTGGTCTAGGGGAAGGTGTCCCTGCCCATGGCAGGGGGTTGGAATGAGATGATCTGCAAGGTCTCTTCCAACCCAAACCATTCTGATTCTACATAATACCATTCCCAGACTGGATACCAGAGCAGCTTCTTTCCATTAGATCTGAACAATTAACAATCCCAGGAGACTGATCACTTGCTTTCTATAACTAGGCACAATTTTTTTCACTTCCATGTTGCTAAGTTATTTCTGGTTTTCTCAGCGCATCTCCCTCTCCACGCCGCCCACCGATGTCGCACATTCCCATCTTTATTAGGAGCAAGCAGCAAGGTGCTGGGTGCAGTTTTGTAATGACGTCTGGATCTCTATCACACAGTACTTCCATGTTAATTCTTTCTTCTAACTTACACTTTTAAAAGCTTCAGTTATTTTAAACTCTTTAAAAGGCAGCTGGCTGATAACATTTCTTAGCTCTACCCTCATGCTTGATCTCATTTTCAATGAGTCAAACAAAACAGCTTTTCTTGTTCAGCAGCCCTTTCTCTTTCTTGTTGTTCTGCTATTTCCGTTGTTCTTGTGGTGCTACTTATCCTACAGCCGATTTCCTCTGGCTTAGGATACAGATCTCTGATAATTGTAACATGATCAAATAGCAGGATTTTATGGTGTAGTTGAAAATATCTGATTCACAAGTGAGCTCCTCAGTGAAATCAACTTGTTGCCAGCTAGCAACGAGGACTAATTTAGTTTTTGATGTTAAGAACTCCCATGTACCGAGATCACGACTAGATCTCTCAGGATATTTTTCTTTTTTCAGTGCCTAGCTCAGCTACACACTGAACTTCTCACAAAAGCCTGCTGTAAGGTAGAACTACTTTGTGTTGGCTCCACAGCTGCTGTGCCAAAAGCATCTTCAGCCCTCACATCCCACAGTAACTGAGCTGTAACTTCTTGCTCCCTTTCACTGGCCTCCATGGCAAATTTTTTTCCCAACTGTGTGCCAGAAATACTTCTACATACAGAATCTACCTGGCTATAATTGGATGTGTTAGTAAAGAGGTAAGAAATTCTGCTGTCCTGCTCTGCCCATCCTATATCTCTTTGTAAAATTAAGGGAAAGCTGAGCTGCTGAAAACTTCTCAGAGCTTGGCTAACATTTATCTTTAAAATACATGACTGAATTAAGAAAATGCTGCCTTTCAGTGACTGATGCATATTACAGAACCAACCAGACACTGAATCTTTGGAAAAGCATAAGGGCAGGGAGATCCTGGTGAATATATGACCTCGTCATCATCAAACAAGGAATTGTTATAGATTCAGTGACTAGAGGAACCTACTGGCAGTTTATCTGTTCAACCATCAGAGGAAGATCAGACTTGATCGCTATCATGTGGATCTGGGCTGGGCTTTATTTGGAGAACAAATTCAGAGTACTTTGTTATGGAACATGAAAAAGCAGGAAAGAGGAGTTTTAAATACTCATTTTGTTGCATCAGGTGACTTCTATTGTGCAACAGGACACCCAGAGCACAATGTCACAGTGCTCAAAGCATCTCACAGATGCACAAAGCATCTTCAATAAAACACTTGTTTAGTGTGTTTCCCAACACACTCTGCTCAGGCTACCTGAGGCTGAAAAAAGGCAAATCAGAGTACTTTTTTTTTTTTCTGAACAGTGGTCCATTAAGCATGTTCAAAGGCTTCCTTTTGGCAGATTTCCAGCTGTAATTTTCTCATTCTTCCTGTCCCAAATAATCTTTTTTTTTTTTTCCCCCAAGGAGTAATTTTATTACTGAGTAGGAAAGGCCATGCTTATATTAAAAAAAAACCCAAACCCATACCAGTCCATCAGTCTTTAAAGCTTCTGGAAAATGTTTTGCTTGAGTTTGGTATCAGCTTTGCTATTTCCTACCTAGGAAGTGTTGTGACCTCAGCCTGGAAGGTAATGGAAGCTGAAGCAGGTACAGTCCCCCCTCCCCCCCTTGGCACTGTTAAGAGCTACCAGTACATCTTTTTTTGCAATACTGGAAAATCTTCAGCATTTAGAGAAGGGCTTTGGACCACAACAAACAGAAGGAAAGGTTAAGGCAATTCTCATGCCTGGTGTAACTGGAAATCAGAGGAACCTCTCCTGAGCACAACTGGGACAAACTGTTGCCTTCAAACAGGAACACCACAACCAAAATCCAGAGCCTCGTTAAGTTGCCTTGCAAGACTGAAAAAATATCTCAGTGAAGGATATTGTTCATTTCCAGCTTAGCCAGATTTTGAGAGGAAAGAGTCTTTGCTTTACTAGAGAGCTTCTACCATTTTAAATAACTTTATACTTACTCTGAGGCACCTGGTGCTCTGGTTTGATGTCTGGGGCCACCTGTGGGGCTCATCTGTGAGGTGAGCTGTGAACCAACACCTCTGTTGGATCGGGTGCTGAAGGCTGCACCGAGCAGCCAGGGAATGCAAACCAGAGCTCCAAACTGCACCAATCTGTGCTTGCCACCATTTCTGACCCTCATAGAGCTGAAGGCTTCCAAAGCCAATGCCAGAGCAAGCCTGAGAGCAGCCCAGCAGTTCAGAAGGGCCAGGCAGGAGGCTACAGCTGCCTGTGGCACACAGGCCTCGCTGCAGTCAGAATGGGGTGTGTGACTGCAGATCTGCAAAGTGAGCAATCAGAGCTAACAAACAGCTGAAGCTCCCCTACGCTCCTTCTGGAACACTCCCTTGGAACACACCATCAGGGACTGAGTCCTCATGTTGGCACCTGGCCCTCTAGAATCACACCTCCCATAAACAGAGGCCTTCCTTGTAGGACAGCTGTACTCTTCTCCCATCCCAAACTAGGTTTTTTTGGGGAGTGTGGGTTTCTCCACCACTCTGCTCAGGTCACAGGAATCAAACAAGGCTAAAATCTCAGGAAACCACAGCTCTAACTGGTACTTAAGAGAAGGAAAAGCAACAATTGCCCTACAATCGTGCATTTACTACAGATTTCCTCAGGTCCAATAGAAATCTACCACTTCCTACCTGCTTTGGCCTTTTACAAACTTCTGTAAAGTAGGGAAAAGTGAGGTTGCCGTCCTCAAAGCCATGCTTGCCCTTCTGCAACGACACTGTAAACAGTGCCTCAAAGAAACAGAGGTGCTGTTCCACGTGGGTTTGAGTAACACTGCTCCTCAGGGTGACATCCTCTCCTCCTCTAACTTGAGGGTGCTCCAACTCTTTCTTCAGGAGAAAGGAAGAGACCAGTTACTGAATAACTGAGAGCAAATTACTCCAGTTACTAACATCAGTTCTCTCAGTATCTGTCTCCACCTACTCTTAGTACATTGCTTTTGTTCTAAGGAATCACTGAATCTGCCACTTCAGAAAATGCCCAGAGAACAGACCCAGCAGCAAGTGCAGGAGCACTGGCTTGTGCCAAGCTGGCAGCACTGCAGTGGTCCAGGCAAACCTGTTCTGAAGCATCCACAATGGTGCCTACTGAAAATGGAACCTTTTCAGACACACCTCCCTGGAAATCCCATGTATTTACAGTTTCACAGTGGCTGGTACAATCATTTTAACAATATCTGTGACCTTTAAGTGTTGAATATGAAAAGAAGTTGTGGTCCTCCGACTATGCTTTGGTAGCATTCTTTAAAGCATGAAAAACCCACACCTAACATGGCCCATAACATTTTATTAACAGGAAGGCTCTAGGACATGAGGCAGTCTTCTAAGAAGAGACAGAAAAAACCCTCAAGTATACTGTTCATATATGGAAAGTTTTAACAAAAAATACTTATTTGACTGAAATGCTCTGAAGGACAACATTTATGGTTGTTGTGTGGCATTTTTTTGGTTAGTTAGGGGATTTTTTTTTTTCTGTTTGTGTATGTTTTTAGTTTTCTTTTTTTTTTTTTTTAATCTTGCAGAACACTGAAAACCAACACTTGGAAGTTACACTCCTTTTAAGAGAGGCCACTGTCAGAGAGTTATTTTTTTTTTTACATTTAAACACAAAACAGCTTTCTAATTTTATATAATCAAGAAATGGAAAACAATTTTTATTAACATGTCTTACATTTACAATCTTTTATTAGCTAATCAACATCAACATGCAAAAATAAGCGCTAAATACAAACCTCTACAATATGGTTTTGTTTAAACTACAATGGTTTAATTCTTTTGAAAAGTCATAAGGATGTGTTCTGCAGTTGTTAAAACTGAACTATTAGTTTCAGTAATGAATACTATTTAGACCCTAAAATTATGTAGTCATCCTGCAAGGCATCTTCAGAAACTTCGCCCAACACTTAAGAATACCAGCTCATTGTCATGTGAGTACATTCTCAAAGCAAGAAATAAGGCAGTAGCACTAATGATTTCATATTGAACCCTATGCACATAACTAATAACTTTAGAAGGACTTTAACACTATGGTAGACTGGAAAAAGAACATTTAAACAAGCACTGGATTTTGCCTGAAATGTTCTGAGTTCTTCTTGATACTTATGCAACCTCCTTACAATATTTGGGTTTGGAAAAAGACTTCATACTCCTTCAAACCAGTCCCTATTTGATCCTCCAGAGAAGCCACCTTGTGTCAAAGACATCAAAAATATCTTCCCATGGAAATAAGTTACATCATTCATGTTCAGGATTACTTCACCAGAGGATGATAAAGAAGGCAAAGAGGAGGTTAAAGGAGAACACATTGGTAGTACTGAGATCTTTGATAACAAAAGGGTCTTGGACAATTGTGAAAAAGAGGGAAGAAAAATGGATTTAATTTCAAATCTGTTGTAACTTTTCCCCCAGTGCAAGCGCCCATCTTTAAAGAAAGCTATCCTTTAGAAGATGAAAGTACTTTCCTTTGAGAAGAGTCCAATTTTTGACCTTATGTTACAAAACCTTAACAATCAAAATTTGTTTTTGTGGTTTTTATTCAAGTACAAACTTAAGTCATAATTCCTCTCTTTTTTTTTTTTTTTCCTTTCAAGAGTGTTTATTGTTGCTCATTGATCTTTGGTCGCAAGAAACAATAATGCCACCGACAGGTCTGCTCCCCAAGGTGGCACGTTTTGCTTCTTTGCCACACATTAAGGCCCCCCCCTTTACAGGGTATGCCAAGATACACTGTGTCAAAATTCCAGCGGCACTTCATCACGTGTTTTACGGACCTACATGATGTAGACTTTCTCAGCTTGTGAGAAGTTGAAGACTTCTTTGGTTCTTGGGCAAATTACTTTGTCATCTTGACGAATAGAAAGCAGAGACTGAAAAAGAGTGAAACCAAAAGATAATATTCACAGCAGTAACTCAAAGCATTAGTGAACTGTTTAGGAAATGAACTTTTAATTAAAAAAAATGTTGTGGTCTGAGGTCAAAACATCTTTGCCCCCAGAAGTTACTTATTCTACATTATTGCTCTCTGGGGAGAAAGATTTCCAATGCCATTTGATCTCATGTTATAAATTCACATAGTTAGGTATGTGACCATTAATACGTCTTCATTAAGACCAATTTAAGCAGCTAAATATACAGTCCTTAAAAAAACATGACTGCAAGAAGTATTTTTCCGGCTTCTGACTGAGGTTATAAGCTCTTATTTTGATCTAGCAAGTTATTCTAACCACTGCTATTTTAGCCTTTAGCAAGTCATTGCCTCCAACACTTACATTGTATCCATAGACATATCCATTTGGTAACATCATAGGAGGATTATTTTCATTCATTACATCCCCCGAAATCTTGCAGACTAGTCGGGAGTTGGCACAATGTGCCATCGGCAGGGGCTGAGCCAGCTTGTTCAGGGATTTGCTACACACAGGGCAGTCGGGGTTTTTTGAGCTCCCATCCTCTTTATAACACTGTCTGTTAACAGCAAGTTAGGGAACAACCACCACAGTGAAACCATCATTAGTTTCCCATTGTATGGGAGACCTTAACATTTAAAGATTGTCAGCTGTGCCAACAGAGCCCAGGTGACAGAATGCAGAGGAACATTTAATTCAAGTTTAATGTGTACATACAACAATCAAGGGTCTGCTTTGTTTCTAGGAACAAGAAAGAGCAACACGTGTCTGGCAGCCTGCGCAGGGAAAGCTTCTGAGGTGCAACACTTCAGCAGCACCAGCCCTTCTCCAGCACAACACAGTGTGCAGTAAACCCAATGAAGTTTCAAAAGATGCAGTTATTTTTGAACATTCACATAAAACCTGGCAGGTAAATTTGTGTTTCAGTGCTTAAAAAACCAGTAACTGTGACCCAGCTCACTAACCCTTGCAGGCATATTAATTAATTTAAGACACCTGAAAAGACATCCAAACCAAACACAACGTTACATTTCACCTGAAAATTTTTGTTTGGGCATGCCTTTCTTTTAAACCATAATGGTATTTATTATCATCTCCCCTTAATTTAATAGTGACCAATTTATATTCCATTTGAACAACCCATGAGCAAAAATATTGAAGTGTCACATTTCTTATTTGAGCTCTCTGAAAAGCATCCACAAGCCAAAAATAAACCTCCACAAGGCTTTTTTTCCCTCCCAGTAATATCTGCATTGAAGGATACGGTGTTTTTATAGCTGAAAGGCCTGCCTGGAGTGTTATAGTAAAAACAGAATTGTTTCCCAGCTGATGTAGTCTGTAGTTATCATATCTAAACTGTTGGATCAGCATTCTCCATCGAGCAGGGTCCAAGAGATCCTGTTAAAAAAAACACAGCTATAAGTTGCTTTCAATCTAATTGTCCCAG
Source organism: Oreocharis arfaki (assembly GCA_013398015.1). Lineage (NCBI taxonomy): Eukaryota > Metazoa > Chordata > Aves > Passeriformes > Paramythiidae > Oreocharis > Oreocharis arfaki. The sequence goes on along the minus strand of VZRR01008722.1, from coordinate 132,420 downwards.
GGGGCAAAAGCCTGGGAGTAGCAAATTGTGCAAAACTCACTCGAGCAAACCCATCATACAACAGAAGTGGACACCCCAATGCATAATGTTTAAAAAGTACCTTTTAACACTACTTTATTAAGTATTATTTAAAATAGCTGGAGCAATACTCAATCTCCATCATCTACCAGATGTTCTAATTAAGGTATATAAACCCTGGTGAGGTTACTTCTTCCACTTAGTTTCCTAGAATGCTGGACTACTTAGGAAACAACATTAGTACTGTGGAACATTTCCTCTACAGCCTTCTGAACCATTAACATCAAAAAGTCAGAAGTGTTTTTAAATCAAGTCAGGCTAATTCTGCTGATAGTAATTTGCAATATATAATATTTACAGAATTTTGTAAAAAGATTTCAATTTGAAGAAGCTGGCACAACCCCAGGTTAGAGGATGCTTACATAAGCTACTCAAGAGACAAAATTCTTTAATGCTGTGTGTTACCTGAAAGTCAGGGAATAGTAATTAAAGACAAGATTTTTCTTTTCATGGAAGTAAAAACTAAACCCACAGGTCACAGATTTATTGAACCCTAAAAGCAAGGCATGTGAGAGTAGAAGTGAAGATCCTTTGAAAATACATTTAGTGTCATCTACACAGGCAGACACCAAATCCTTTCTTTCTTATCCTTTGTATCCATAACCTGCACTTTGGTCATAAGGAGTGACAATATTTATTTACCTTTATATAACATTTATCATATAGATAGGATACATATTGTAATGTATTACATTGATCATATTGTCAACTGTGCATGCTACACTTTGAGGGAACGAGGAGAAACAATCTGGGGACACCTTACAGCACCTTCCAGTACCTAAAGGTACTGCATGAGATCTGGAGAGGGACTTTTGACAACGCCATGGAATGACAGGACAAGGGGAATGGCTTCAAAGTGAAAGAAAGCAGGGTTAGATTGGGTATTAGCAAGAAGCTCTTTGCTGTCAGGGTGGTGAGACCCTGGACCAGGCTGCCCAGAGAAGCTGTGGATGTGCCATCCCTAGAACTTGGCACTGCTGAGGCCACACCTCAAGTCCCGTGTTCAGGTTTGAGCCCCTCATAAGAAGGACATTGAGGGACTGGAGTGAGTCCAGAGAAGGGCACAGAGCTGGGGAAGGGTCTGGAGCACAAGTCTGATGAGGAGCAGCTGAGGGAGCTGGGGATGCTTAGCCTGGACAAAACCATGTGGACACAGCAGATGAGGACAGGGTTTAGTGGTGGTGCTGAGTTGATGGATGGACTGCATGATCTCAGAGACCTTTTCCAATCTTAACAATTCAAAGATTCTGTGGTTCAAGGCCAGGTTGGATTGGGCTCCAAGAAATCTGGTCTAGTGGAAGGCACAGTGACAGAAGATTGTTCAAGGGATATCAAAAGAAGGTAGCTTGTTTTGCCACAATAGTAAACATTTTCCTTAAAGTCCTGAAAGAGGAAAAGCCAGAGGAAGTTCTATTCATTGGTTACAGAAGATGCTTTTATCCTTGGATTAATAAAAATCAGTTGGGTAGAGATGTGATCTCACAAACTTTGTCACAGACTTAAAAAAAAATTACTTAAAGGCATTTTAGGAAGCCATTTATGCACAGAACTCATAGTCAAGATACTAAACGTACTCCAAACAACCATGTGCTGTGATTGTGTTGAACTGGGTAATTATTAGAGAATTCAAAACTTAACTTCCATAAACTAGAATGTTTTAAGTCATATCTGTAAGTATCAGGGAATTTGTTCTCATTGTATGGTTGTATTTGAAACAATCCTAGCTTTTTCTCCTTGTTCTCCCTCACTAAAACACTCCATCCAAACTAGCCCTTAGAATAAAATACAGGATTTTTATTTTCTGTCTATTTCTTTCTAACTACTAAAATAATGATAAGCTCTCTTACACCCAGTCTTCTAACACATCTTTTATTTATGCTCTTAACTTAGATCAAATCTAGCATGTAAAATACCAGGATCCTTCTAGACTCCGGGATGAGCAAAGAAATTCATATTAATTCTGCAGGTCGTTAATTTCAGGGGTTTTTTGTGTCTTTGTTTTGTTAAACCATGATTTCATCATCATGTTTAGAAAACGTGTTTATACTGGCACTGCTACATATTGGCTTGGCATTTCATGGAATTCTTGTCTTGCTTTGACAAGTCAACTCTTCTCTACCTTCTGCCTCCAAAACCAAGTTAAAAAGAAGTAAATTAGCACTTGACCACAGAACTCAGTCTGTAGAAACAGTAGCTACTTTTGAATTTTGCTATATTAAATTTAGATGTAGGTATTACCACTAATATCTACATTAATTTGCATAATCCAAATACATGAACACTTATTTTAAGGAACAAAAATACTACTTTCAGATCATTCAAATAATCTTTCCCTCCTTCATGCCAATCACTGCAACAGCAGTAATGTGAGAAGTAGAATTAAAAACTGCTGGTGTATTAAAGCCACAGTTTTGTATGTTGAACAAGACTCTTTCTTTTTGTACTTCCCCATCTTCTGCCTCTTGCTGTTTATTTAATTATTGTGCTTCCAGCCCCCCAGATCTCTAGTGCTGGGTTTATGGTAAGCCTAGCTCAGTGTGAATCCATGTTATTATTATAATCTCACTGAAACAATACAAATACTTTCTGTATTAATGTACAAGGACTGGTTACTAAAATTATGAACTCTTACAAAGGTGGAATTTAGGAAGTAAAACTAAAAAAAACCATTTATCTTGATATTATCAGTGCATTTTCCTGTGGTGAAAAAAGAGCTGCAACATCTGTTTTAATATCGTACTGTAGCACTGAATTTCAAGCAGCATGTTACCTTATAGGGAGAGATATGAGTGTCTGAAGGAAAGGCCAACATTCCCATCACCTGTCGAACCTCATCCAGCTGGCTTCCCTCAGCCTGACTGAAGTGCTTTCTTGCATGTCTGAAATAGAGAATCGATACTTTATTAGACAGCCTTGTTTCTGAATCAAGTAAATTTACTTAATTAAGGAAGATTTCGGAGAAAACGTCTAGATTCTGCTCTCAATACATGAACTCCAAGAGTGCTCTATGTACATTTAAAGGGCTTGAATAAACACATCCTGCAAATGAGAATGCAAGAATGACTAAGAATTTTTACACTGCAATTTCTTAGGAACCAGAATCTTTTTACAGTAATGTGAAGTCTTGCCTCACCTAGAACTAAAACAACCATGATTATTAGAAGAAATGTCTCTGCTCATGCAGGCTCAGTGTATGACACTCCTCTGGCATACACTCACAAGTGAGATAAAGGCAGTCTGAAAATCAGCTGTTCCAGACCCATTACACATCAAGAGTGTTCAGGTATCTGCCTTGTTTATACTGACATTTGAGGTAATATTTATCTTGAATAAACGATATTTTGGAGGCAGGTGTATAGGCTAGAAGACAATATAATTTTCTGAGCAGACTACAAGAAATTGTAGGGCAATGGAATAGAAAACACCTTCTTAAGAGCACTTTTTTAGCCAGGAAAATAAAAAAATCTATTAGAACTTCAGAATAAATTTTTGTACTTTAACACTACAGATGGTAAGGGATACGCACATGGCTGAGAGCTTGGACATTTGAAATGTGACAGTATTACCAGAAACATATCTAAATCAAAAATATAAAGTTTAATATTTTTCAGGAAATAGTAAGAAACCACAAAATTATTACCAGATTGTAAGGATATTCAACTACTTTAAAACCCTATATGAAAATTTCCCCAATCTAGTCTTCCCAAGATCAGTAATTCTCAAGTTGTAAGTGTGCAGGAAAACCCTTCAGCCTTTGAACTGCACGATTAGTTCATCATTTCTGCTAAAAGCTCCTGTTTTCAGTGGTGCACAGATGTAGTACAGTAGGCTGGGTATGGAACCAGCATTATATTGAATATCTGGCACTGCATAAGTGTAGGAAAGTTTTCCCTATGCTGTGACTCCTGTGCAGTTTGTATTACGGGGAAGATACCAAGCCATCTCTCAAGTACTCTACTAAGAGTTCGCTCTTTTTTAACTTTTGAAGAGTCTTTTATTAATTCCTAAATTACTTTTAGGAATAGACAATATTTTCAATATGCCCATGGCTTGAATAAGAAAACCTAGGCAAGTTGTTTCTTTCTCCAATTCTGAATTTGACTACTACACTGAGGTCATCAATACCATGAGAATAGTCTCTTTAGCAGTGTTTCAGTACTCTCACTTCCTCTCCCACCCAAGCCAGGAAGCAATGGAAGTTATGTAGGACAGACTGTTTCCACCCAATTTCCTATGCTGGGTGAGCAATTCAGGAATGTAAACATTGTTCCCCAGGTGATTACTGCAATGAGGGCAGAAGCACAAACCCTCTGGCCTGAGAGAAGAGACAGCCTGGACACAAAAAGAAAGCTAAAATAATGGTGGAGAGCTGCAGATGAAATCAAGAGCTTTTGAAAACAAAGATTAGGCAAACCAAAAAATTCAGATCTACCAGTTAAATTACTATCTGTGCATGCATGAGAGAAAAAAGGGGAAAAAATCTTCCCCAAAGAACTGATTAGAGTGCAGTTACGTTCTGTGATGGTAAAAAAGAAGTGACACTTCTGCACCAGCCCACAGTCAATATTGAGGCTCTCCTCCCTGCCAGGCCATCAGCTTTCCATCACTTGCAAAATACTGAACACACTGGGATGTGGTGGCTGGTTTGGGTTCAGCCAGAATGAGTTTGGTTTTCCAAAGTAACCTTGTGTTAGTTAGCCTTCATCCCCTCACTTTTCCTCCCTCCTGTGTTCTTTAAAAAAAAACAGGAAAGGTTTCCCACAAGGTCTGCATGCTATAGCTGAACTTCATCCACTGAAAGCAAACACTGAGAAATTAAAATGGAGCAAGATATCTTTCAGAGGTGAAGCAAGTTCATTAATTCATAGCACTCAAGCCTTTTTTAGATTGGGAAGCAAGACACAGTATGGTAAGTTACTTGGGAATACACAACAGTGAAGTAACACCTTATTTGCCCTCATGCCATTATTCACCCCTTTCCTTGTCATTCAGCTGTTTCCATCTCTGTGCAAGTGTTGTTATGCTCCTGGAGGTCTGTGTGAACATTACAATGCCTAATTGCAATGTTTTTGCCACCGTTAGCACATACGAGTCACTATAGCTAAAGCAGGAGGCTAAATTTTTCTAGAAAATTTTAAAAAAAATCCTGACAATAGACCATTCCTGAAGCCACTAACTAAATTCCTGTGACATATCTAAGTAATAGGCAGAAAATCTTGTTTTTTGAATCCCAGAATGATTCTGTAAACTCTCCGATGACAAGTCCATCATCTTTTGTGTGTCCCTCCAGCTGAGATATTGTACTTGATAAATATTTACAAAGACTGGAAGACTTACAGTTCACTAAGGATACATTAAATTGTTACAAAAGGATCCACATTTGTGGTGTACAGCTTATATATCTACATATGCCTGAATATAAAAATGAACATATTTATTGGGCAGTAGCAATAATTGAACGCAAATATAAGGTGTTATCAAGAAAGGACTTGTTTTACTCAGTTTTTTGGCCAATGCCTGAATGTCTTTATCTCAGACCCTTATGACAATGCCAGAGACTGAAAACAGTTTATGCCTCAAACATTGATATAGAGTTTTAAAGAAACTACAACCGCAGAAACCTTCTTGAAGAACTTTGGACTGGAGCTCGAGCTGCTGATTAGATTGAAAGAAACCCATTGTTCAATCAGCTCAGGCCGAGGGGAAGGTATGCCTCCACAACAGGGCAAAGCCTCCAGCTGCCATCCCAGCTGAGTTTGGGGTGGGGAAGAGAGCACAGCTCACAGAAGCCAGGTTTACACAGACTCCCCCCCAACCGAGGGGGGAGGAGGAGGTTTTGGGTGCATGGCGTAGCCTCTGGTGAGAGGCAATAAACACCCATCCTCCGAATACACAAACTGGCCCGGCTGTGGAACCCCCAGCCCCACAAACCACATCCACGGGACTTTCACGTGAGAGGCTTTGCCCCACAGGACTGCAAGTGATGCAACAGACCCAGAGCCTGCTGTAAGAGACTGCCCCCCTCCAGGGGGACGTGCCCGGCCATGCCTGCCCAGCCTGAGCATATAAACCCCTGAATTCTGTGCGTCTCGGGGGGACTTTCACCACCAAGAAGAGCAGCTGGAGAGGATCAACGGAACATCGTTGGGATCCATGGAGTGGTGATATATTCTTTGTTCCGTCCCTGTCCCTCTCTTTCTGTCCCCCCCACCTGTGCTTTACTTTTCTTTCTTTCTCTCTCTCTTATTTACCATCAAATAAAACCCTTATTATTGTCACTGACATATGGTCTCGTTTGCACCTTAATTGGGGCAGAAGAATTTCTAAAGAACTTCAATAATAATAATAATTGGATCATAACAGACAGTCAGCAGATTTTATACTCAAAGTGCTCAAAAGTTTTACTATTTTTATATCCCTGTTCAACCCCACCCCATCAAAAAAATTAAGTGTTCATTCATCCTTGTAGGAGTGAAGTTGACTAAAATGATAGACTAGACATTTTCTCCTAACTTTGCCCACCATCAGCTATTATTTACTCCTTTTTGTCCTTTGTAGCCCCAGAACAAGAAGTGCACATGATGTTTTGTTAAACTTTTAGCTGAGAACTTTGTGTGTCCCTGGCATTGCATAAGAGCAAAATATCAGAATGCTGTCAGATTTCCCAGAACGAAATTAGTGAGAGTTCCTAAAGTGTGAAATTGGTGTCATCAGTCATTCATTGTCAGGGTAGTAGGTACAAATTTGACAAAAAACCCTAGAGACTGAGAGTTAAAGGCTAATGATACTGGCAAAAAACTTTGCTTTACATTTAAGCTTAAGAGATTTACTCTTTCTATTCAAGAACAGTTTTTCACATTCTTGAAACTTGCACTTTCCAGGCTACTCTGGTAAGTCACCTTAGAGGAAAGTCTGTTTGTACTTATTCTAAAAAACTACACAAATTCAAACACTTATTTAATAAGATGTGTAATTTTAAAGTACACATCAATTTTAATGTAAAAGCAATGTCACTTCAGAGGTTCTCAGCAGGCAGCAAAAGCTTTCAAACTTATTTAAACACCAGCTGCGTTTCAACAAAATGTCAGTTCCCCCAGTTCCACTCATACAGGAAACTCCTTGGTAAACAGCCTCTTTCTCTGCTTTCTAATGGATGCCTGACCTATTTATTGCACCATGGACACAATACTGAAAGAATCCTGCTGCAGGCACTTAACAGAAGCAAGCTAATAAAGCCACAAGTTGCAAGGGTTTGCTAGAAGCAATGAGATTTATGCCACACCTCCCCAAAATGTATTCCCTTATTCATTACTTATTTACTTTGAAACAAAGTAGAACACAAGGGTAAAAACTTACTTTTTTAAAGCCACATTACTGAAAGCAAGCATTGAGATGTTGAAGTCTGAATGTACAGAATAATCAAAACTCATCCTGCTAGAAAGGAGTGAATTAAGATACCGAAAGACTTCCAAAGCTCCTTTTCCTTTTACAGTTGGTTATGAAGTTAAAGCGCCACGACTGCCAAATTATAACTGCCAAGTATAAAATGTATGCCAACCCTGAATTTCAGCAGGTATATGGAATATACACACTTCACTCTCAACAACACTCATTAGGGATGTCTTGTTTGCCATAGACAGGAGCTCTAAGTTGTAAACCTCAGAGACTATGGTAATGCAGTTTATTCCACACAAAGTGTGCTGCGTCCCCTTGAGGGCCGACAGCTTGCAAATTTTACCACTTCTGATGTGGAAGAGGGATGAGAGGGAAACAAATATCCAGTAACAATAAAATACAGAAGGACCTTATCTGCTTTGTCCCAGTTCTCAGCCTATTTCTTTATTTCAGCTCTGTGCCTGCCCTCTGGTTTCCAAGCTACATAAGGAAGCCGTAGCTCAAAGAAAATAGTTTTTAGAGCACGGACTACTCATTGTTAAGATGCATGACTGCACACTTGGCAAAGAAACAAACTGAGAATAAAGCTAAAGGCACAGTATTCATTTGGTATAAAGAGCACCATGGGCTTCAGAAGACAGATAATGGAGTTGAGTCTCTTTCATCCTTTTCTTAAGTACTTGGACAATTCCTTAGGTTCGATAATTCTATCAAAGGGTAAGTGCACATATCTAAATGCTAGCTTGTAGGTTTTGTTTTTAATTATTATGTTTGGCTTTAATTATTAACATTAAAATTAGCTGGAGTTTATCAGATTGCACATTTGCATTGGTTGGGACCAGAGCGAGGATGATTTAAGTGCAAGTAGGGCAAAGTAGGAATGATATTAGTTAGCTCAAAGCAAGCCACGCATTTGAATGAAATTAAAAACAAAACCTGAACTTAACCCTAAAACTTTGCCCTGCAGGAGAGCTTCTCCATCTAGACTTGGGAATATGCTAGAATGTTTTCCGTCTGTGCATACATTATGATCCTTTTCTGTACCTCTGTGCTGCTCTGACCAAAACACCAGCTCTGCCACAAATACAAGTTTCAGTTTCTGAAGTACCTAGTTTGGGTTTAAAGGCAGCAAAACTTGCAACTTCCTTAACACAGAAATATTATGTGGCAACAGTGTTGTCATCAGGATGTATCAGCAAAGCTTTAGGTCAGGCCATGAACTTCTCACGTCTTTTTAGGTTTAGATATTCTCACAAAAAAGAACTCACTGTGAGTTCTCCCTCCCTTGTGCACATGTAAGCTCCAGTAGCTCTGCCAGCTGTACCGTTCTCTGGTGCTGGCAAGGTCACTGCTTATCAAATTATCAACACATTTCTTTGTCCCAGTATCAAAATTCTACTTATTTCAGCAGGACTAGTTTCCTGTGTTATCCTGGAACATTATTCCACCTTAAATCAGGACCATTAACTCCAATGTATAAATTGCTTCATGTACTGGTACTAAAAGTATTGTCACAAAAACTGTCCTGTGGTTGAAGTCAGGCAGTGCTGAGGTGTGACTCCACTTCTGTTACTGATTCACAACCCCACTGGGCATTGTTATTTTCCCTCTGTAGTCCCCACTGAACTACTTCAGAAGAGGGGAAAATGGATATTGAGTTGGTTTCTTAATTTGGAGCCAGAGGAAGGGAGTGAGGAAAACCTAACACAGCTCATCCCTCTCCCACCCGTGACCACACAGCACTCTAAATGAGGCATCAATACAGAGGTTGAAATCTGGCCTTGCAGGTAACTTGCAGAACAAAAAGTCTAATGAAGATGGAAAAGCAGAAGAGAATTCAGTCAAAATTGAAATGTTAAAAGCGTTAGATGAAGGTTTCATTAACCTTTTAGTATTTTTGGTGATTAAAACTGTAATAAATTGCCATGAGAAGCTAGCTGTACTTCTTGAAAAATAGTTAAGGGTGAATATTTATATGTTATACTATATGCCACCAGAAAATCCATTTGCTTTTTAGAACAGATTAATTTTCTAAACCTTGATTTTGAAGAATAAGAAGATGCAGCGTTTCAGTGACAACACCAATTCTTTGAAAAGGCACATCTGTGGAATGGCACTTTGCCTTTAAAACAAATTCAAGCCCAGCTTAAATCTCAAGACTGATGACAACACCAGGCGAGACCCTTCACAGGCTTTACAGACTTCTGGGTGTTGCAACAATAGTCACATGTTTCTAATGAAGCATAATACCATCTTGTTAAGAAAACTGTTTGGAAAGCATCCTAATTTCATACCTCACAGCATCCAGTCTCTTGTTCTGTCGAATGAGTTCAATGAACTCCTGAATCCTTAGGCTGAACTCCAGACAGCTCTGAGATTAAAGACAAGACAGGGTCTTAGATGGTGCCAAAGCTGCACCTCGTGGTTTGTTAACGACTACATGTGCACAACAAAAAAGAAAGTGTTAATAACATGCAACCTTGTTTGCTTGCTTTTAGGCATCCATGCAAAAAAAAGTTGAAATGCTGACTCTACAGACAAGATCAGCACAGAATTCCCTAAAAGCAACCAAAATCCTCCTCCTCTTGCCTCTCTTCAGCAGGGATGAACTTTTTCCTAATGACTGAAAGCATTGTTACCTGAGACACAAATGAGAGTAATAGGGTGGTTTCTTTGTACTTTCTTTCAATTTAAAGTAGTAGACTAAACAGCAGTTTGGGGCTATGTGATAATTTAGACAGGTCTATCCAGAAGACTCCAAGGAAGAAACAAGCCTTTGAACGATTTTTTAAAAACCCCAATATTAACAAAAACCAGCACAAAGTTTAAGTTGCTGCAATGCCCTCCCTCCCTTTCTTCAAGCTTCTAACCCACTCTTCTTGTCAAACATCTAAAAGCCATGCTGGAAACAAGTCTCAAACAAGAAAACCAAGTGGCATTTACCTGTTTTTGGAAAAAGGTAAAATTTGAAGCCTAACGAAGTTGACAGTGTCCCTTTAAATCAAATTCCATCACCAGTTCACAAAATCTATAAAAAAACTTTGAATATGTGGAATTAAAAATAAAAAGATTCCCCCCTCCCAGTAAAAGAACAAATCACTATGCTTCTTTATAGGGACACAGTCAACTGTTTTATTACCTTATGAAAATAATGAAAACCCAAAGCGTTCTGAATCATCTAAAGAACTCTTATTCCCTGAGCTCCTCTGCTCCACTTGCTGAGTGTTTTTCTCTTCACCCATGTTTCTAATGAATAGTTGCCTTTTGTTTATTGTCCATCAGCATAGTCATATCAAAATTCCTCAGTGACTTCAGCAGGAATCTGAGCAACTCCAAATTTCTACCAGTTAGCTGCCTGGGGTGACTAATGCACACATTGCAACAATTGCTTATTTAAGATTTAAAACATAAGCCATTTGAACATAAAAATGATGCATTCTGTCACATGTTAAAACTTACTTGTTTAAGGAACAGAAAAAAACATTTTCCAACTATGCATTTTTCTGTACCAAAACCCAGATTTAGCAGAACATAAAAATTTCTCCTCTTGAGATTTTCAATAGGACTACTTTAAAATACCTTGTTATCCAAATCTATACAAATCTCTCACCTAGAATTTTAAACAAGTTTGTTTCTACTAAAAATCTGATAAAGCTTTTTAATTGTTAATGATACTAAATCCCAGGCCTTCCTATTTTGCTAAGACATTTCCATAGCAAAATCCGCATGACAAACGAATTTTCAAGAAAGGTGCAAGCCAATGGCCTTATGGGTTGTGTAACAAGAAGCAGAGAGTCCTGCACAATCAGATGATGCACAGGCCAACACTGTATACCTTCTAACAATCCCACAGCAGCTCTTCACAAGATTTCAGATTGCTCACATCTGTAAAGATTACATGACTGCTTTCCCGGGCCACCGAACACTTTAGATTTTAGAAAAGGCTTGCGTTCAATTAGGTGGTGGCTGGGATTTTAGAACATTAACACTGATGAGTAGCTAAGCAACTAGAAGCAGAAGAAATGCTTGTGTTTCAAAAAGAAGCATAGTAATTTCTCTTCTTCCAACTCTGATCTCTCACAGCCTTAGCTTTGGTTTTTGTTTGATTAAAAAAGAAACAAAAAAGAAAAAGAAAAAAGCATAGGGCTTGCAGAAATAGATTTTTGTTGTAGTTTTTTCAAAAACAGGATGGGAAAGATTTTTCCTTATTTATTGCTTTTTGAAAATTGGTGATGAAAAAGTAAGATGTTCAGATTGTATTTCTTATATTACTTAACATTTTAAGATTGCACAAGGGGGATTTTTTAGCAGTATAATTATGCAATGTGGTTTACATACCAATTCTGGTTTTCCTTTAATGGTTTCCATAACAAAATCATCATTTTCTCTAGAGTAATCACTGGCCGATTTACTTTTACATTCTCAGTTTGGCGCCCCTGAGTGACAGAAAATGTCACTCTTTGTTTATTTTTAAGTGCACTCAAACATTTTTGGTTAAAGAAAGCGCTTAGTTTAAAAAAATAAGACATGAACATCTTTGAGGGAGGCAGGGATTTTGGTTAATATCAGTTAAAAACTGATTTCTGCAAGCCCTATAAAAGATTACAGCATGTTTTGAAATGCATAATTTAAGAGACAAAGGAAATTTAAACTGACTGCATAGCAACAAGTACACAGCATGTTCAGCTCACGGTACTCAGTGGCTTGAGGAAGACTTTTTGTGTTTATTACTTGATTAGATTCCAGCTTTTATTTTTGAAAAAACACATTTCACTAGTATTTCCTCACAGCGAGTTAGTTCTTTACTCTAAAGTTTTATCTTCTCATATTCAACAGCTAAAAATTACTAAAACTAAAATCTTCATGAACTTTCTCTTAGAAATTTTAAGCCTGAGGGCAGAGATTACCAATTAATCTCATTCGTAAAACACCCTCACATACAAACTAACGAGTTATAGTCTCACCAGGATGCACAGAGTTATAAATATAAGTTTACATGCATCAAGACACTTCATATTTCTGCATTTATTTGTTTACAAATTACACTGAACCCAACTGAGTAGTGTATTTTATTTGAGCATAATTTGTTGAGGCAACACTGAATCCAGATGACTTATCACTCAGTTCCAGGTTTGACATTTGTGAGCCTGTTTAGCTCCAACTACCTATGCCTTTTAAGAAGATTTTTATACTTACTGTCCTTACTTTTACACAAGACCTTATTCAAGACCTGTAATTTAAACCAAATTGACCACATTCAGCATCCAAGTAGTTTAGAAAATAGTTTAAGCAAAATGTGAACATGTTCCATTTTCATACCTTCATTTTTCTGAGTCTGGATTTGTTGTCATGACACCAAGCCAAGCAAGTCATAGTCTCTTGTCTTTCCAATGACTCTTCCACTTCTTTAGCAGTCAAAAACATCTCAATATTTACCAAGTCCTTCAAAAAATAAAAAAGGAAAGAAGGTTTCGTTTCATTGTACTAATACCTTACACAGCAATTCTTCAACTTAGCAGGAATACAGATACAAAAAGACTTTGTTATCAAGACCTCTGGTTTTTAGAATCATACATTGCAAAAAGACATTACAGGATGTTTCCACGAACTGAAATGTTCTGATAGTGACAACGGTTCTCTGAGTCTAGTAACATAACAGAACTAGACAAAAAAAATAAAGAAAAATATTAAAGATTACACCTAGCATCTTGCAGACTTTTATACAACTGACATGCTTAATATCACACATACTACCACAGCTCTAGTGAACAAAACCACTGTCAGAAATAAGATGGCATTTTCAGCTGTCAGAACAGCTGAATACACTTAGTCTTAGAAGTTCTACCTTCCATGAGACAAAGCTGAAAACTAGAACTAGCATCAGCTATATCACATTCACATCTTGCATTTCATTAGCCAGTTTTTCCTTATAAACACAGGAAGTCTAATACTACTGGGAAAGCGGAGTAAATTACGTAGGGGTTATCAGAATGGTTATTCACAGAAATTTAAACAAGCCACATGTATTTCTGAAGTGCAGCAGAACTTGCAGCTTTTACTAAATCTTTTTCTCACTACTTGAATTTTAATACCAAAACATTAATATTTATTTTATAGGTTGTATGATCATAGCAACAAAACCATTTACCACCAAAAGAATAAAGGGCCTCCAGCAGCTCTAGTGGTATCAAATCCAGGTAAGTCAGACTGAGCTCAGAATTCAGACAGCTACAAGTTTACAGAACAATATTGAGACTGGACTTTAACGGACCCTTCCCATGCCCTTAGGGATAAAAAATATTGGTCTATTTTATCAATGTGTTTGAAAATGGACTGAAAGAATGTCAACTATTCCACAACAGTATTTTTAAAGTATTCCTACATGAACATGAGAATAATCTTTTTGCTGGTCTGAAGTTTTTCTGATGATATGCTCAGTGGAAGAAAAGTGCATTACTCCCCTGTGCATGATAAAGTGACCATATAAAAACCTCTTGCCCATTAACTCATCTGTGTAAGTAGCTTGACACATAATGCAGTCATATTAGTTATCTTGCTTGCATTCCATACAGCTGCTAAGTGGAAAGACAATTCAATTTAAGTTACAAACAATAACATCTCCATATATCTCCTCAAGCTTATTTGAGCTATGTGCCCTCTTAATGAACAGCATTTGCTTTTACACCAAATCAAAACAAAAGCATTTTCTTTTACATCAAAAATTGACTGGATCTGCTAAGCAGAAGGAAATCACTGGTTTAATCTCATTTGTTAGCTTTTGATAGTTTTAGCTTCATTAAAAAAAAAAAAAATCAAAGAAACATAAGGGCAGCATTTGTTATACGCCCATGAGCTGGTGAGAGAATCCCAGCTATCTGTATGTATCAATCAGGTGTTAGTACAAGCAAAAAGACTGCAATTGCGGCCGAGGCAGACAAAAGTCTTAAATAAAAAGAGAATTTCTACATTGCTTTTGAAAATTTAAAATGAAAAACGTCCTATTTAACAGAAATGCTAATTAGATTCACGGTTGCCAAAAGAAGTCAAAGCTTGGCAGCCTTCTCTATTAAACAGACAGTATGTATCCAGAAAACAGAGGAGAACATTTTAAATTAAAAGAGTTTCTTTCAGAACTTACAATTACATTTAAATTGTGCCAATAAATAGGATTTTCTTCTCTGTTGACCTGATAGAAAGTTAAGGAACAATATAAAAAAGGCATTAAGAAATCCTTTTGTAGGGAGAGAAACAGCTTTTGCATTTGATTAGAAGTAGTTAGAAGTCTTAATCATGCAGACTGATAACCACAAAAATACTAAGACACAATTAGGCAATAAACATTTAAAAACCCCACATGCCACACAGGTTTTTTTTAATCCAATCATACTTTCCTATCTTTTCTGGTGGTGCCTACTCTTGGTGCCTCTTCCTTAGCTAGGACTAAGGAAACAGAAGAAAGGAGTATTAGAAGATTAATCAGAAGTAGCACAGCTCTTCTACACACGGCAGTCGGGAGGACTCTTTGTCTGCCTCATCTTGGATGGACAGGAACCAGTTTAGCATTCATAACAAGTATCTCGTGTTCCAGTCAAAAAAATCCCCATTAAGACCTCGATCCTGAACAGCTTTCTGAAAGTATTCTGCAATTCAGAGTACAGGCTGCAGACCATACAGAAACATTGTCCTTCTCAGCTCCCAAAACAGGATGAAGATTTAAGAGGCTGCTACAAAGCGCCTCTAATATAATTTACATATAAAATTGAGTAAATGTAAATACACAATTTTAGAGAAATAGTGCCACTTGATTTTGCAGGTACAGAAAAAGCAGAAGCAAGAAATCTGTTACCACACACTCCCCCTTGAAATGACACAGTATTCCGCACCATGGCAAACGTTTTCTGACTCGTACCTAAACTAAAAAGGAATTCTAAACTCTTTAATTACCCTCTTTACAACACTAACATCTCCCTTCATTTCACACTTTCAGCTTTCACACTGGAACAGAGGTTGCAATATTTTCCTGCCAGTACTGCAGAGCTAAGAAGCCGACCCTGCACACAGATTATTTCAGTGCTTTGATCAAACCATGATTTTTAGCACAGACTTTCCAGCCTCCTGTGCATTGTCATAACTTTGCCTAAATCACTTGATTACAAATACACAATACCTGAGCTTGGGCAGGAAGACAGATTTACATGAAACTTTCATTTAGTTCTACAGCTGCACTGAAGAATAGTCTCAAATGTCTCAAGGAGGAGAACTTGCTCCATTAAATAGTAGCAACAATTTTCCAAACACTCAAGAGAAGGCACAATACAAACCAGGAAGTACCACCTGGATTTTATAATTTCTGCTTTAAAAAAACCAGTATTGGACTAAAGTGAACTAACTTTCCGTTCTATACAACACCAGGTATCAGAAGGGTAACTATTTCAACACTGGGTGAACTTTATCATAAAAGAACTATTTAATTCCATTACAACGGTGAAAACTCCAGAGAAAGACATTTATTATTAGAGAAAACTGCACACGAAGGCTGAAGATACTTTAGTGAAAGCAGAGATACTTATTTAAACAAGAATACAGCTATCCATCACCCTGTGCTCTGCCTGATTTACATATATATAGCTTTTAAAATATCACTGCTTCTTTCTAAGCTGCAAGTGCCTCCAGGGAGGGAGGTTACCAACCCTATGATTCTGCACAGAACTCCAGTTATTAGGCATAAAATACTATGAAGAATGAGGATGACTTTATGATGATGATTACTAGATACATACTCCTGGCCAACATAAAAGCTGTATCCCATTTGCTCAGATGGGTTCTTAGTAAGAACATCCCAATCATGTTTATGCACATCCCCTCCTCTGAACAGCTTTTGGATTCTCTGATGAGCGTGAGCAGGAGTTGATGGGCTGAACTCTCGGGGCATCTCACTCCTTGCCAGGGTGCTCTCCTTAGCAGTGTCCTGTTTTCAGGGGACTCCAGTGCCTGCCCTCACTGGAGGGAAAGGCTGCAGCAAAAATGAACACTAGTCTGAAACACCAAAACTAAAAGAACAATGAAAATGGGCCCAGAACTTAATGAATGTATGTGGTTGTGCTACAGAAAAGAAGAAGTGATTCAAAAAACACAGTGAAAGTTTTGAAGAATAATAGCTGTGAAAAAATGAGGAGGTATGTATAAAGGCAGCAGGGTAATTTAGTTCAGCTGGCAGATATACAAGCTTCACATGAATTTAAATTAAATGCAGCTATGTCTCCTATAAAGTTGTGATCCAAACTGGAAAATATATATCGAAATGTGAAATTCAGCTGAATTTAAAGCCAAACAAAGACTGTAACTTTAAATAGTGCACAATTAAGAGAATTCAGCAGTGAATTGGAAAAAAACAGAGATCTACATGTGTGGCTCTAAATTCACCAAGAAAACTGCTCAGAATTTTCAGCACCAGATCCAACAAAAATAGCAACTTTCCATTAGGCTGTCTGTCAAATGGCTTAAAACAAAAACATCTTTTCTGCAGTAGCAAAACAACTACAGAAATTCATGTAGTGTTCACGTGAGGATTTTTATGTAACATTTTAAAATTTGGAGCAGTCAGGTCAAGTCATTCCTCTCCATTGGTCTCCACCCTGCACATGAGCTGAAGTACTTTTACCTTATGAGATCTCCAGTCACAAGTCTGGAAAGCTATCAGAAGGAATGTGTGATAAAATCGCTTATAATTCATATGAACATTTATGTATTAATATAAATCTCAGAATATTTCACATATGAAATGTGAATCTTTAACAGGGCTCAAAATCGACCAGAAATGACTACTGGAAATGACTACTGACTAGAACACACAATACTTGGTATTTTCAAATCTCCCATAAGCTATTCTCAAAACAAGATTAATTCATCAAAAAAGAAATGTTAGGCTTAAACAAGATAAAATAGAAGATTTGATTCAGTGAGAAAAGGCAGCATTTTGTAGAAAAGAAAGTTTCCTCAGTGGAAAAAAGCATCTCTCATAAAAGAGGCGATTTGTTGTATAAAATAAGCAATTTGTAATATCATAAGATGCTGTTTATGTATTTTTTCAAAAATGCAAATTGTTTATTTTTAATTGCTTACTAGCATCAACACGAAATTGAAAATAGGCCAGTATGCCTCAAGCTATCAGTGGCTCATTGCCAAGAGTATGTACCAATAACAGCTTTAATAAGATTGACTGTCTATCTATACACATTACATGCGTAAGAGCACTACCCTCATAAAAAAGCCTTTGCTGATGCACTTCAGTGTTCAGCAGCATGGTAAACTGCTTGTATATGAAATACAATAAACACTTAGATCACTCAAACAACAACTTCAGAAAAAGCTGTGTTAAGCTTTTAATGACTACTCACATACTCTCCACTTGCAACACAACCTTCAGTATAATTTAGTTCTATGGAAGTGAAATAGAAATGCAGTAATGAACAGTTACAAACAAAGAGATCAATTTAGTCTTCTATATTAATATATTCATTTGTTATAATTTCCCCTGTGATGAACACACAGCAAATCCAGGCATCATCTCAGGCTGTGACCACTGTTACACAACTCAGGGAGAAGGCAAACACAAGGAGCTGCAAGGCAAGACGACAGGAGCAGCTGGGAAAGAAGAGGTCAGTGTATTTCCACAGTGGGGAAACAGTGACAGAGGCATCACCTGGCAAGAGCAGGAAGCCTGGAACACACCACAGTCACACTGCCTACTTGAAAACATGTGCAGAAAGGAAAAATGAGGTGCAGGCGAAGAGGGAGACAGTGCAGGTGGTTTTGATGGCAGTAACATGAATTGGGACCAAAATCCAATTCCTTTGCCCCTATACAAGGGCAGGAATAAAAGGCTGCCGGAGTAACAGTTTCTTCTAAGTCAACACAGGGTATGTATGAACTGCACTGATATTGAAGGGAGACACAAATTAAGAAAATAATGGCATAGGTGGTAACAATAAAGCAACACCACAATTACTGAAGACCAGATAAAGTGAGGCACAAATTAACAGTAAGAGGCCTCCTTACTCTCTGCTCATAAAATAACATTGTCTGAAGTTCATTAAGCTACTATTAAGTGTTATAATGCTACACACATTAACAGGATTAAAGAGAAACTAAACAGAGTATCTGACAGAATGTCCCACTCAAACCCAGCTGCAGAGCTAGTTATTGGGGAAAACTGCAAAGACAGACAGCCAAACACAGATTCATCAACAGAAGAGCCAGAAATGTTTTTGTCTACAAAGTAAACACAGTACCCGAGCTTTCACATGAGAGCATCTTCCATACCCCAGCATAGCACAGACCTAGTTCTGCCTGGTTATTTTTGAAGGGTCCCAGTATCTTACACTTAGTGTGTCAGAAGAGCATGGTCTTTATATAACATTAGAGGATACTGGTACTTTAGTTAATTGGTTCTAGTGATTAATTCGTGTTTTAACTTGTGTCCAACTTCAATTTTTCTGACTAGATTACAAACCTCCTTTGTATTTGACCTCTGCTCTCACACCTACCAAAAGCACCCACCCATAACATTTTCCAGTCATCCTCTCCCTCCAGTTTTTCCAACAGCTTTCTAAAGTGTGGTCACCAAAACTATACATATTCTGGTACTGACTACTCCAGAGCCAAGTAAAAAGAAGCATTTCATCCACCTCCTTTTGCTCAAGGACATAAGCTGCTTGGAAAAGCCTCAGAGTTGGAGCAAGCACTGAGGTCGGTTATTAGCAATCTGTTTTCCCAATGCATCCTCTGCTTCTGCCTCAGCAATTTTTGTAGCTCAGCAAATGGCTGCACCTCTACCCATCAGCACATTACACCATGCTAAGTACAGTAATAAATGACTACACTACAGTAGTGTGACAAAACCTCTAGAGCTTAAGATGCATCATTGTACAGACAAAAAGTGCCTTGTTTCCTGTCACAGCCTCTTCTAGCAGAGGAAAGGCACCCAATCCTTTGCTAGTGGAGCACAAGCCCTGCAGCTTTTGTCCACGCAGGATCAGTCTGTCTGAGCAGCTACACACGTTCTCTAACAAAACTTTATCCTGTCATCTAATGTAGTAGTAAGAGCAAGTGCTAAATATGAAGTAAGATTTACACTTTGAAGGAATGTCTGGCAGGAAGAAAGGACAGTAAGAAGAGGCATAACTGAACCCAAATCTCTTCTACTCCTGGGTAATCTCCAGGTGATAACACCATTCCCTGTTTAGATAAAATTTCAATTCAAGAATTTTTCTTGCATCACCAGCATTCCAGACTAAGTATTTTGTAATAAATTAGCTCAGTTATGATACACTACAGGTAACCCACTTTGTCTAAACGGACTGAAAAAAATAAGATGTTCAACATCACAGCACAATTCATGTTGTTGGCTTTTGAAGTGTCAAATGATTTGTAATGAGGAAGCTTGTTATTCTGCTTCGATCTTGACTATTTCACATTTACATAATTCTAATTCCTCAAGATGCTTGAGACAAACTGCAGATGTAAGGCTGTGCAGGAATTGCAGCACTTTGAAATTCAGATGAACACACCCAGACATTCATTATACCAGTCTACTCAAAGTTGCCATGCCTACACTAGGTACAGCCAAAACACATTTAAAGGAGTTTCCGAGCAGCTCTCTATAGCCTGGTACTGCAGGGTAACTCCAAGCAGCACAAGCTAAAATCCTGGCACCTTTAAATCAGTTATGCCAGTTTAGGAGCTCCTTCATATATAGTTTTCCTGTAACATCTCTAGTGTGGGAACAGCAAGTCACAGGAGAGGGACACAAATAGCTCCTGGCAAAAGACACTTTTTATCATTCAGCCTGCATCTGGAAAGTCAGCTTGGCTATGTTCTGCACAACAGTGAAGTAAATAATACATTCAAGCATTATGCTGAATTTTATTTACCTATTTAAAATGGAATTGTTATGAATATAAATGTGTTTTGATTAATTACTTTAATACATATGTGTGTGTTTGCCTACAAGCCATTCTTGGGCTATGCATCTTAACAAGGAGGATTTCTAAAGGTACATTTGTATGATTGTTAGAAGAAGTGTTTATTCAGCTTTTAACTTTTTTACTTAAGACTTAATACTGCTCCTTTTTGTGATGCTCAAGTGTGTAGGTTATTTTCCATCTCCCATTTTCTGAGAGTCATCAAGTAGAAACGGTTATTCAGGGAATGGATTACGTCAAAAACAGCAGCTTCAGTAAGATTTTGCCCCGTAGCAGACAGAAATCCTTCAGCAGTATTCTTCTGAGGTGTCAGCTGAAGGATTCATATCACAGTGCTGAGGAGCACTTTTATAAAGCAAGGAAAAAACATGTAACTTCGGGGATGAAAAAAAGGAACACTGATAGAGAATAGGAAAAAGAAGAGATCAGACACTTGGTCAAAAGCCATGAAGCTGGACTTGAAGAATTCAAGTTTCTCTTATACCACAGGACATCAAATAAGATTTCACAGCTTTCTGTAACAAAACTAACACAGTGAAATACACTTGAATTTGTTGCAGGTATCTTTCTAGTTGGGTTAATCCCTCCAAAAACAGTTTTACACAAACTGAAGCTGCAATGATGCAGTAGAAAAGACTAGCTGGACCAAACTGGAGGAAGAGAAGAATAGAAGAGAATCAGCTTTTCCAGTGACTACTATTCCTTATTCTTACAGAATTAAAAAAAAAAAAGTATTTACTACTTTGAAAGACAATTAAATATTTTTAGAATGGCTTTTCAGTATCTGCCCTGTTTTGATATTCTCCAGTGAATAACCATCACCACAGATGTAGAAGTTCCGCTCAAGAAGGAAACCATCGACAGTAACTGGAGATCTGAATTCCCACTTTAAGAAAGTTGTTATCTTTTTGGGACTGTGTCAATTGTCAATACTGCTTGAAGCGTCAAGAACCCCTTCTAATACAGATCAGTGTTGACAATGGTCTAGACAAAACTTCTGAAGTCAATAGACTACTCAGTTTCTGCGCCCCTCCCTCCCCCCCCTTCTCAAAAGCAAAAAGCACACTGTGGTATGAATGCAAAGGGCTAATTAAGTATCTTTGAAGGACAATGCACACACTTAATTACTAATCTAAGAACATTAATTGGCAGAACTTTAATTGATATGCATAATCCCCGATTTAAGGTAAAATTAACCCATTTTAAGCTATTTAATTTCAACTCAAGCATTCAACTGCATTATAGTGTCACTGCCCACCCTGCCCAGAAGTGTAGTAGCTCTTCTGTTCCTCAGTGAATTATAGATTTTTAAATAATTTGCTCCCTGCCCCAACACACTAAACAACGGGTTGAATTTATGCCATTCTTCACAGAAAAAACATTGCCGCTTGTACAGCTTTTGTACAGCATGAGCATTAAGGCAAGGAGATACATTCTTTCACTAAAATAAGCTAAGCAAAGACAGAAAGGATTTACAGCATACGATAAGAGAGACCGGTAGCTTCAGAATCTGGGTTTGTTTTCAATCTTACAGGCAAAAATCACTACAGCTATACATAACTAAGCAAAGAATGTAAGGACACTTTACATGCTTATTTTTTCTTCCTAGCCTATTAAGGAAAGGGCTGGAAAAACAAGTAAAATTTTAAACCCCACCACCTCCAGAAACAGTAAACTAAGCACCACATACACAGCCTAATTATAAAATTTATCTACAAACAGAAACCAACTTCCTACTGGAACTCCACACTTCCTAAACTAGATTTGCATATCAATTAATGGCACAGAAATGAGATAGTGTAGCAGAACACGAAATAACAAAGTTGAAGTTAACAGACAACCTTGCCAGCTAGCTGAAAATATGAATCTGCAGATGAAAATAGGCATTTTTATACTAGTGTGGCATTACAAGGTTGTAATAATGACCTTATTTTGATTCTATTTAGTCTAATAAGCCAGTACTGATGAGTTTTATTCGTATGCAATAAAAACCCCTTAACATCCAGTTTGTGTCTTTAACACAAACTGTTTTTCACATCATTAGAGAGCCAGACAACATCAAGAAAAAAGCCCACAATAGAATCCCCTCCACTCCACATTTACTTTGGCACTAACATGACATTTCTGTCTTTGACTGTCAGCTCTTATTTTAATATTACTCACATTTTAGTTTACTTTCCCAAGCAGCATTAATTTTCTTCAAAGACATGTAACACATATTTAATGTTTGGAATTTATTTCTTAAATTGCCATAACTTCATGCTGTATAAACGTCCTATGCCCAAAGTTATTCCTTACCTGAGCTAATTCATAACTCCGATATTTAAAACTTCCCTATAATTTTTCACATCCAGCATTTCTTTCCATTCTGTTTGCTTCCTAGTTTATAACCATGGTTTTTAAGCACTTATCTTCTATTAAAAGATTTAATAGCCTATCATTCCTATGAAAGTAATTAATTTAGAAAATAGCCTAAAATTTGTCACAGCCCATAAAAATCTATTAGAATTGGACACTATGGCATGCAATCTTTGCCAGTAGTACACAGCAGACAGTTTGCTCAAACATAGGGATGGTTTTCCTTCGGTCACCGAAGCAGAATCCTTCCTGACTTGCTTCACCCATGAAGCACCTTGGCAGCTCTGCAGGTCTCTTCACATTCAGGAGCCCCACAAGAAACTTAAAACAAGCAGGCTGAGACTTGCTCCCAAGACTGGTCTAACAGCTACTGGAAAGTGTTTAACCTGGGATCCCCAAACTACAACTGAACTGGAAAGAGCTGCTTCCTTCAGCCTTTCCAAAGAGCAGCAAAGGGCACCTCGGCCATTTGCCCTGCAATGAGAGGAACAGAATCACAGAATGGTTGAGGCTGGGACCCCTGCAGCCTGTGTAGTCTCTCTGCTCAAAGCAGGGTCACCTTTAACAGGTTACTTAGCATCTTTCCCATTCCAGTCCGGTTTTGAGCATCTCCAAGTACAGGGAGACTCCACAAGTCCTCGTGTCTGCTGGGGAGCCCAGAACTGGATACAGCACTCCAGGTGGGTCTCACCAGGGTTGCGTAGAGGGGCAGGATCACCCCCCTTCTGCTGCTGCTGCTTATCTCAGTGCAACCCAGAGTGCTGCTGAGCTGTCTTTGCCATGAGAGTGCATTGCTGGGCCATGCTCAACTTGTCCACCTCACCCCTGGCTGCTAGACAAGCTGATCAACAACACCACCTTTTTTCAGGTTCTTAGGGTATAACGTCTACTCAGTGGTAACAAAATCAAGACAAGACTGGTGGTGGGGATATTAATGAAGATTCCAGGTGAGACCACAGTAAACAAAGATTACTTTGGATGAATGAATACCATGGTATTTTGTAATCACTACAGCAAAGTTACATTAGTAAGCATTAGAGAACATTTCAATGCTCTCATCCTTCAGCAAGAAAGGAATAAAAAGAAAGAGAGGTGCTGTCTTATTAAACCAGCAAAACCACAAATTCTTTGCAACAACCGAGTCCCAGTATCACATGCTGTAAAAACTGTTCACAAAGAGGATCACCATACAGTAAGAAGGACCAAGTGCAAAGCAGAGAAACTGAGGGAAGCCTTAACTTCATTAAGCCAAAACAAACTGTAATGCTGACTAAAATGCCTAATTTGAGCAAACTAGAATAAAAATGGCCTCAATGCATTCAATGTGCAACTACATTCTGTGTTATTTGAGTTACTTTGAAGTTATGCAAATAGGCTTGCAGGCAGAAGGCAAACAATCTAACTTAAAACTTCCTTTTTAACACAAAATTTTCTATTCGACAAACAGAATGAAAAGCTTTAAGGCTTCATGAGTATGATGCGTTTACCACAGGGTGTTGCAGTGTATCATGACAGACTTCCATGCTCGTGTCTAAACCAAAGCTGAGCATTACTTAATCAGGCATAATAGAACTTGCTATGGAAGTGAAAATATTTCCATAGTGCTTTTTCAGCAGACCTAGTAGGTACAGCAACATGATGATTCAGCAGAGATGAGCTCCTGCTCAAAACAGAGGGAAACATCTACCAAAAGTGGGAGAGCTGCTGACCAGTCAAGCTGCAGTTATTTCCAGCATAATTGCCTTGAGTATTTTTGACTCACATGCATGGGCTGTATCTTGAGTGAGGCACAACAGCCTCTTCAGTTGATTTTTTCGGGACTATTTCCTATTAATACTTTGTAACCCACTTCCCCTCTCACTTCTATTCAGCCTCTACTTACTATTTCCTATTTGGCATTTACTGAAATTGCTGCTGGCTGAACAGGATGAGACCAGCAAAGCAGCCAAGGAAAAAGAGACACATGACAGATAGGTCCCTGTTACAAGACAAAGAACAAGGACATATGCTCTAATTTGACATCAGTAACAAAAAAAATTTTCCCCCAACAAAATGACAGATGTATTCAACTATTCCACCCAAGAAAGGGGAAGTACATAAGTCATGTAACAGAACTCAACTTTCAGCATCTTTGTAAGAGTAAGATTTTAACTAGAAGAGTTGCATACTTTCTGGAATCAGGAGTATCAAAAGAATTTAAGATTCAAGGATCACTCAGAATCAAACAACAAAGGCTACCTAAAATATGCAAAACATTACTTCTCTAGACAAACATCAAATTCTTAAACAGTCAGTTTTAACATCCTCGTGGCTGTCAGAGGACCACAGTGAGGATTCATTGGTCTGTACAAAAAAGCTAAACCAAAGTACACAAACTCCAAACACTTCATAACCTACTCTGAGCCCAAGCAAAACCAACTAGCTGACCAGTGAAAAGGAAAGCAACAATCACAAAATGGTGAAACAAGCAATTCTTGCATTCTTGCAATCATGGAAGATATAATGGCTACTTAAAAACCCAAATTGTATCAAAATTTCTCTTCCCAAGTAAAAGCCACCCTTCCTCTCAATGCATTAAACAGTAGGATGATACAACAGAACAGCTGTTTCTGCAATCAGCAAATGCTGTTCTGCTCAGTCTGGTCACCTACACATATCAGCTGAGTGGGGCTAGACAGATGGGAAGCTCCACCACATCCTTAATCAGCAGCCTAAAGGCCTCTAACAAGAAATTTTGTATGACAGTTGAGAATTAATCTGAGTTTTAATAGAGAAAGGTGTTTACCTAAAAGCATTTAATTTATGACAAAAAATTATGCCTTCAATTTTGACTTACTTAATACATTAAAACACAATTTATGGCAAGTAGGGAGAACAAACTCAAGCCTAAAAGATTAACAGATAAACATTAGCAATGAAGGCACACCAATACATAAAAAAAACTGCTACGAGCCTAAAGCAGCTCATTCGTATTTTCCAACTTCCTCTTTACTACCATTTTGTTAGCAAGTTAGTCCACATTGCCACCCACCTCAATACCACTCTGTCTGGCTAGTTTTACAGCTGTGTTGTAGTAGCCACAGCGCAGGAGATGTTCCACCATCATACGATCCATGCGTTTCTTCTTCCACATGTTGGCAGCAGCTGGCTGGTCACTACTGTGCTCCTTCAGATGTTCAATCCTGCGTTTGCAGAGCTTTGCACTTTCATCTTCAGCCTGGATTGACTCAACGGCCTAAAAAGTAAAAACTAACAGTAAGAGCTATATATTTTCAATCTCATTTTAAAGCAAAATACAGTAATTGTTTGTAAGCATTCTTTACATGTTATACAGTTACTCCCAGTAGTGTTTCTTTCATTTAGAAACACATTTCCTATGGCAGTGCCTAAGTTTCAGCATGGCTGGTCCTGTTCTGAAATATTCTTGCACAGAACTAAGTTTTGATATATTTGACATTATGAATATATACGTTTTTCTGCTTAATTTGCAGTTCATTCAATACCAGAAATGTATCAACTATAGCAGCAACTGCTGTTATAGCCTGCAAAGAGCTTTGTGAGGGTTTGCAGTCATCTGATCCAAACAGTTGAAAAGCAGAATTTCCACCTCTAACCTATGCATGGCTTCTTCCTCCAGCAGCTGTCCTGCTGGATTAGTTCTACTGAGGAGTGATTCCGAGTAAACCCACAATACTTCTAATACACTGGAGCCATTTTAATCAGTCATGCAGTAATGGAAATTATACAAACAGCTGGCCTCTTGGCACCTGTAATTCAAGGATCTAAAAGCAGTTTTTCAAAAATCATCACTTTTGTTAAACTGGTACTATTTTATTTAACTCTGCCACTGTGGAAACATGCACCCCTTGTTAAGGAGCCTTACTTAGGAAAGCACATTTGTCCAGAGGAAGTAGACTGATGATTTTAAACCGACATATTGGCATACCCAGCACAAAACACACACCACCCCCCCAAGATACTGCCACAACATTTTTTTTTTTAAATTAAAACCAAAACACTCAGCTCATAGTTGCTTTCCTTTAACCGTAAAGTCATCATTCCAAGCTGGTTGACTCAGTACACAGCACATGACAACTCTGGGCAGGGCCAGGCTACAAAACTCCAGAAAGATGGCAGTACCTTTATATGCCCGCTAAGGTAAAGGCAAACCAGCAGAGGATGGTTAGTACCTTTCCCATCTGCAATATATCACTAGTGATGCAATTGCAAGTTAGGCTGCCTTGTGGTGACTTTAAACTTGCTGGCTTGTGCTTGAATGACTGCACAGCTCTGGCAGCTAGAAGGCACAGGCAGGTCTGTCAGCCCAGCCCGAAGAACCTGGCAGGCTTTTGGCAGCCCACTCTGCACTCCCTGCTGACACAGCAACCTTCCCAGAACTCAAGCTATAGTATCATATAGTAAAGCTCCAGCTCTGGAAGCACAGATTGGTTTTAATTGTATTTACCATGCCTGCCCATAGACAGCCTTCTGGAAGGATCTGTATTTGAAAAGCAAAGTGAAATAAGAGAAAACTTGCAAGGAAAGCTCACCAAGCTTGCTCCAACCCCCTATTAAGCCTGACTCTGATCTGGCCCTTGATACCAAATTCAAGTATCTAAAACACTAGTCACTACACAAGACTCTCTTACCAAAATTCATGTAAACATCTGTAGCATGAGTTATTTTTATTACTGAAGTCTGAGTTACTTCTGCTGCTGACTTCTGCTTTATTTCGTAACATACAGCTTAGAGACGAGGATTTTGTTTGACTTGTAAACCGGGTCCCTTCCTAGACAGCAAGAAAGCACTAACTCAAGACAAAACACACTTTCACTTTTTAGATCTCTGCTGTATTATCAGAGGTGAAGGCAACCTTGAGAAATATTCTGAATACAACTAAGAACTCAAGGCAGCCAGGCACAAAGGTTAGACCCTGACTCATTCCAAATGGCTGTTCTTATATGGCTTTGTATCTGGACTTATACAGCTCTTGCTGTTTTTTTGATCCTTCTGGTACATTCAGAAAGGCTACAGATCCTTTTCAAAGCCCTCTGAAGCAAGTCTATCTGGACTTGCCCGGCTGGACGTTAACAGAACTTGAGGGAACAAGCATATTAAACAGGATACAAAAGGGAAAACACAAAGGCCTGGGTTTCCCTGGGATCATTTTCAGAACCCAAGAAACCTGCTGTGTTTAAAAGCCCTCTTTAAAGAGTGAGTAAGGTGTTAAATAAAGGAACCATCTGATTCTATTATGGCCATCTCAGCAGTTCATGAGATCCTTGTCTAAACACAGGAGGAAACAGAGAGCCCACATGGGTCCAAAGGCTCTAAAGAAAACAATCATTTTGCTCAGGGCAGAGATTATAGAGAAGACAGTCAGGAGTTGAGGGTTTGGAGCAGAAACAAGATATTTGTATTTCAGAGGAGTTTTACTGTTAAACAAATTTTCTTTGCCTTTTGTTCTTTCTGAGCAGCTATAAGACTCCCCACAGTCTTTCAGGCACTCAAAAACAAATGAGCAATTAAACTAACATGGAGCTCTGCACCCAAAACATTCAGCAATGCCTTCAGACACACCCCCACAGTCAGCAAAGATTTAACAAGTAAATAACTTTTACTCCTCCACATCATTACTATACACCTACAAGCAACATCCAACACCTCTTTCAGAAATAGCTCCTATTTTTCTGTAAGTAACGGAGATGTGAAGAAAACATATCCTTTAAGACCTCTTTAAGTCTCACAATCCGAGGATGAAAAGAGCAATTAATTTATGAAGTCTTTTGCAGAACAGCTTTTCAACACCTAGCCAACTTGTTCAAGCATAAAACCCCAAATCAACACACATGACAGCGTTATTTTCATGTTGCAAACCTCCAAGGTATTTTGATGCTTCACTTAATACCGTCTCAAGATTTATATCTGTTGGTTATTTCATTTAACTTTTAATGAAATGACTCTGCTACTATGTTTCATCTGTTTATTTTTGAAGAAGCACTGCTCTCAAGTCAAGCAACAGAGCTATTTTCATTTTTCTGCAAGACTTGTTTCAAGTAAGTGTTCTGATGACTCTAGGGATGAGTAATATTCCCAACCAAAGTAAGGATGGCTTATACTTCTTCTTCTGAGAACATATAAATCTTTTTCTAAGATGTGGTAAAGGCATGAAAAGCTGGTTGTATTTTGTTTAAGCTTAACAGCTAGAAGCAGGTTACCCTGCCAAATTTTGTTTAAAAGGCTCTTAATATTCCCTAGGAATCTTTCAAATTGCAAGTTGAGTGTTTATAAAAATTTTTCAAGTAACAATCCAGGACAATTTGCAGTTCCTTCTGCAAAGAAGTCTCAATACTGCGTACAACTATTCCTGCACTGGGCATGTCACATTTTTCAGCTTGATCTTCTACCTGTTTTGCTATTCCAGTGATCAATTAATGCAGTTGCACAAACCTTTCCATTAGACTAGAGGGAATTGATACAAATCAATTAATCTTGCTACGATTTCTTTCCTGTTAGTACAGAAAGTCCTTTTCAGGACTATAAACATATATTAATTTTACCTCTCAATAGAAGTTCGTTAGACAAAGACCACCAAATCACATTTTTTAAGCACCGTGAAGCAAGGTTTCACTGTGCATTCCAAGGTCTATAAGGAGTCAGTAATGCCTGTTATCTTGAAAAGAAATTCCAAGCAAACAGCATTGTAATGAAGGTAGAACACCACTCACCTTGCGTTTCAGAACACTGAGTTTTTCAACAACTCCATCCAGGAGACTGACAACTGAATCCACAGCAGGACAACTGCTCAGCGTCTTCTCCAGCTCTGCCACCACCATGGTAACGTGGCTGGTCTCTCGATCAATGTTCTTCTGTGCAGCTCGAAATCGTTTGTTCAGTGTTTCATATGGCACCTGAAGGAGAAATATACCAAGTCATTAGAATTTCTATATTTAAAAAGTCAGGTCCTCTAGAGCTTAGAGAGACTGATGATTTCATCTGATGCAGCGCAAAGAACACCTCGGTTCCAGGGGACTAGAGGTCATTGACTGAACTTGAGTTCCCATACCAAAGCCCTTATTTAAGTTCTCTCAGCAAGGAGCTCACACTTCAAAGATTATGAAAAAACAACAGGAAAAATGCTGCAGTTCCTTATCTGATACCAGTTTCACCTATCCTTCTTTGGCTGTAGCAAGCACTGATGGAAACAGTCCAGGGACAACAGAAAGTGAAGACAAACGTGTACCTACAAAAGGAAAGCTACAAATTAAACAACTAAGAGATCATCCCTCAGAACATGACCTTCTAAGTTTACATTTCTTCCCTTCAAGAATTCGTTAAAAAAGAAAAAAATTACCTTTGACAGAAAGCATGTGTAACGCACATCGGCTACTGAAAAAATTATACATAGTACACCAAAAGTTATTCAGGAAATCCAACAAGTCTCCTACATACTTCTACCCACGAAAGACTATTTTTTAATATTACTTCCCCGAGGACTATAAGGAACGTCAAGAGAAAACCCCATGTAAATTTTCTTTTAGCAATAAAAGCCTAAAATGTATGATTAAACTGGTTAATTTACTCTAATGCACCATTCCTGAGTTAAGAGATTTACCAGTCTTGGAAGTCTCCTGTCCTACTTGTCCCACACCTTTATGGAACAGTCATATCAAAGCTGCTACTGATGGCCATTAGGGACACATATAAGGGAGCAGTCTACAGCCTGGTGAATGATGTGGGGAAAGCTTACAGGAAGTGCTGAGGTTCTTCCACTACAGTGGCAGCATAAGCTATTTAGACAGGAAGTTCTATTACTGCACAGAAACAGGAATTTCTAAAAACATTCCAGTGTTATACACTTAATTCATCCATATCTTTAATCTTTAAAAAGTCCATGAGAAGTTCTTTTAGGTAGTTATTATAATCTTGATTGCTTTTCCATTAATCAAAGGCATAATTTAGCTAGCAATCAGATTATCCATGTTAAAGGTAAAACAGGAAACACAAATCAGTGTTCTGTTTGGTACATATCACGTACATGTTTGATTACAAATCTTTCAAGCATAAAACTTCTAATCAATTATACTAAGGTCTCAGTTTTCCCTCATTCTAATCATCTGCATGCAAGAAAGTATCCCCAGGGGCCACGCTCCTTCTGGGCTCTATAAACAAAGAGGTTACTACATAACCACTGCAATTCCCCTTTAGAGAACACTTTGGTTCAGAGTAAGAAAGATGAGCCAAAGCATTTGCTTTCCAAGACTTTGCTACCTACAATAGGTTGTGCTTATTTGTAGTAGTAACAAAATACAAGGATAATCCTGATGAGATATGAAAGGGCTCCTCTTCTCAAGACTGAAATGATCTATTTAATGGTTGTTGGT
Organism: Oreocharis arfaki; assembly: GCA_013398015.1. Classification (NCBI taxonomy): domain Eukaryota; kingdom Metazoa; phylum Chordata; class Aves; order Passeriformes; family Paramythiidae; genus Oreocharis; species Oreocharis arfaki. Next base: position 101,222 of record VZRR01008722.1, on the reverse strand, counting down.
ATCTCAAACTATGACCTAAACAAATGACAGGATAAGACTCTACCACAGGAAGCATCAACACAAAACAATTATTTTCCTTATACATTTTGCCCTAAAATCGAAGCATTACACCCACCCAAAATTCAAACCACATAAACCATGATGAATAATAGGCTTCAACACCTACTTAGTTGCCTATATAACAATCTTCCATCTCCAACCCTCATTTCTCTTTTCCATTTCCACAAAAAAAATTTAAATATTTTAGAGACCCACAGATAAAATGCATGTTCTAGGGGGCCATTATTTTGACATCTCATGTTTTTGAACATGGAAACCTATTTCCAACTCCAAGACCTGATGCCAGACAGCATTTAGACAACTTCTTCCCTTCTTTTTCCCCCACTGCATTTTTCTTACTGTTCACCAAAAAATATTTCTGCAAGTATTTTACTAATCAGCTTTCCATGCCACACTGAGAATCTGCATCAATAAAGACTTCCATAAGCTACTATTAATTTGAAGTATCTTTTTTACTACAGAAAGTGCTTTTGTTAAATTTTGAGCAGTTGGACACTGATCTAGTCAGTTTGAAAAAAGTCTGTGTTTAATGTCCCTTTTCCCTAGTTCCTTATCTGCACTCAAGAGCATCAACAGCTCCTATTTCCTGTGCTCTGTCTCTTCAGCACGCAGACTTCTGGCACAGTTTGTGTTCATACGACATTTAGAACAATTGAACTTTCAATTTCAGCTGGTACCACTATATATCATTTAAAATATGTCTAAGTGGAACAGGTTTTTGAATCTTCTCTTATCCTTTTCCCCCTACCATAAAAACAATCTGAATGTGGAAGAGGCTATGAGTTGAAATGTTTCCACTATACACTCTGAAAGTAAATAAAAGTAAACATATTGAGAAACATAATCTAGTGTGCCGTAACAAGGGAAATTTAAGTACAATGAAATTATTTGCATAACTGAAGCTGACAGTAAATACTCTTTCTCAGAGATTTTCATAATTTGCAGAGGTACTCGTTTCTTATTACAGAGCCAGCAGCTTTCATAAGAATATTTGTAAATCGTATCTACGCACAGCTTTTACACTTACGTTACGGGGACAGAGTCTATGAGTGCCAAAATTTAGAACTGCAACTGCTATATTCCTTACAAAGCAGCATTTTAATCTTGAATTTGCATCCTGATCCATTGGTTCTTTTGTTACTCCTACAGCTCCAAAGTGCCAAAAGACCCAGCTCCCCAGAACTGGCTTGCTTTACTGCAGAACCCTTCAGAAGTTACAGGCACTGTACCAATAGCATCATTTTTTTCCACCAATAATGAAAGTTAATGGAAGGAGAACATAAAGTGTTCTGGACAACGCAATTCTAAAAATTTTTAACTATAGACCACTTTGATTTTCAGATACCATTGTTAGAAGATGGTGAACACCAAACTTTTCATATTATGAGACAGATGCAAGATTTACATATCATTAATTGCCATAAACCTACTGGAGACTTTGAATCTTTCCTGCCAGTGCCATTCTGTGACCGTATCCAGGATTACACAGTTGTTATTATTTAGAGACAAGAGTGACCTACAGAACTCAGCCCAGGGAAGCATTACCTTAAGGAAAAAAGAATAAATCAGCTATTTTTTTTCAAAAAAATTTGAAATAAAGCAGCAAATACTGACCAGAATGTGTTCTGTACAAGCACAATACCAACTTGTCCTACCCGTTAGAGCTTGAAAAACCACACCCAGTTGGCTCATACTGTGAACATACAAGAGGATACAAAGGGGAGTTGTAAAATATTAGTGGGCAGCACATTTAAATCCAGTGGCATGAAATAGATTCTGCTCCTTTTGTTCATCAGCTTCCACAACTGCAAACACATTATTCAACCTAAGCACGAACTCAACCAGGTCAAACTTAAATCTAGTGAAAAGGAATTTGACTGAAGTTAGGACAACCTACACAAGGGGTAAAATTACAGTAACACAAGTTTTTCCAAGATCAAGATTTTACTGTGATGTGAAGGAAAGTGGGCTTGGCTGAAGGCTTCTGCAACTGTAGCGTGACTGTTTCCAGGTGCTAAACACCAACAGAGGCAGAGGCAACTGATTAACCTGATCCAAGTATTTTCTTCATTTCAAGAGTTCAGTCTGGTTTTAGAAAGCCAAAAAAGTGGTGTGCTGTCCCAGAACATGCTCCAACAACCTCTAGCTGTGGAAACAAGACTTAGAAGAGGATTGTTCTGGGTCTACAAGCTTGAACTGGTGGAAGAGGAGGAAGGATTGCCATGAGAGCTATACGCTGGTTGTTCAGTTGAGTGCAGAGAGCAGAAAACCGCAGAGCTAAGATGTCAGAGGGAGTTTTTAAGTGTACACTTAGGAACTCAACTGTGATGTTTACTACCTGGCCCTCAGCCCAAAGTCCTCTTCCTGCCCATGAATGCAAATAAGGTACCAAAAAGCAAGACAGAGTTCTCAAATCATGAAGTGGCTAAAACTGTTCAAATTGGGCAACTGTAGGCAATCTTTTTTTTCATAAGCCATATCAAATGTAACTTGAAACACCTTTGGATATAGTGAATTTAACACTAAATATATTTTCATCAAAATAAATTTTTCAACAAGCCATTCACTCACTAAGTGATTCTATTTTCTTGAGTTTTTTTAAAACATATTAGAAGTAGAAAAAACCCCAGCAAGTACTAAATGTTTGCATATATTGTAACCTGATGCTTTGCAAACTGTATACACTTCTCAAGTGTTAACTATCAGCCTGCAAATAAATTTTTAAAGAAATATAAATGATATTAAGCCAACTGCATACAAGGCTGCATCAAAGTAAGTACAAGCAGCTGGTCAAGGGAGGTAATCCTGCTCCTCTACTCTGCTCTTGTGAAGCCCCACCTGGAATGCTGCATCCAGCTTTGGGGCCCCCAAATATAAGAAGGATCTGGACCTGCTGGAGCAGGTCCAGAGGAGGCCATAAAGGTGATCAGAGGGCTGGAGCCCCTCTTCTGTGGAGACAGGCTGAGACAGACAGGGGTGTCCTGCCTGGAGAACAGAAGGCTCTGGGAAGACCTTATGGCACTTTCCAGTACCTAAAGGGGCTGTAAGACAGCTGGAGAGGGACTTCTCACAAAGGAATGGAGTGACAGGACAAGGAGGAATGGCTTAAAAATGGCAGAGGCAGGGTTAGATTAGATATGAGGAAGAAATTCTCTACTGTGAGAGTAGTAAGGCCCTGACACAGGTTATCCAGAGAAGCTATGGATGACACATCCCTGGCCATCAAGGCCAGGCTGGATGTGGCTTTCAGCAACCTGGTCTAGTGGACATGGCAAGGAGGTTGCAATTAAATTATCTCTAAGCTCCCTTCAAAGTAAACCATTCTATGATTCTAAACTAGCCAACCCTTTACACAACATCCTACAGTGCATATTACTTTTACACTTATTATCAAGATTTTACTGAGATTAATTTTTCTTCTTAAGGTTTTCTGAACGTATCTAGATGTGCACACTTCATACTCTATTCACAAATGAAATATATAGAAAACAGCTGCCTACCTCAGCTCTTGCTTATCTCTACATACTCGGAAAAATGCCTTTAGAAAACATGTGATGAGAACATACCATCTACAGCCTTTAACAATATCAAAAGGGAGAGGAGAATGCAGACCATCTTCCCCTCATAGAAGTTCATTAATTATGGTGATCAAAGCTTAAAGAGCTTTGCTACCTCAATGGCATTTATGTTGTTGGAAGTCAGACATCCAGACTGGACTCATGCTCATTTTAGCACCTGGAATTCTATTAAGCAGCTTAACGGCATTTTGAGAATGTGGCAAAGTTTTAGCCTGTTGCACACTTGCAGCTTCTACAACAGACAGAGTCACTCACTGAGCACCTGGGGTTTCCAAACAACACTGCTGAAGGGCTCTCTTCTCGGGGATAGAGTACAATATAACAAAACAAACATGAGCTATGGCGAGGTCTTCTTTGCAGAGGTGTTGTAGGCGTCCAGCCGCAAAAGCCTCCTGAGTCACAGCTAGAAATCCAGCACTCCTTACCATCATAGTGAACATATACATCCACTTCATTCAACTAGACTTGAAATAAGTAATTGTTATTACCAGGGTCTTACAGACACAAGCAGCTTAAGGGAGATGAAAAGCACCTACAGAATTGAGTTTGTGACCTAGCTACAAAGGACAACGAAGCCTCACTTCTAAACACCTTCTCTGTCTTTACTGCTAAGGTCTTCTCCTAAGCCTTCCTGATGACGTATGAGCAACTGAGTCTGGGGAGAGAGGTACTATTCACTCATGTAAGAAGTCCAAAGCAAGCTGAGGATACGCAGGTACATAGGAGCAGAAGGGAGGAATGGAGAGAGCTCTTGGATGACACCACAAACTTGCTACCATTGCTGGAATGTCATGGTGAACAAGAAGTTGTCCACGACTGAAAAGTCCAAGTTTTGTGCCTCTAATCCAAAAAAAAAACCTGGAAGATCACAAAAACTACAGGCTAGTCTGACTCATCTCAGTTCTTGTGAAAGTTACACAAAGAAAAAAAAAATCATACAGAAACCATTTCCAAGCTTATAAAGGTGACAAGGAATAACCAGCCCAGATTTGTCATAAGCAAATCAAGCTTGACAACACTGTTTGCTTTCAGTGATGGACTGACTATCTCTGAATGGCAGGAGCACGCTGGCAGCCTTTCATGCCAATATTAGTGAGGTTTTTGACATTGTCTTGTAGCCAAACAGTAGAGAGACGGACTGAATGGCTGAATACAAGACGAGTGAGGGACTGACTGCATAGTCAGGCTCTAAGAATAATGGTCAGTGATTCTAAAGCTTCCTCATAGCCAATTAAAAGTACTGCTTGACTCCCCAGGAATGTTATCAGCTCCAACATATATGTCATCTTCAACCATCTGCACCACAGAAAAAAATCAGAAAGCTCACAGAGGACAAACTGGTGGAGTGCTTGGTAAACGGGTGTTGCAGCTGCCATTCAGAAAAAATGACAAGCTGGAGAAACACACCAAGAGCTTTATGAAATGTAACCAGGGCAAAACCCAGTGCCCTGCATCTGGCACAAAACCACCTCAGCCTGTAGCACTGGTTGTGGAATAACTGGCTAGGACCACCACTGCAGGAAAAGATGCAGAGGTCCTAAACGACAGCAGGTTGGACATGAATCAGCAACAGGCTTTTACAGCAATGAAGGTTAACCCCATCCCAAGCTGCATTAGCAAGACTAAAGGCAGTGGGGTTAAGAGGAGTGATTGTTTATGCTCAGCACTCATGCAGACTCATCTGGAATACTCAATCTGGTTTTCAGGTCACTCCCCCCCTCCCCCCACTAAAAAAGAGATGCTGACAAACTGGATAGAGTCCAGAGGGTTGCTCACCATGACAGCGAGCTGGTTGGAGGATAAAAAAAAAAAATCCAAGAGAAGCTGAGACAGGCAGGCTTGTTTCCGTTGCAGAGGGGAAGGCTACAGCGAGTTGGAAGCGGCACAATCTGATAGAAGCTTTCTACTACTGAAAGGTGAAGGTCATAGATAAGAGCTAGCCAGACTTTCTGCAGTTACAGAGCAAAAAGGAAGGAGGCAGAGTTGACAACTGTCACTAAAGAAAATTCCAGCTGGACAAAAAAAAAGTATTTCAATCAGAAGACTTGGTAAGAACTGGAACAGCAGCCCAGAAAGGTGGTGGAATCTCCATCTTCAAAAACTATCAGAACTTGGCAGGACTCTGAGCAACTCAGATTAGCTTTAAAGTTAGCCAAGGTTAGAGCAGAAGCCTGAATTTACACTGTCTGCAGAAGTGCTTTCATACCTTAAATTCATGAATTTGTCTTTGCTAACTTAGACAACAAACACATTTGCATATGAAGATCTGAATGACCATACCAGATAAGACCAAAAGTCCCCTCTCTGTCACTATCTTTTCTCTGATGATATCCAGAAAGAAGATGGCACTTGAAAAAAGGCAAGAACAAAGTTACTAATCCCACACAGTCTCTTTGGACTTCTTGAGCCAGAGATGGGAGTTTAACAGTAGAAACACCACAGGGTGTTTCTCACTCATGAACTCTGCTGGTTGCTGCTGACCTGAGTTTTAGCACTACAACATCCTGCTGTGAGACATTTCACAGGCTCACAACTATGTGAAGAAATACTCCTTGGTTTTGACTTTTCAACTAATTTGAAACCCTTCTGTTCTTGTTTTGGAAGCAAAAAAAGCAAACCCTCTCTTTCTCCTACATACTTCTCACGTATCTTGAGACTAAAGAGACTCTTTCTAAACCATTCCTTGAAGACAGGCATTCCACCTCTCTAATCATTCTTGCTCTTCTGTAGACATTTTCCAGTTCTACTACATCCTTTTTCAGGATGAGAGAAGGGAGAAAATAAGAGTAACTCATACTACTTGAGAGAAGAAGAAATCATGGATTTTAACCGCTATGTATTGAGCTTTCCATTCCTCCCTTTCCCAACACTTCTGTCCTGTGTTTGTCAACACTAACCTGACCACTCACAGAAAACATTCACTATTAGCCCTAAGATACCACTGAGGAATGATGTAAGTGGTAATGAATGTACCACTCAGGAACTACTCCAACTCAGTAATTATATATTTAAGACTAGGATTCATTTTCTTTCCACCATATCTAAAAACTATCACACTGCATTTGTCTATACTGAATTTAATCTATTTTAACACCCATTCAGACTCTCACTATTTCTCTCTAATGGTTCACACTTGGACTATACCTGTAATACCTCAATTATCTTTGTATCATCAAGGAAACTGCTTCATCTCAGCACTTACTCTTTCTTCCAGGCTGTTCAAACAGCAGAGAATCACCAGGAAGCCAGCAGAATCCTAACACCAATCTTCCTCCATTACACAGGCTGGCTACTAAATCTTGATGTTTGTTTTTTATCTTGCCCAGTTCCCTTTCCACATGAGGACTTCAGTCTTTCTTGCAAGAGTTCCTGGTAAGGCTTATCTCCAAGAAACATTCAGTAATATGAATAAACTATCAACCAAGTCCACCTCACCGCCTCCTTCACTATTTTGAAAACAACTTCAATATCTTTACATGGCATGCACCTTTTAAAAGTCACATTAACTGATGTACATTATTCCATATCTGATTAGTCAGGATACTGTTTCTGCATCAATAAGCCAGTTATGGGAGGGAAAAATCAATTACATATATTAAAAATCTCACTAAAATTTTACTTAAAGTAGAAGCACGGAAACAGTCTTCTACTTTGTCTTTCTTCCACAGCTATCCAACAAAATCCTCAGACTACTTCAGCATTTATCAGAGAATTAAGAGGAGGAGTGAACACAGGAGAAAGGGATTTCTCCCAATCCAAATAAGCTTTTTATAACAAGTGTTATGTGCTACATTTCTACTCCTTTAGAGGTGTAGGATGTCAGGCCAAAGTCTACTGGCTGCTGAGTGAAATTTCAAATATCACCTTGATGCTGTCCACAAGTTTTCCTAACCGATACAGAGCAATACTGAAAGACTGAATTACATATTTCTTGCATGACTGAAGTTTTAAAAAAAATGTAAGCCTTTATTCTCCTCCAAATCTTTAGCCTTACACTAGACATTTAGCACACCAGTTCTCACACTGATCTGGTCACATACTACATACTGGCCAAATTCCTTCTTTACTTATGTAGATTCAAACCTAAAAAGCTCCAAATAAAAACGGCAACTAAACCACAATCACTTTCAGAGCACAACATTAATCAAAAAGTTTCTAGCCCACAGTAACTGCATATATGAAATTAGTTTAGATACTGCAGAAAAAAGTAAAAAAAAAGTCTGTATAGCTATTATTTGGTAGTTGGGAATTATAGAGGAAAAGCGAGATTTCAAAAAAGTCAGTTAGAGGAAGAAATTGAAGGGAGAAACATTTGGTTGTATAAGTAAGACCATTAACTATTCTCCAGACTCCTGTTAACAGGAATTTTCAAAGGTTTCTTTTCTAAAAACTGATTTTCACAGAAAACAGTATAGACAACAGAAACAAACATCTTCTACAGAAGTTTGCAATTTTGTAAAGAACACCCATTTTCCTTCCGTATTTGGTAGAAAGTAGTTAATGAGCTCTAACTTGTACCAATTCCTATACAGGGAACTTTAAACTACATATCCTGACTTTACATTTGCGTACATCTTCCTTCCTTCCTCAGTGTTACAGCATCTCGGCTGAAAGTAACTCCTTCTCACATAAAATATGATTTTTAAAAAACCATAAAAACCTACATTGTGTATCTTTTCAAATTAACTCAGTCATGAGCAAGAGGGAATTAGAAATGGATTTTTAAAAATCTTACCAAGTACATGAAGTCACTAAACTAGGGGGAAGAAGAAAAAAGAGTTTCAAGAAATATAAAATAAAAAGAGTCCTACCAGATTAGGTGGGGGGAACCATTACAGAACTATGCTCTCCTTTCAAGGGTCAGAAAAATGCTGTGCTTCCTCTCCTCAACTGTGTTAGCTTACAACACCTGAAAAGCACCAGAGATTTGTATGAATCTACAGGTCTCCAAGACAATCCAGTTGAAGACTTTGAGATATAAATAAGCTTTTTTCAAATGCCCCTACATGAAATTAAGCTTGGCCAGTCAGCTAGGGAAAACAGAGTGTGTTGATGAAATTGCCTTTTGAAAAACGAGAAGCAAAGACAACTTAGCACTACTTTAGGCAAGAAGAACAAGGAAATATAGGAATATGTAAGAGAAATTAAGCATCTCCTGAAGAGTTTTAATAAACAAACAGTGTCAAGAGAAAAACTAAACCCCACAAGAAACACCTTGAAGCATTAAGCTGCTTTCTTGAGACTAAATTAGATCACCATGCTCACTGTTTCAACAAAACAGAAAAGCAGAGGACATCTATTATATATGATGCCATAGAAAAATGAGGCAGGGTACAATAAACTACTGAAAAATTTCCCTCAAAGCAGTAACAATTAGCATTTCCATATAGAATTACTGAAATTCTGTATGCTTATATACTTCATTTTTTCCTCAACGATTCTTGGATTATTTCAGACCGGAGTCAGCGTCATTATCTGCCACTGGACTTATCCAAAACGTAAATGATACCAGCACTTATTCAGTGAACTCTTCTGATGAGTAGTTCTTGTCAATTCCTTAAAACTGTAATGGTTTTTCTTTGTTCTAAGCAAAATCAGAAAAGGAAAATAAAGTTAAAAGAAACTAGTAGTATATTTCAGGAACGGATGGCTTGGAATAATGTCTAGATTTAGGTTAATTAGTTAAAAGCATTAAAATAAAATCTTGAAGAGATATAGAGCCAAACAAAGTAATTTTATAAGCCTAAAAGCAGTTGGAGGTAATTTGAATTTTAAAAAAATAGTTCTTTTTAAAAACAGTTTCAATGTTTTTGAAGGGTAAAGCCTAGTAGCTTGCCTTAGTTACAAACAAGTCAGTTTTATAACTCAGGAAGACAGTACTGTGTATTCTAGAGCAGCTGTGTCTTGAAAGAAACCATCATTGTATTATTCAAAGCTGCTACTTCAATACAGGAGAGAATGAGCAGCAAAAATTCTTGGACTATCCATCTGCTACACACATACTTAGTCAACAGAAGCAATCACACTCCTTCAAAATACTATCCTGCTACACAAACAGCAAGGAACTTATTTCTGGATACATTATGAGCTTCAGAACAACGCTTCCTACAAGAAAATTAAATGCTTTACAAAGCCATGTTACAGTTATAGAAAACTGTCCTACATCCTTATGTAAGGAAGCTGACAACCATTTTTGAGCCCTGTCTGGAGCCACCCTGGGGACATCAGAGGCCAGTCCTTTTCAATGCACTTGTTTATAGCTGCCACCCTGGACTTACACCTCAAAAGAAATTTCTTTGCTCTTCTTCTTTTAGTAGGAATATTGGAGTACCAACAAGAACCTAAGCATTGCTTCCTGTCCAAAGAAACAGCTGAGTTGCAAAGCTAAGGTCACTCAGCAGGTGTGTGTCCTGAGCAAGTCCTTCCATTTGTTTTGATCCTTCTTTCTCCTCCAAATATTTGTTCATTTTAATCATGGCACCACCTCTTTAAATGAAAGAGGTCGTTGTCCTTCTGTGGGTTCGCAGAGTCCAGACACCACGATACTGTCTAGAGGTCCTATTTCCAATCAGATTGCTCCCAAAATAACCTATTCCAGCAAAAGTGACATAATTTCTTGAAAGACAATTAAGCATTACGGATCCACATTAGCAGACCCATATCAGAATATATGCATGACCAAAGTTCTACTCAACATGTTATCTGTTTTTTTTCATTTTCACAAATTTACAAGACAAGTTAATCCACAGAACTCTTAAAAAAAGCTGAGGTAAATCAAAAGAAGTTGTGAAGCAGCTAAATTACTGGCTATCAAAATAAAAGTATCTTTTAAAAAATTGCTTTATTTAAACCAAGCATCACGTATTGTAAGCAATCAAGTACTTTGGCATATTTCACATTCTGGGTTAGCAAATACTTCCCACATAGTGTATCTTCAGGCTGTAAGTTGTGGGAGGCCAAGAGCACAATGCAGGCAGCATTTTGACTTAGCGAGGACTGATGGATCCTGTCAGTGTGCCCTCATAGCAAATACCCATCTGCCAGAGCAGTACTTCCCTAAATCTGTGAGCCCAAAAGGCACACTCTTATGCTGATTATACAGGAACTACTGATTTTAAAGACAATGGGAAGATGCTTAGGGAGCACACCAAGTAAATTATTTTCCTATTACAGTATCCAGGAAGTGTTAGAAGCTCATCTTTACTCATTTCCCAGCTCTTGAAAAACACTCACTATGCTAAGACTCAAATATTTCATGGATATTCTTGTTTTATGTCAACATTTAAAGATCCCAATGTGCTAGCTACCACACAAACATATTATTCCTATACCAGAAAACATACACAAACCAAACTCACAAGACCACAGGCCACTGTCCTGTGAAAACACTACAAATCAAGTACGGTGCAACTAGGAATTGCAACATCAGGTGCAACATCTTCACTCTGAAGATACGAACACGAGATCTTCTGTAAGATGCTTGAGAATACCTTTCTTAAAGTATTATTTTCCTAAAGGCACAATGGGGTACTGATAACCAAGCAACAGCTCTAGCTCATGACCACACTGTTACTGCCTTTTACTGTGTTTTCTTCCTTCATTAATCACTTTAAAATATATTTTATAGTGAGTGGGCAGGGGTGGAAAAGAGACCAACAGAAGCTACGTTACTACGTCAAATTTCTTACGAAGTCCCACAGTACTAGATTTTTATTAAAACACAGGGTTTTTTAGAGCAGAGCCTAGTGCAGAAAAACAACAGCAGTACAAAAGATGTCACACTTGTTTGCTGACACACACACACGTGTCAAAACAGGAAGTGCATTATTCAGCAGCACAGGAACGCTCAGCATGGACATTCAACACACTTGGTGAGTCAGAGCACCCAGGCTGAAGATGGATTTAGTGTGAGATAAGTGTTCATGATGAGTTAGTGCAGAGCTGACTGTTACCAACATACAGGTTTAGCTTATTTCGCCAGCCTTCTGTTTGAAAAGCACTTAAAAATCAGATCATCTAAAAAGGGGCCGACAAGAGTGGTGGAATGGGATTTTTCACAACAGCAGGCAGTGACAGGACAAGGGGCAATGGCTTCAAATAAAAGAGGGCAGGTTTCAGTTAGGTATGAGGAAGAAATTTTTTTATAGTGAGGATGGTAAAACTCTGGAACAGGCTGACCAGAAAGGTTGTGGATGCCTCCTCCCTAGGAGTGTTCAAGGCCAGGTTGGATAAGCCTTTGAGCAACTTGGTCTAGTGGAAGGTGCCCCTGACCCTGGCAGGGGGGGTGGAACATGATGATCTTTAATGTCCCTTCCAACTCAAACCATTCTATGATTCTCTCACGATACATATTTTTTTTATGCTGATGTACAGACAATGAACTAAATGTTACAAGTTGTAACTTCTGTCTTTCTTAAGTTCCGCTTGAACCACTTTCACTGAACAAATTTTGCTGCTTCATGTTCAAAGTTTCGACAAAAGTACTCTGACTCTTCCAATTTGGTTCAAAATCAACAGAGTAAAGCTTATAAACATGGGAAAAAAATAAAGACCGGCAACCCAGTTATGCAAAAAATTAATCTTGCACCTCTTCTGCTTCACTAGGTAAAAAAGTTGATCTCAACTATTTGACATCTTCATTAGTGACGTGGATGATGGGTCAGAGTTCACCCCTCCAGTCTGCAGAGGATATGAAACTGGGAGGAGCTGTTAATATGCCAGGTGGTTGTGGTGCCAGTCTTACAGATCTCACCAGGCTGGAGAAATGGGCAAACAAGAACCTCATAAAATTCAACAAAGGGACACAAAGTCTTACACTTGAGAAGAAATAACCCTTTGTACCAGAACATGCTGGAAACCAACAGCCTGGGAAGCAGCTTTGCGGAATAGAGCCTGGGGTCCTGCTGGACAAGCTGCCCATGACAGAAACGTGCCCCTGCAGCAAAGGCTACCAACAGCACCTCAGGCTGTGTCAGGAAAAACACTGCCAGAGGGTCAAGGAAGGTGATCCTTCCCCTCTACTCTAACTAGAACTGAGACCCACCCGAAACGGCATGCCCAGTTTTAGGTCTCCAGTACAAGAGAAACATGGACACACTGGAATGAGTAAAGAGAAGGCCACAGAGATCACTAACAGATTGGAGAATCTGACATGGGAAAAAGGGCTAAGAAAGCTGGGATTGTTCAACCTAGAGAAGAAAAGGCTCAGAGGAAGCTTTATCAAAATGTACGAATACCTGATTGGGATAATGAAGAAGATGGAGCCAGACTCCTCTCAGCAGTGCCCCATAAAAGTACAACAGGCAATGGGCACACTGAAATACAGAACATTTCTAGTAAACAAAAGATAACTTTTTTTTAGTACCACAACAGCAGTCAAACACTGGAGTAGGTTTGCCAAGAGAGGCTGGAGTCTCCATCTTGGGAGAGAATTGAAAAGAGTCTGGCTATGACACTGAGCAACCTGCTCTAGCTGACCCTGCCTGGAGGGCAGGCTACTGGACTAGACTGTCTGCAGAGGTCCTTTCTAACCTCAGCTATTCTGTGGACTCATGGTACAAACAATATGCACTTCATATAATCCCTACAAGTTTCCCTGTAAGAATCCAGTAAATATTGCATTTCCATGAGAAATTAGTATCTTATTAAATCTGCTGCCAATATTTTTGCTGACAGAGCTGTCAACAAAAGAACCCAAGCAGCAGCTCTGAGATGGTGCTCACATTTCCTGTGCTTCTACAACTGTCCTGTTGATCAACTTTTTTTCAAAGCAGTAACAGCCTAGCTAACACTAAACAGCTTGCCAACAAACAGCCCAGAATATTTTCACAAGTGATCATTCCTGCTTTTGGGTCTTCCATCTTCCACTTTTGGGGTCTTAGTCTATACAGCTTGCTATCAATTTAATAATTACTCATACTTCTAAAGATATGGATGAATTATCCAGCCTCCTGTCATCACTTGTTTATTAGTTTCAGCAAAGAACTATGATAACAATGTTCACATTCATTCGTTTTCAATTTGTCAGCTTTCATCTTGCATGCTCTCATCTTAGACTAGCAGAATTCCCCATCAGTAGGATGAAAAAAAAAAAAGATTCCACAGCAGTTTGGCGGAAGAACAGCTGACAACCTTCTTGTCCTTGAGAAGGGACTGGAGGGGGTGGGGGGGAATATTCAAGAATTATTTTGTACACTTAAAGAGCTTCTCTAGATTCAGCTGAAGAACCCTCTTTACTTCCCCTGAGCTCAACTGCTGAAGAACGGCTGAAGTATTTCCACTCCAGCAGCAACCACAATTTAGCTATGGAACAGGGATTTCCCTCTACAGTTTGAAGCACTCTTCCACATGAAAAGTGCTCAGTGGAACATACTGTAAATGTAGAACTATTACACAACTATTATCTAGTGATGCTGGCATGAGGAAGCTTGAGGGAAGAAACAGGAAGGATATAAATACAAGTCTGCAATCTTTTATATTTTACTCACAGAAGGGAAAATCACCAGTGTCCAGAGCTCTAAGAGCTCTGAGTTACAAATATCTGAGCTACTGTGTTGGTGAACAAAATTTTTTAAAAAGTGATACACATTCATTTTACATAGCATTTGAATAAACTGGAAATAAAAATTCAGAGTCTCAGTCCCACAGAAACTTGGAGGCACCTGACTCCTAAAGAGCAAAATGAGATTTCCTATCAACTTACTTCAGTAGACTTTAGCCTTTAGTGTTCATTTCTCCATGCTGCTTTTTCACCTCCACTACTAAAATGTTTTGATATATGACTCACAGCTAAGAACATTTCAGAGGACATATTCAAAAGATTTGAGCAGACACTGTTCTGGCAGGTTTTTTTAAACAATGAAGAATGTTGTTAAAGATTACAGGAACAACCCAGAATTTGAATGGCTGCTGGGAAGAGTCAATAAACAGCACCTTTGCTTGGAAATTAAGAGTTTCAGTGCAAGGGTGTCTCACCCTCTTACTGTTTAGCTTGCTAACTTTACAAACAACATTCCATTCTGTTATGTATATTTTTGTTGAGATATTTTAGGGAAAAAGAATGCTTGTAGAAATAAAAGAATTAGTCCAAAATATTCTCTACCTTTTAAATGGCTGGCACCTTGACAATACATCTTAAGTCATAAGCACCAAAACAAAAAACTCACTGATCCTCACTGCCAGTAATTTTTCAGGAATGTAGCAACCAAAGCTGTGGCAACAACTGGAATATACCTAAAATGCAGTCTTAAAACGATGTCCTTAACATTAAACACCTTCGCACTGTTCTGGCTATGGAAAGTGCTAGAGTGCTCTTCACAGCTATTTTAAAATTTAAGCCTGATGCTGTCAGGGTCAAAGTACTTCTGGGTGACAGAAAGAAGCCTTCATATGTAAAATGGGAATCAACACTTTGTCCTTCTGCTTCTCAGGAGCCCAGCAGAATGGAGCTAGTGGAGGAGGACAGGCACAAGAAGAACATTGCCAGAGAGCCCGCAGAACCAACACTGCAAAAAGCACACAATGCTGGGCGTGTGAAGGCACAGCATGATCTCAGCACAACAAAGTTGACTTTGCATAAACATCTTCTATAGACGGCAAAATGTGGATACACCGACACGAGAGATGTCTAAATAAGCATTTTGCAATAGAGATCCTTCTCCCAGTTCCCTTCCACAGTTACTGCTATTTATGTGGCAGACCTCCTGTATACGCAACACGAGACTTCAAACAAAGGTTTCCATTGATTCCTATGAGCATCATCCTTGCAGTTCAACAGCTCTCGGAGGCACTGAGCGTTAAGGTCATCGCTGAGTCCTTCACCTGCCTCACAACACCTGGTTAAAGCCCAAGACCACCTATGCAGCCTTGGGAGACCTCCATCCCGCAGGCAGAACTAGTAGCACAAGGCACTGCTTTTACCAAACTGTACTTTGCCTATTCGCCTCCACAGCCCTCCAGTACGTCTGTCCCTTTTTATATTTTAAGCTCATCTCCATCTTCGGGGGACCAAGCAGCCAGGGAACCATATTATACTGCCACCTCCACTCCCTCCCCTTTAGCACGTCTCCTAACAACGCCACGTAGATCCAGATAACCATCTGGGATGACCACTTCAGGCAGCCCTCGGTGTTCCTGAGGGAGTATGTTCCACTCACACGCCCCAACCCCTCTGCCCCAGCCCGGCTCCGTCCCAGCCCACTCCCCCCTCACACCGCCCCGCGACCACAAGGACCTCGCTTCTCTCTCAGCTCCTTTCCAGCTCTTTTTGTGTCCCCAGCGCGGCCCGGGGGCCTCCCCCGTCCCCTCAGGGCACGCAGACACCAGGGAAGAGCCGCATATTCCAGGCACGTCCCTCTTCCTCCGCGGAGGGGGATGGGAAGAGCAGCAGCGGAGCGGCACCAGCCGAGACGTCAACCGGAGGAAAAACGGGGACAGGCGGGAACTACGCGATGGGAATCGCTCCCAACCTCTATCCCACAGCCCCGGGGTTCCCGAGGCGGGGAGAAGAGGGGGAACGGGGGGACGGGGCTCTCCCTCAGCGCTGTCCGGGCGGGACGCTGAGGGCGTTAACGCGCTCCCCCCGCGCCGGGGGCGGCCCGGCACCCACCTTGAGAGTGGGGTACTCCTGCACCTTCAGAGTCATTGAGAGCTGAGCGGCTGATTCCTGCACCGCCATCTTGGATCGGGCACCGACCTCCCCCCCCGCCCTGCCTTC
>VZRR01008722.1:0-78653 GCA_013398015.1 Oreocharis arfaki | reverse complement strand
GGGGAGGTGGTGGGAAGAAAATCCAAAAGAGCAAGGAAAGGAATATCTGTGACACAACATGTATGCTCCTAGATAAACTCCTGCCATCTCGGAGTGCCTTTAAATATTTGAACAGCTTCCGTTAAGTCAAATAAAATTGGTTACCATGAGAAACAAAAAAGTCTAATAGAATAGTTGAGCACACTAATGAAAATCTGAACGTAAGGTTGTTTCAGAATCATTCAAAGAATTGGATTAGACAGAAAACCTTGTCAATAACAGTCATAGTAACACGTTTAAACATTTTTGCTTCTGGGATCCTGGAAAACAGGACACGCAGTACAGAAATAGCAGAGGTGGATTGTATGTTATCTTACAGTCGCATAAATTGAAATGTAATTGTCTACTAATGACATTAAAATCAGTCTGGTTGTAGAATTTTATGCTTGATGAATGTATCGAAGCATACACAAATAAAATCTGAAATCTTAAAGGACAATGATTCAATGTCCAGAGCCAGTGGTTAAATCAGATGTGGTAACTATGGTGAGAGGTAAAGTTACTTAGCTTCCCACAAACCATGCATATGTGGATTTCTTTTCGTATAATGGAGATTAAGGAGAAAAGGATTAGAAAATCTAAAGAGAAATTTTGAGTAGGAGACCTGTAGCCTTGCTCTGGGAATTAACACTGAGGAGGCTTTTAGAAGAGAGGCAGGGTGCAAGTAAACCCTCTCTTGTAATATATATTGATGATAATTCTAGAAAGGAATCTTTCTGGTTGGGAATATCAACAGCAGCTCATGAATACAGGAACAAAATCAATCCTCTCCATATTAAAACAATCCTCCTACTTCAGCAAAACAAAAGCAAAACCCAGCATATATTTTCACATTACTAAGTGACAGCACAAAACCAGGTAAAGTCTGCTATTCTGAATGAATGAATTTTAGGTTCTTGCAGAATGAAGCAATATTGATTTATTTGGATTGCTTTGCATTCCTATTTTTAAGCATGTGTATGGTATGTATTTAGGATTTTTTTTTAACTTCAAAAATGGTGGTCATAGGAATAGAGCTTAGTGTTCTAGCTGGTAAATACTGGGGGAGTTTGGACAGCAGCCAGAGGGACTTGGACCATATTTCTGATTTTGCTTGAGTTGAGAGTGTTCAGCGTTATCCTGAGCTTTTCAGGGAAGAACTTCATATTGTGCTGATCAACTCCAAGGGGTATGGGAAGGACTGTCATGCTTGCACATAAAACTCTGGTGTTCTCAGGGAGCCACCAGAGTTGCTAATTAGAGATTAGCTATTTGAAAGCTTAGGAAACAGAGGGGAGAGGTCAGGTTCAATTTCCAGCACAGAAGGGACCATTTCCCTGTAATAGTGAAAAGTACATTCACTATGAGAATGCAGAGACATCTGGGGGATGTGAAGTATGTTCAACTTTCTAGTAATAGATGCTAAAGTGTATTGGGGTTTTTACAATGCATTAGACACATCTTTAATGAAATACTGTTAAGTTTTGGGTTTCCCCTCTTCCCTGTTCCCACTGTGGTTGTATAACACTTGTTTCATGAGAAGTTTGCAGGGGAACTGGTGGTTGAGCATAGCTTAGACGCATGGTGTTACAAGTTTTAAGGTGTTTCTGAATTTGCTAGGAAACACTTTGAGCTTTTTGCGGGTCATAATCCCACACTTTCCCTTATCAGTTGCTCTAAGAGGGTGTGATACCTGTTCAGGAGACTGGGTTCACTATCTCTGTGCAACACTGTGGGTTAAACCCATGAATGGAATGAATGCTTCTGGATTTCAGGCCAAATGATAAATAATAGACCCAACAGCAATGAAATTCACATTTGTTACAAATTGTTTTCACAATAGGAATGATCAACACGTTTTATTGATTTTCCTTTTTAAATTTTCATTTCTTCAAAGGTATTAAAAATTCACTAATTGTGTTCTGCACTAATAAGGAAGAAGAGGAGGAAATAGAATTTGAATTGCTGCTGTCAGTGGACAATATTTTGCTTTTTTCTTCGTGTTGGAGTTGACATTTATGGAATGGTACATTGTTATTGCATTATTAATGGATTATTATTTCAGAGGAAAATTTTTATTTGTATAGAGATTGCTATTTTAGATTGGAGCAGAAAGCTTCATATCTAAAGCAAAACTCAGATACAGCTATTGATGCGTAACAATTCATTTCCTTGTTCAGTGTGTTTTGAAATTGTTTTATCATCCTACTTTATTAGGATGTATTATATTTAAGAGCAATCTACCTCATATTTCAGGCACAGGATGCAGTATAACCTAATGGATAGGAATAGTGGAATTGGAACAAATAGTGTTTTTCTTCCTTTGCTATTGGATTAGGGCAAGTCAATTCACCTTTCTGTTTCTGCTTTCCATCTACAAAACAGGTGTAATGATAATTCCTTCAATGTCTACTGATGAAATTTTGAGATAAGCAGTATTTTGTCTTATAGCAGCACACATGGTAGATACTGACATATTTGCATCAAAAGTCCTAAAACATTAAAAAGAATTAGAATGCTAGTGATTTGATAATAAAATGTTTCCACAAAAAAAATCAGAGTTAGTGTTGGTGAGGCTTTCTCAGACAGTTGTGGCTATAGGAGTGTTTTAGGGTAGCTGAATATCAGCTGGCTAGTTAGTACCTTGATAGTGAGTATTGGCAGATTATACGTGTCTGGTTTAAATCTTCAACAAAAGATGGGCCTTTATTGAGTTGTTCAGGTGTTCTGTTGGGATCCAGCCAGAAGTGTAGTTTCAGCAGCATCTTAGGATGCTGGAAAAAAACCCCAACCAACCCTCCATTTCCCCAATGAGTCTATTTACATTAGCACTGGAGAACCTCTGGCCTTCCCAATTAAATTTGTAGATTGCAAGACTGAGAAGTCTCGTGCAAATGGCTGTGTTTGTGCTCACTCTCCAACAGCTGAGTTATTCCGCTGAAGTCACTGGGTCTGCTGACGTGAATAAGGGTTTTCAGCACTCAGCTTTGCAGTATTTATCTTGTTCCTTTTGAGAACAGTCATGGAAATTCTCCAGTGGGATGTGAAGTCTGAAGTGCTCTCAGGTATTTGAGAGATGATTCTTGCTCCATTTGCACGCTGTGTGAAGTTGTGTAAATTGGTTTCAGGTGCAGTATAGAGTAGATGGAGATAGTTTAATGCTGAAATTTGTGACAGTATAGAAAGAATTCAAGTAGACTATCAGCCTGTACAGGTTATTCATCACGAGTCCCAATATGGCTTATCATTTGTGACTTGCCAAGGTCTGATCAGTTTAATCAATTGCCAGAGAAGAGCATTTATATATAAAATTTGATGATGAAGTTTAGGAAATCGTAGTTTGAAGTACGAATTGCACCTTAAGTTTTCACAGTTTCCTTCATGTGTGACCCTGCTTCAGTTATCTACTTGTACCTTTTTCTCTGTAGACAGCAGAGTCAGTATTTTGTTGCTGAAAATGATCACTTGCTGTGGTTTGGTTTTGGGTTTTTTTTTTAATATAACTGAAACAGCCCCTAACACTTTTAAAAATATACTTTTATTTTGCTATTCAAAGAACAAGGTTTTATTCTAAAAAGAATTCTAATATTAAAAACCAATTTTTCCAACAGTATTCCATTTGAAGGGAATATTTTTCTTCATCTGGAAAACAAGCCAATACAGCTTAGTTTGTAAAATTTGTTTATGCAATGGTATTTTCTGTCTACACAGTGCCTGGAATATGTCTTAGCACATAAATAATAGAATAAACAAAAGCTTTTGTATCCAAACAGCTTCTGTTTATATTTCTCAGTAAGAGGTGTGTGTGTGCAGAGAAGGATTCTTGTAGCTTTGAGAAACTGAGTGTGTGCTTTGTCTAGTAAATTATGTCATTTGTTATCTTGGTAAATCTTAGAGCATCAACTACATGACAGTTTCCCTTTAGAACAGTAAATATTAGGTGATGTTTCTGTGGAAATCATTCCAGCTTATGCTGTGTTCTTGAGGTATTTCTTTACTTTTCTCAGATATCTGTGCTTGGGTTTCGTAGAGGAAAATTAGCCAGAGACAATGTTGTTATCTGGTAATGCCTGTGCAAACTGGAATATCTTCCTGGTGTTTTGCAACGAAATAATGATGGTTTGAAAGCTTTTGCATGCCCTTTTTTTGTAGATCTTTTGTACATTCCCTGCTTTGCTTACTGATATGCCTCCAGAAACAGTATGCCATGACATTTTCTCATATCTTTTTAAACGTTTGGTTGTATATGTATCTCTTCTGATGGCTTTTTAATGCTGCACTGTGACTGACAAGAAGAGATAAAAAAATACTATACTTAAAAATACTTAGAATAATATGGTCTTTAAATAACAACTTCTAACATCCTCTCTTCTTTTATCCTTCATCTCTGCAGTGAGGGAGTGATATCAGGGAGTGATAGTCATTCTGACTTTTCCATATAAGTGATGTGAATTTGATATAATGCAGTTACTCTATCATTCCTCAGGCCCTCTAGTACAAATATATAAAAAAAAAAGTCCACGATATTGTTCAGCATGAGTTGAGAGGTGACCAGTGGAGTTCAGACTGTGAGAAACAGGCAAAGAGATGTGTTACATTTACATTGTTGTGTACAGGTTGATGTGTTTCCTCAAATGCTGGCACAGAAATGAAAGAAAAGATCCTGTTTACTAAAGATTAAAGTACCTGGGAAGGATTCTCTAGAGAAACAATTGCCATTTCCCATTTTACTCTATGACTGTGGGACGGGAAATGGGTTTTGCAGATTTTTACCTCCTGGGAAGTCAGCTTGAAGAAGGTAAAGACTGTGGTAGAGTCATTGGACCATAAAAGTTAAGCAGATAGAATCATTTGATCTATTGAGGATAGAGTATATAACTTTCAGCCCTATTTTGCTAGACTGGTGAAGATATCAGAAACAAGGTGTATTCATCCCTGTTGAAGCAATTAAAAATTTAAGTTTTCTGATCTTGATAAGACTATGTCAAAATAAACACACTTGCATCCTGGCTGTGTATCAAGGTTTCTGCACCTTATTGATACTTAAGTTGAATATGACTTACTTAAATTTATGTCACATTGCTTTTAATTTGAGCATCTCTGCCCACCTAATTAGGGGAGAACTTGAGCTGTGGAAGGGCTAAAAGCTTGTACAGAAAGGATTGCCTGCTCCTGCTGAGACTGGGGGAAGCAATATAAACCTAGAGAGGACAAGAAGTTAGCAGTAGAGTGCACAGGTTGACGGAACTGTTAGTTTCAAGTTTCTAATTAGCATTGCACAAGAAAATTAGTAGATGCATAGGTATGTATGGCAGATATTTCCAGCTGTCTTTAATGTCATTCTAAGTTTTGGATGCTTGTGTTTGATTTTGTTCTGTGTTTGACTACATCTTTACCCTTGTTCTGCATTGTTTGTTTCAGTGTTTGTGGTTGATTGATAGTGTTTTGTCTTGCAGTAATGTGTCCTAAATGCATATACATAGTTTTCTTTCTCGGATTTAGAGCCCACTGGCAGTTTCTTTGCCTGCTAATCACAGGTTTCTTGGAAATGCTAGTAAGATTTTCTGTTTCTTTGGATGTGTTTCTAGATGTAGCAATGTCAGAATTGGGTAAGGAAAGGCACAGCTGTCTGGTCTTGAGTTGGTTTGTAGATTATGGTTGTTCAGATCCCTCTTGGGAGAAAGGAACAGTCTATTAGCAAGCCTGAAGATTTAAGTGGGTATTTTCTGGATGTAGACGCCTACAGGATAAAAAGCTAAAATGACCCTTCTCCTAATATACGGCAGCATGTTCTAATGAGAATTATGAGTACAGTCTGGGAAGTTCCTCAGTGTGTTTGTGATTGCTTCTGCCTCAATAAACAACTCTTTGCCAGCTCTTTTCTATCCCGGTGCTTTGATTTTGTGGGCAATTTCCGTCTGTATAATATTGATGAGTCAGAGTATTGTCAGCTGGAGTACCTCAAATTATATGAAAGGACATAGAGTACAAAATATTTTCTGGTGTTTTGAGAAGAGATGATGACATTCTGACAATTGGAAGGCAAGGCTGAAATGTGCAGGGCACCATGCTATGCATTTCTGATGTGTGTTTTGGGAGTAATGTCCTCAGCTGGACTGGAGTCATTTTCGGGAAGCCACTTCTCAGGTTGACAGCCATTTCCATAATGCTGTTTACAAGGAATTCTGACAATGTCATAATTGGAAATTAATGTTTGACGAGAAGTGATCTGCACATGGAACAGTAACTTGTTTAATACCTGGTGTCAATTTTTCAACTCTTCCTTAGAGTTCCTCTCCTTCATGTTACGTTTGATAGCTTTGTGTTGAAAAAAGTGAGGGCTTTTGTGTGATCTGAACTGTTACTTTCAGACTGTGATAACTTTGTATCCTGAAAGGGGTGGTCTTAATTTCATCATTTAACTTGTAATTACTAAAACATGTAACCATTCACCATTCAGTAGTTGCACTAAATAATCCTTGTGGGTCTCTTCCAGCTCAGGATATTGAATGATTCTATGATCTTTCTTTCCACTAAGGTTCACAATAGGCTTTTTTTAGGGGTGCAGGCAGTACTTTCTAAGAGTATGCTCACTGTAGTTTCTGTCTTCTTTCCTAAGTTTGTAGTTAGTATAAAATTGGTCATAGTTTGCAGTGGCCAAGTTTGTATAGTTCTGGAAGAAATTATTGTGTGTGTGTTGCAGTCCAGGAAACCAGTGTATACCTGAAGTTGCTCTGAGGGCTTTTTATGAGCCCGTGGTTATTTATTATAACTATAGAAAGTCTTTTATGTTAGTAGGCTGTTACCCAATGGTAATTAAAAATGACAGTCACTATTGTTGCAAATAGTAACCATTGACTATGCAGTAAAAACATCTGAGGAAGCCTATTAACTGCAAAATGGCAAAAAATATGCAGTGCAGATATTAATTTGTCTCATCATCCTGAGAAGTTTGCCTACAGTAAGGAACCTATCTGGTGTTTTTCTCTTAAATTAGCTTTTTTTTTTTTGCTATTATCAGTCTTTGCATGTGTTTTAGAGCCTTGAAATGAAAGGCATGATGTAAACACTAGGTATTAAAAGGATCAGATAATTTTAATATGATTTTTAAGAGATACTTGTAGAGTTCTAGGTTTGACTTGCTTCACTTTGATAGCAAAAATGTTACATATTTCATCAGCTTGAGGTTGCAGTAAAATTCCAATTTAGAAATAGTGTTATGCCAGCCACTTATTATAATAATCCTGTATATTGGCTTCACTGCCGTGGAAGTTTTACACAGTTTGCGGTGTGATTCAGTATTTTTTCAAATTGGTGTCAAGACTGACAGTAGAAATGGGTCTCATAAAAAGTAGAATAAGGCAGAAGATTGTAATTCAGCATTCAGTTTTTTTAGTTGTTCAGCACTGATGCGTACCTCTGGACAAGACAGTTAACTTGAGATTAAATTATAACTAAATTCAATTCAAATTTTAAATGAAATAAAATACCAGCACATTAGCTATCTCTATGCAGTAACAAAGAAATTGTCTTTTATTATGTGTGTGCTGATTCTCTAAGGAAGAATATTGTTCTTTCATAGAACCATTTTGAGTAATGGCTCTGGTGTATATACAAAATGAGTCTATATGGGGTTTTAACAAAACAGTGATGTATCAAGGTGGTTTTCAGCCATATTTTCTTGTCAAATGCAGTACATCTCTTAAGCTTTATGGGTGCAGCTTGTCAGCAGAATAAACAAACATCCAGTTGCTGTTTAGTTGCGCTACCAAAATAAATAACATGACATTCAACCTAAAGTATTTTGCATTGTCCAAGACAAACATCCACGGCACTTGGCAGTCGCACGTCCCAAAGCACACTCTGTGATGGAGGTTTTCCTCTTCAACACTGGCTCTTGAGTAATTGGGAAGGTTATGCTAAACAAACATCAGGGGGAATTCCTGCTGCAGTTCTTGTGTGGGAAAAGAATTTGTCATGTTGCCAATTGCAAAACGCAGATCCAACAAGAACCTGAAATTTGAATTGACAAGCCAAAAGCTTCCATTGTTTGAGTTTTCAGAGATCCTGGTACAATCCAAAAAAAGGGTCTTGAAAGTTTTCTGTTTTCAGAAATGTGTGGTAGAACTCTGTGGGAGATTAGTCTACCCAGCCTGGTTATTCTGCCTTATTAAACCAAGTTATAGACCAGCTTCCTACTGGACACTGTGTCAGTATGGGGGGAGAGGAAGTGTATCCTGAGGAATCTGTCAGGGCATGAAACAGGAAACAAGGGATGGATTCACACAAGCACGAGTTAAGGAACTGTGAGAGTGAACAGAAAGTTCTCTGCAGGCCTGACGTGTGGTGCCGATGAACGGTGGGGGTGGGGACACTTGAACAAACAGCAAAACCACAGTGATGTGCTGAGCTGAGCTGGTTGTACTGAAAGACTTTTGTGGGCTCTGAGGGACTAAGAAACTGCAGGAAAGATGATGATAGTCAATGGTCTCAAAAATATCTACCTTTCTTTTTGTCATACTGATGAAAAAGAGGGCTCAGACTCGTCAATGTCTCTATATCCTGCTCAAAGTGTAAGCTGCAACAGATTTTTCTTCTTCAGAGCAAAAAGTGTCCTACGGCCAGTTTTGTAGGCACGTGATGATCTATGTGATGCTTCCTCTTATCTAGAGAAAATATCTGGGATCTTTTCACCACCTGCATACTTAGTGCTAAAACTCTACAGCTTAAGTCTTCATCTTCATCCTTCCATGTGATGCAGGGTTGGATTGTTTGCCAAGACCTGTCCTGGGGTGACTGTATGATACTTATTCAAGAAGAGCAGAAAATTCACCAAGCCTGGAAATGAAATTATGCATTCAAATGGCAAGGGTTGATGCAACCCACATCCTCTCCAGTGAGAAGCCTTCCCTATTCATTCTTTGCATGGCTTTTCCTCTATTAGTGATAGTTCTTTGATACCTTGTAAATCCCTTACCTGGGGAGGATATGATTGAGTCACTTAGATTATAGTGCAAGAGGGAGTGTGAAATTGCCACCTTATTTTCGTGGCTGCTGTTTGTCAAAGTAGGCATGATTCCATTTTACTGTTCTTTTTGACTGGGGATTTGCTATTGCAAGATTTGAAATAAGCTACTATTCATTTGTGTTTCCTTATTTTTGCTTTCTAAACTCAAGGTATGGTTATTTCACAGGGTACTATTTTTCTACACACAGAAAGACTTCATCATGTAGACTGTTTGGAGATGTATGTGTTATAAGATCAATGATGTAGTAAAGCATTTTAGACACAGTCATGTGTAAATCCAAGATGTTATAACAGGTGTCTCTCAATTAGGTGTTAAAAAAAATTGGTGTTGATCCAAACTTTTTTTTTAATTCTTCATTCGGGTTTGGGGAGGATGTATAGGGAGACGTGAGAGAAAGAAGACTGAATTTAGTCATATTTGTTAACTCTATTAAATACTTCATATGTAAAAGCAGAAAAAGCAAAAGAGGGGTGCTGTCAGTCTTCAGTTCTCTGTGTTTCAGAGTGTGGCACCTTCATTGTGGGCTTGTGCATCCTTGAGAGTCAGGTTAAGAATTATGCTGTGATATTCACATTATTAAACAACTTTCTGCTTCAAGTGTTGAAGTGAGCTCAGGAGGAAGAGAAAGGGAATTTGTTTCCTCCTCTAACTGGTTTGGAAGGATAAGGTTCATACTTGATTTTATAAAGTTGAAACAATCATCAGACTTAGTTCTAATTCCGGATAATTTTTAGGACTGTTTTAGGATTGTTTAGGCAGAGGTATGCTTCTGTGAGGAAGTATGCTTTTGTTGTGAGGAATTGATGCTGGGAATGCTTAGATTCTTCTTTGGTCACTGAAAAAAAATCAGATGAATCCTTGGGTGTTCCAGAAGTTTGTATTAAAACAAGACTCTGATATCTCAGGGCTTGCGTCTCCTGGGTGAAATGGCTGCTGCTTTTATGAGTTATAGATCTCCATACTTCAAGACAGCAGAAAGAAAATGTGTGATTTAAAGATGACATAGAAGCTTTTATTGCTCTAGATTCAATTTGTCATATAAAACTATCTGGTGCTGATCAAGTCATAGGTTAAGGTGATAGTCACATTTATCTGGTGTTTGTAGCTTTCTGATAGTTTCATGTGGTTTTAATGGATTTGGATTATGGTCGATGAGCTACAAAGATGACGTAGACCTGAAAGGTAAAGCAATAACCACCTCCTCTGTCTTATGTCTTAGTCAGCTTTACAGCACAGCAAAACCCTGCCAAGCAATATAAAACCTTGTTAACATCTGTTGGGTATTAAAATGTATAACTGGTACCATAATTGCTTGTTCCTCTTAAAGCTGAACATTGTTTCCTCCTTCTACTTCCATTGGAATCACTAGGGGATAATCCTGGTGATACAGAAATGTGGTGTTGTAAGTAATGGTATGGTCAAGTGATTACTAGGTCAAAATTAAGATAATGCCTTTAGGATTCCTTTGTATTCCTTTTCAGTTTGTGTACTAGATTTTTTGTTTGTTACTTCTGGTTCTTTGTGTACTTTGGATTCTGAAATTGCCCGTTAGTGTCCAAAAATATAAGGCTGAATATTGGGGAGAAATCAATTAAGGTGTTAAGACAAGTAGTTTTTAATAAAAGTCTGGCTGGCATAAAGTCCTTTTCTGAGCTGGAACATGCAGTAATGTTATTTAGAGACTGGATTTTCATTATTGAAGATCTAAAGTTAGGAAATAATCTAAAAAAAAAAAAATAGGTTCTACTTTTGCTCTAAAGAAACTTTGTGACTTTTTCTATCTTCTGTGATGGATTGCTGGAAGAATTATCTTGGAAAAACAACAGCTGCTTTCAGCTTTTATTTGGGTCAGATGTTTTTGTAATATAGCATGCTTAATATTGAGACAGAAATGAATCTGTAATTATAGAAATACCTTTCTGTGAAGTGACATAGACTGATACAGGGTTGAGAGGGATGTGTGAGCTGCACACCAGTCGTGTATTGCGGTCCTGGAGCAGTAGAGGTGGTGACAAAACTGTTCATAGGTATTTGTTTTCCATCAGTATGTGTACTGTAGGAAAAGGGAAGGCAAGCAATCCAATAAGAGCGTATTTTCCAGTGTGATATTTGTATGAGAAAAAGCATCTGGTTTGTCGGTTTGCTCATGATTTTATCAGTGAAAGTTACTGATAAAATTGTGATGTATTACTTCACCTGTAGTGATATTGAGGTTGGTTAAAATATTGAGACCAAAGAAACACTTTATCTTCTCATACTCAGCTTTTTAAAATGTTTGTTTGATGTGGGGCTGTTCTAGGATTCTTTCAAGACTTTATCTTTTGTTTCACAGTACTTCATTTTATGCCAGATTTCATTGCAAGATATGAAATTCTACTAAATTGTATTAAATTTTAAATTAAAGTGTATTAACTTGTCATGTAGACTTAAGTCTTGGAAAACCTGACTTGGAATGAGGAATAAAAGAACTAATTAAAGTTTAATCTGAAGAGAAGGTTACTGAGGGTTGGTGTAACAGCTTTTAGGTGTGCAAGAGGTATTCGTAGAGACATGGTGGGAGAGTACAAGAAATACTGAACTTGGATCAAAGCAAGAGAGAGTCAGGCAGGCTGAACTTTGTTACCATCCAACCAGCAGTTTTTTGTTTGTTTTTTTTTTTTTTTGAGCATAGTGATACAGAAACTCTGGGGTCCTCTGCCCAGAAATCCTACACAGTCTCTGTTATCTGAAACCTTAATCTCCTGTTTAGACAACTCTGTGTGGATTCAGGGAAGATGATCTGGGCTTGGGAAAGGAGCAGGCCAGGTGACCTCTTGAGCTCTCCCTTCCAGTTACTTTTTCTATGAACCTAAGAACAGAATAGGACAACTATGAGAAGTTTCAGTACATCTCACTTTTTTTTTTATTGTCCCTTTTAATGAAGGGATATGACTCTGTCAGCATGTTTTATTTGTTTTTTGGCATATGTGTTCTGAGACAGTCAACTGTTGGCAATGACTACCATATTTAACCAATTTCCAGTATGAATCTAGGAGTGCTATGTGCTATCAGTTAAAGATTCAAGCTGTCCATTTAATTAAAGTGTTCTTTAATACTTCCTAGTGTGTGCAAGGACACGAGTAGGCAGCTGTTTGGGAGCACCACTCAATGAGTTGGTGCGATCTGTGTTTTGGTTTTCATTACTTTCCAAAAAATCTCTCTTCAGAGCGTGCCAGCTTTCCCTATTCTACAGTTTGGCTTTAAAGATATAAGATGCAGCTCTGGAACATTTTCATTCTGTGGGTTTATTTTTTTTTTGTGTGGCTTGCCGTTTTATGAATTCTCTAAGTGCATTTGTGTAAGTGCTTATTCAGCCCTCATGGGTTTATTCATGACTATATTGCTAAAGCATTTGGGAGTTCATTATTTTCTATACTTCCACATGAATTGTTTTCTCAGAAAGTGGAGTTTTTAAAGAATTTCCTTCTTGATTTCCAGAGCTGTTTGGCCTACTGTTGTGTTGTTGTGCAATTGCTGCTTGGGCAATGAAAGCCAAGCATTTGCAGACCTTCTCCTTCCGCCCAGGCACTGATTTAGATGCTGAATTTCCAGGGCAGGTGGGTGGCAGTTGGGCTGCGTGGGTCAGGTTCCACTCTCATTGCTCGCACCCTTTGATGGAGTCCACTTCTGGAGTCTTCTTTTCTCCCTTCCCATCCCTCCAAAGATGAGAGATTTCATGAGAAAACTTTAATGTCCTCCCAGCATAGGCTTACTCACACCAAATGAGGAAACCTAATGAGCCTCTTGAGGAGAATGGCTGTATTTACTGTTCCACCTGAAATCTGTGCCCAAAAATTTGATGATTAGATTTATGTGTTTGTCCTTAAGGACAATTCTGTCTGCAATTTTAGGGCTGATGGAATTTTTTTTTTTGCCATCTCATGTGTCTGGCCAGGTAATTCAAAGTTATGCTGGAGAAACAGTAACTTTACCTTTTTTCTCATGGACTGAGTATTTAGTGAGATTTAATTACTCTGGATCTTGAGAGGTCCACCTGGAGAAACAGTCTGATGGAACTGGTCAAATGAATTTTTAATTAGAGCACACACACACTAATGACTGTATTTTTTTTATTTAAGGTTTTATCTACTGAAAATTTGTACTCAAAGGACCTTATTTTTTTTTTTTCTTTTGCAGCTGATTTGTTTTAAAAGTGTCTGGATGAAACTGCATTCCCTTGCTATTTTAAGGAAAAAAAAATCAAACTTTTGATGTGGAAATACTTAAATGTTGTTAGACTGTGCAATTTGAACTGTTCATTAATCTGAAGGTTTAAGATGACTCTTTCCCAGACTGTTTTCAATGGCTGATTGACAGATACATTCTTGAGCTTTACCATAGGAATGAAATTTTTTTTTACACTTTCAGACCTGGTTCTTTTTGTCTGCCTCTTTCTCAGTGTCAAGTTCTTGAAACTTCCTTTTGGATGATTTAAGAACTGTCTGCTTTGTGCTGCTGAACCAGCCCATGGAAACATGGCAGTGCTTCATGTGGTTCTGAAATCAAGAGCAAGGCTGCTGGAATGTGCCATGTTAGTGTAGCAAGGACTGTGATTTGTTTGGTTGTTTCTAAGTAAAACCTGATTTATGCCCACAGAAGCTACTAAAGCGTCTAAGATCTCTTTCTCCCCCTTCTTACTTTCAAATGTCTGTAGAAGAAAGTATGTTTCTGGATATTAAAACAGGTGGAACCACTTAGCCAAAAAACCATAAAAATAAATTAATAGAATATCTGGTATCTTCCCCTAGAATCATGTGGGTTTTCCTTGCTGGAAAAATCTGGTCAAGTTCAGAAGTGAATCTGGGCTCTTAATCTTGTGTTCTGTTGAGGGTGAGTGTGTCCTGTTGTTCTTACTTATTACTGAGTGTTCTCTAGATTGACTTGAGTAGTCCTGTTGCTTGAAAATGGAGTTCCCGTTGCATCCTGTATACTGTGTTTTACATTTCTTTTGGGTCTGTTCCAGAAAATGGCTCTGTGTTGTTGTAGTAGATTTGTGATATTAAAATTGTTCATATGGGGTTACTTTTATTCTAGAGAAATTGGAAAGGAATTTGCAGGCTCTTTTATGCTTACATATTGTAATTTAAAATAATGAGTATCTCCTTGTGTTACTAGCATTACTCATAAATTTACTTTCCTTATTTTTCATTCTCAGTGTATACATTGATACAGGAAAATTGCAGGGCCAAGTATGCTGATTCTCAGAAAAGTTTATTAAGTTTTCCTTTCTGCGGTTAAAATTTGTCTAATTCCCAAGTGCTTTAAATTCAAGTTTGAAAATATGTTTTAATAAATATATTTTCATGGTTTTTTGGAGTAAATTAGCAGTATTTTAAATAGTATCCTAGAACATTTTGCAATTTTAAGTATTTGTAGTGTGTAAGTATTTGACACTAGGAACCTCATTTGACACTAGGAACTATTTGACACTTAAGAATTAGTTGTTTTTAAAGGGGAGGGGAAAGGAGAAATCTAACAAAATGCTTTTATTTCTTTTGAACTTTTGTCTCACTTTGAAATATTTACTATGGTGACACTTCCGTATGAGGATTACACCTTTTTTGCTAAAAATGAATTAAGAAAATAAACATCAGGTATTTGAAAATGAGAAATAGAATTGTAGAAGCTCTAATCTTTTGATCTTTCACTGGGTACTGGTGGAAGAGCTGGTTAGAGTCAGCTCAGCACAACCAGGATGGAGAAGTTAAATAAACCAGCTTGTGAAACTTTGCAATACACTTGCTGCTTTCTGGAAGTACCTAGACTACAGGAAAAGCACTTGGATGTTTAGTGCTGTAGAAGCTGGCTAACAAGTTGTGTGTTTCACAATTTATTTTATTTGCGATACTTAAGTTACTATTTGATTGCTCGTTATTTTAATTACAGCCAGTAAAGTGACAACAAACTGCCAAAAATTATACAGACTTGAATACTGTTTATTGATTGCCAGGCATGAGCACAGGAGCTGATCTGATTTGCAGTACCAAAGGTGGAACAAAGAGATGGAAACAGCAGAATAGAATTCTTTCCAGTATTTCAAACGAATATCTTTTGTTTGTAATATAGCTCAGTCAGGGATTTTGCTATTAAAAAAGAAGTAAATGAAAAAAGCTCAATTTGATTTTTAAAAAAGCTTTGCAATTTTCTCATTAATGTCATTTTAATATTGTTGGAACATGCAGTTTGTGACTAACAAATCCATCAAATGTATTAGCCAAGTGTTAATTTTGTACTAGTGTGGGATGTTGCAAATAAGAAAGCAAAGGAAAGATGAAAAATAAAAGCAACTTAAAAATTGGCATTAAAATGAAATTGCATGTAGCATTAAAAATCTCTGCAATATTTTCAAGAATTGCATGGAGAAAGTTTTTTTCCATCTCAGAAAGGGGTAAGAAGAATGAAGTGTCTCTGCTACTGAGGAACATTTGAAAAAGGAGGACAGTTATTCATGCTTTCCAATGTTTGTTGGAAGTTTGGGAAGATTGCACTTGGAATTTGATCTGGTTATTAGTTTACTGGAATTTGCCCCAAGTGTTTTCATCAAAACCTGGAAATAATCACTGCATTCAAATAGAAGCCTCAGAAAGTCAGTTAAAGAAGTTCTGGCTATGAACCTGTAGTCCATTAAAATGACATTGCTGTCAAAATAAGAACAGAGGAGTTGAAAATGAAAATAATTGGACTATTGAATTATTCAGTTCCTTAACCCTTCCCATTCCCAATGAGAAAATCATGTGCTGCATTGAGACCAGGGGAAATGAAACACAGGGTGGCAGGACAAATGGAGCACTGCTCTGATGTGTCACATGTGAAAACACAGTTTGATGTTCCCTCCTCCCTTTTCCTCTATTGAAGTCTAATTCCTTTTGGCTGTATAAACTTTCCTGATGACGTAAACTGTGCTTAAAAGGTGGCTGGGGTTTTTGTGGTCTCTTGTTCGATGGTTTGTTTTTTCTTTTGACTAAAAAAATGTAAACATTTCAGCATTGTGTTGTACTGTGCATTCCTGTGAACAGTTGCATCAGCATAGCTGGGAGTATTTATGGAGTGAAGCCCTAAAGTTTGGTCTTGTTGCCCAGAGACAATTTATATCTGTTTGTTTTGTAGTCTCTGTCCATCATTGTCACTGTCCGTGTGGCAGAGCTGCTATGGCAAATATGAAACTTTTCACTATCAGTAATACTCCGTGTGACAGAATTTTTATTCCTTCCATTTAAAAAAGGGTGCTGGAGGGCTTGGTGAATGCACAGTGCATACTAAAATAAGTTATGAGGTTTCCAGAGTAAAACCCTCAGAATTTGATAAATGAATATGCTGTTCACTATGATGACATCTTTTGTTATTTATCTATATATTCTGTTGTCAACAGGATTTCTGCTTCATTCAGTGTGCTGGAGTTGTCATTTCTTGTCTGTGTTGATTTCTGTGCAGCCTGGGAGTCCAGCACTCTGGTGTGTAGATGGGTCAGTGCAAAACTGGTAAGAGAAGTCATTGCTTATGAGGTCTTTTACCTTGTGTTGCAAAACCAGGAATGTGTGTGGTTTTCAGGAAATGGGTACTTTTCCTATATAGATCTGTTCCTTAGGATGCAGCAGTAGTGGGTATCAGCTGGAAACGGTGTTTTCTGGGGAAACGAAGTGGGTGTTTCTTCTGTTCTTCCACTGCCAGAAAGGTTTGTGATGGCTGGTTTGTTTTTTTTTTTTTTTTCTGGGGTAGTTGCCAGCTCTGGCAGTCTGTTCTTGAGCCAGTCATTCAGCTGGGCACGATGATCTGATCCAACAAACAATTGCCTGCAAGAGGGAAAATCCCACTTCCCCTCCTGAAGCTGTCACTTTTCTTCCTTTATATCAAATCTGCTTGCCAAACTAGTTTAGCTCACTAAGTCAGCAGAAGTCAGTACTTTTTGTGGTTATCTTAGTATTATTTTTGTTCTTTGGGATATATTGACTTGTTGGGTAGTCAAATACCAAACTTTACAAGTGAAGAATGAAATCTCTCCTCTGGGAGAATTGAAGGGAGACGCTTGAAGATTACCTTCTTTTAGCAGTTCAGGAGCTGAGACTGGCCATGCCTTTGGAATGGTGTGATGTACTTTAAGACAGGGCTTGAATATTTGACTATATGAATCATGCCATTTGAGAAGTCAGGTCTAACAATCTTATACTGGCTATTTGAGTCATTTAATACCTCTGAACTTAACCCTCTTGTGCCTTAGTTTCATTATTTTGCAGATTGGAAAAGATGCTTTCTTCACAATACGTATTCTATGAAAATAAATGAATGTATGAGTATTCAGGTATTACAGTTGCAAGTGCCAGAGAAAAGCATGTTAGGATATTCTTTTTGGGGAGCAGGATTTGAATAGTGTACAATAAACAAATTCTTGAGGAGTAAGGTGGGATTTTTCTCATAAGGTTTCTTCCTATTTAGAAAAAACACAGAGCATGATACTTTCTAATTTTAGTGTTTCCTAACTTTGACATGCCTGATTTTCCACCCTTAATCATGTTCATTTAATCTGATTTAATTGTGTCAATTAAATTTTCTGTGCACTAAAATGTAATTGATAAGGTACTAAGAACAAGCCTTAAAAAGAGAATTTGGGATGCATGTACTAACCACGTTTTTTTACTAGTCAGTAAGTTTACTATTGATTTTAATATAAGTTATGCAAAATACTGCTGGTTCTTTGGTTGAATATTAAGTGTTTATTGAGTCTTTAAACCGTATTCCCTTATTTCCCTAATATATAGCTGCTAAATATTGGAGTTTTCAAAAAACTAACTAATATAAAACTAGAATTAAGATAACAAATATTTTTGCTATAAGCAGTGGTAAAGTGATTTTAACCAGAAGTTTCATTATCGGGAAGCTATCTCTTGGTTGCTTACCAAAAATCAGTTTAAGAAGTTTATGGGATTTTGTAGTTGATGACAAAACTGTGAAACTGAGTAGGAAAGAGAATAAAACCACAATCAGATTTTGTGCTCGCTCTCATTCTTTTAGCCCCTGTTTCCTGTTCCCTCACTGTAATTTTGATTCTCATGCTCTTAAACCTGGCGCTTCTGCCTCATTTCTGTTTGGGGGGAGCAAAGCTCAAGGCTGTAACCACTGCCTGGGGTGTTCATCCCCTGACCTGGCTGATGTGCAAGTGTCAGGCCTTGGATTTCCAGTAATTGGAAAGTCAGAGATAATCAGAGCTGTTGCTGCTAACCAGATGTTTTGCCAGCCTCTGAATGTTCTCTGAACAAGAAGTTTTCAGGAACCAGTCCAGCTGCTGCTTTGAAAAGTAACCCTAAACCAGTTTTTTGGGGGCTGAACTGCCTAGAATATTTTTGACTAACTGCAAGTCTATCAATAAAAGTTGTAACTTCCTACTTAGAATTGATTAAACACATTTCCTATTGCAAACAACAAGTTTAAGGAAAAATTAATTTCAGCTCTTGACTTTCTATGGTGTGTAACTGCTGTAACTGGAGGCTACCAAGGGACACAGTAATAAAGAGAGGATTACAGCCAGGGAAAGCAAATGCTCATTCTCAATGCTCTTTTTTCTAAAGTCTTCTGAAGACAAATCTGTATTTTCAGTGCCCACATATCTGGACAGTGGGAGGATGTTTGATCATGCTGAGAGTTTAAATTTAATTTTTACTTTATTCACTGGAGAAATTGTAATTTATGTTTCAGACTTGACAAAGTAAGAAATTTATGTTGCTGGAAAGCATAACAGATAGACTGATACAGCAACTCAGGCATAACAGATGGCTGAGTTTCAGGAATGTAATGAAAATTAAAGTGGGATTATAAGCTAGGTATAAAGCACATCCAAAGATCTGATGCAAGAGAAAATAGTAAGAACTGTTTCAAGGGTCACCACTGGGCGCATTTAAGAGTTTGTTTTTTCAAGCTCTTTATAGATATATGATGATTATTCTATAATAGAATTCTGTGAGTTTAAATTGTATTGCTTTGTGCTCTAATCCTGACTGTGATAAACCAGATAATTTGTGAGAGGCTGGAGCACTGGTGGGCTCCCCTGCAAAGAGAAAAAAGGGTCTTTACCTTCCACTCTTCTCTAATGACATCGAGGAGTTACAATATCATACTGTAAATGGAAATACAATAACGAATTGTAGAGTAGAACAACAAAAAACAAGTTTACATGGGGAATACTTTGAAATAGAAGTCCTTGACTAGCAATCCCAATTATTTTCTGCACAGCTGCTCACATTCCAGCAAAAGAATGTCGTGTTTTGAATTAGCTTAATGTAGTTCAACAGGGAGTCTTATTTATAGATCGAAAGTATTCACATGGATCTAATCAGGAATGATATAAATTAATGTCTCATCATAAACAAGTGCAGAGACTTGTAAAGTTTCCCTAATACTCTTTGCCAAGTTAGACAAGTAGTTTACAGCTTTTACACATGACATGAGCAGATTTGCACTGCTCTCTGAACAGTGTGCTGTTAACAGTTGTTTCCCATTTCTAGCAGGTGGCAACATGTATTTGTTTACTGGCTTAGTGGGATACTTTTATGAGAAATATTTCTGTAGCCTGAGAATAAGGCAGTCGGAATGCTGGCTTTACAGTAATTGTCTGTGTGCCGTGAAGCTGGGAAATGAACACTGCCTTCCTACCTTTAGCAGTATAATCATCTCAAATAACCTGCTTTGGAGGTTGAACTGACAAGTTTACATATTTTTTAATATATTGAGTGCTTTCTACAAAATGTTGAAATTAATTCAAAAGCAGATAACCAGACCTGAGGTCTCTCTCTCAGCTGGGTGTCCTTTTTCTTACAGAATAGTCTCTTGTACTCTCTGTCTCACCTCTTTCAGCTTTGAATTCTCCCTTGTGCTGTGCCTCAGATGTAACCAGATGGGTGGAAGACAGCCTACTCTAGACTTGCTTTGCCCTGAACACTTTCGGTAGGTGAGAGATGTGGGATTTAATCCTTCAGATAAAGTAAAGCTGTATATAAAATGTGGATGGTGCTAAATCTTTCTCTACTTTTTTTCTTGTGGACCATCTCTTTTAATAGTTGGTCTCTGAGGGTGCCTGCTTGGGCATTTGAGGTACTCTAGAATTCATTTGAATCGGTACAAGGTTATGAACCACTGTAGCTAAATGAATTTGCTGATGTTTGTATAGGAGCTTATCTCCAGTGTGAGGGAGACATCTCGCAGTGGAAAACTCAGAGGTGCTTGCTTGAAAATGACACAAGTGTTTTGGTGGAGTCCAGCTTCATAGGTTTGGGAAAACATAACTTAATTCCTTTCTACTGAGTGAGGGGCAGTAGCTGTCATTGGGATATCTTACAGAAGTCTTCAGAGTGCAGTCTAATAGTTTGTGTTCAGTGTAGTGGAGAAGTGGGGGTGAAAGGGGTGAAATATTCAAAAGCTAAGTCAACTTTACAGTAGCATGGTGGAGGTTATGAGAAGGGAATGTATTTTCAGATCAGAAAAACCCACACAATGAAAAAATGGAAGTGTCTGTTCTAGCTGGGACTAGATTTTTAGTTACATATAATTACAGACCTTGGAATCTGCATTGTTTAGACCTTGCTTGAATGTGAGCACCTGAAGAAGCCTGAGCATAAAATTGGCTCCAGTGTCACAAATGCAATGTTGATGGTGTCTACTGTGACCAAGACTTAATTTTGTCTTTTCTACCAGGCAGATGCATACTAATTTTCAGCTAAAAAAAAAAAACAACAAAAAAACCTCCAACCCTGCAGCCAAGGTTTGTCCTCAAGAGACTGAGATATTTTGCTGTGCCATGAGCTAATAAATCAATTAGTCTAAGGTCAGCCTTTCAGTTAATGCTGAACATTTTTCACAGACAGAAGCTTCAGGGGAGGGTGAGGAAAATTTGCAGCTCCTTGTTTTTTTGCTTGGGCATAGAAACTATCACAGACATTTCTTTCACCCAACAGCAATATTGGTTTAGATTAGTTACTTAACAGCTGAAAAAACAAGGCATTTTTCTCAATAACAGTACTTGAAATAGTTAACAAGTTTAGTTTTAGTCGAAGTTGATTGTGCTTGCATGAGAAAATCTCTTACTCTAGGTAAATTGGACATGAAAATAGACTTCTCTTGGCTAATACTGAGAACTTTGCTGACAGAAAATATGGAAGAGTTTTTGTGAAGGGTTCTGCCTATTAGAATCCCAGTCCTGTGGGGTTTAAGGGACTTCTGCAGGGTATCTTGTTCAGCCTCCCCATCAGAGCAGAGCTCTTGACAGCACAAGGTTGTGCCAGCTCTGGCTTTGTCTGCCTCGTTTTGGAGATCTCCATGGTACAGCTTCTACCATCTCTTTGGACAACTTATTCCTCTGCTACACGGCCTGTGCCCTGAGGAAAAGGTCTGAGACCAGTGTGAACCTCCCAAGTTGCAACTTTGCTTTTGAGCCCTGTTGTTGTGTTTGCTGCTGAGATAAGCTTGGCTCTGTGATAGTTGTTTTCCCTGAGCTGACTCTTTGAGGACCCTTCCAGCAGGGCTGCAGTCTGTTCCTGGTCTGTACTGGGGTGTGGGGTCTCTGTGGCCCAGGTGTGCAATTTTCTGCTTCCTACTGGTACCTTTCTGCTGGCCCAGCCTCCTAGTTTATCAAGGTTCCTTTGAGCTGAATCTCTGTTATATCAATCCTCCCCTTTGCAAGCTTGATACTGTACTGGATTTGCTGTAGATGTATTCTGTTTCTTCCATTGGTTTGCTGATAAGGATTTCAGACATTAATAACTGCTTGGCTTATTATGTGCCACCAGCCAAGCCACTGATTAATGTCATTGGGCTGAGTGCTGCAGCCAGCTTGCAACCTGTGTGACCCTTTGGTGCAGCTCCTGCTCCCTCACCTTCCAACTCAGACTGCTACGAGATGTGGGGCTTGGTCCTACCTGTGGTCTTTTGCATTTGGGCTGGTCAAGCATGATGTGTCTGTGGTCAATCCATGATCATGGTGCATAAATACCTTCTCCTTCACCTGTTTTTGTGCTTCTGTGCGAGATGATTTTCGTACTAGGAAATCCTAAAATAAGCAATGTGTGTGTGTGTAATATCTCTGCCATATTAAACTCCTCCTTGCACTAGTTCCCCTTCAGTATAAGTATTTTGCTCGATTTTATAGGGGAATTTAGACAAATCAGCTAGAACATTTCTTCTCTGTTTTGATAATAAAATATTTATATGAACTAAATGGTAACTGAAATAAGCAGAATTCATACAGCAATTCAAGAATTTCATGCAGAAAACTGGATGTTAGTATTGAGTAGCTTCTGAACTGTAGTGGTGCAGTTTGTGATGGTTTGTAAAAAGTTCCCTGAAAAAAAACCCAAAAACTACAAACCCAAGAATTGACTCGAACTTTCCATTCTCAGGAGCTGGAAGATTTGTGTGTATAAAATATGTATTACTGTGTGGGGGACCATTTTTGTAAAACTTAAACTACAGTGCTATCTGGCTTCGCTGCCTATTGTTTTATTCCCACTAAAGCAACCTTGAAAATTAGAGGAAGGCAGGAATTACATGAAAAGAGAAAGAACAGAATTTGCCTCTAGCAAAACATGTTTACAGTAACAGCTGCTCTCAGAGGAACTGCAGAATGTTCACAAAATAGTTTATTTTTGTGTTTATCTATATAGCTGGTAAAGAATCAAATCAATTGGCTTAGATATATAGGAACCTAGTATTGATGTTCTGAAAACCAGCTACATTTTCCCACATGAGGGTTTTTTAAATAGTTTATGAAAGCTTTTGAAGCATAAAATGTAGCAACAGCTAACAGAAGTCATCAGGATGGTATTTTCTACATAGTTACAGGGAAGATGATTTATTTTGATGTATCATAGGCAGGCACTTACTTTTGGGGGCATTTGCACAATCCATCTTATTTTGGTGACCTTTTTTCTGTCTTGTAGGACGAAAGGTGAGGTGTCCCTGATTCAAAGTCTTGAAAATTTACTGATTTTGATAATTTTTTTAAAGCCTCTGCTTTTTTTTTTTTTGCTGCACAACTTGTCTGTTGTACCTGTCCTGTATAAATGCAAATAGCTTAATCACAGCCAAAGATCTAAAGTTTTTTATAAGTCATGGATCTAGAAATGGCTGGTATTTTGCTTCAGAATGAGCAAAGAAAAATAAAATAAACTGAATTGAGTCCAGTTCTTTAAACTATACAAAATGCTGCAGTTCAGTTAAAAACATATGTAGTATAAAAAACTCCCAAACCAAACAAAAAATGGGCACGTGAAGACCTCTTGGATGCAGTAATTGATGCCTGGGCATCCTTGTGGTTATGTTTGTCTCTTGAATTTCCAGTTCCAGTCCTTACACTGCTAGTAAGTTCATAAAGGTTGCTGTATTGCATTAATCTTTGTCTGCTGTTTTAAACTCAATAAAGCTGCACCACTTGGTCATGACACAATCTAATATCTCTGAGAAGATAAGTAAAAAAAGCTCCCAAAGATACAACAGTCCAGTGGCAGCTTAAGTTGTAGTTGTTTTTCCTTTTATCCCAGTTTGTATGATCTGATTTTGCTTGTATTTGTTCTGTTTCTTTGTTCTTAGAGATGAAATTTGTGAATCCTGAGCCTTTTGTCAGCTACTGAATATGGGAAAAGTCAGTGTTTGAGTATACATTTAAAGTT
The DNA here is from genome assembly GCA_013398015.1 of Oreocharis arfaki. NCBI lineage: Eukaryota > Metazoa > Chordata > Aves > Passeriformes > Paramythiidae > Oreocharis > Oreocharis arfaki. The sequence goes on along the minus strand of VZRR01008722.1, from coordinate 54,919 downwards.
CTTGTTCATTTTATTCATTTGCTTTTTTTACTTCATTTGCATTCAAGATGTTTCAGACTAACAGATATTTGGAGGATTTGCACTTTCAGTTGTTGCTCACCTTTCATACTGTGTTTCCAGAGTTGCATTTAAAGGTGGCTTCATTTGTCCATCAGTGTCTGTGAGAGTGCCTAACTCCTTTTACTGGACAAATAAGAGTTTATCTCTATTTAGAAGATGGAGGTGCATTCTTCACAAAGAAGATGTAGTACTAAGCTTGTTTTTTGACAGAATTTTTTCTAATGCATGTAAGGTTTTTTTGGGCAAAGTCCCATTCACTCTGTCAGCATTGAACAACTAATTTGGCATTATTTTTTTTTAGTCTCCTGCCATGGACGGAATGTTCCAGGGGTGTGTTTATCCTATCAACTTACAAAAAAGAAACATTTCTCAACCCCAGTCTTTGCTCTTCATATTGAACACTGAATCTCATGCTTTCTACAAATGTTGTTACATCATGATCCAATGATGTGTACTGACTGCTGTCTTAAAGTCTGTGTATTTTTAGGTATGTACGCAGAAAAACAACTTAGATGTTCTAAGTACTGTATTTCTTGAATGTGATGTAAAGGCATATAATGGGTTTAGGGCCAGATTAACAGTTATTTAACAGCTATTTAAATTAAGTTGTGACAAACTGCATGTGAAATATAAATAAGAACATTCTGAAGAGGAGAAATAAGATAGAGCTCTCATGTATCACCTCCAGAACCCCATGCTGGGAATAAAATAGCTTAATGTACTGTGGCTTAAAATATTCATAAAATATATAATAAAAGTAAGGTATAGAGGTATTTATTGTGTTTTATGCTGTATTTAATGGTGTATTAGGTTTTGGGGCTGCAATGCTTTCAATTTTCTCTAATAAATCCAGAATGTACATTCAGTGCTACATTGCATATTTGTTGCTTCTGCTTATGACCCTTTTACTATCAGAGTCAATGAAATGTATCACTTGCAGAAGACACCCCAGGGACAAGTTCTCTATTAAGATGACTTAACAGGTCTTTCATGTCTCCGGGTGGTGCAATAAGAACAAGTCTAAAGTCATCTTGGCTGGAATTTCTGGATGCAAAGGGTGTCTGGAAACATCTTTGGTAATTTTTTTCTTTTGAATTTAATGATTTAGTGTATTCTAACTATAAGAGAGAAAAATACTTGGAATGATTCTAATAAACACTTAAGGAATTGATGCCCAGGACAGAAATATGTGGATTAAATTACTTTTTACTTTAAATTGGTAGTAGGTTATTAGGTGCGTATACACAACTATGTGTCTCCAGAATTGAATGTTTTGTGTTCATCCATCAAAAATTGTGTTTTTCTGAAATAGATGCTATTAATCCATTAAGGTTTTTATCAATGATGTACAGCTATAATCAGTTTTTACTAACTGCAGTGTTCTATAAATTTTCTAAGTACAGGAATATCTCACTTTCCCTGAAAAGTGTAATGACTTAATATCTGCAGCATTCCCTCCTGGGAGTAATCCATTCTTACCAAGTGATTTAATTGGAGTTGATTGAACAAGTCACAGAAGTTAAACATTGCTTTTAAAGGCCTTTTGCTAGTTTGAGAATAGCCCTGCAATGTCTTGTTTTCTTGCAGCAAATATAAATTATATTTGGACAAGGAGGACACAATAAATGTGCTAAAATGCTTGAATCAGTAACTGTTACAGCTGGGATTTTTTTTTTTTTAAATTGAGAAACACACATCTGTTAATGTAGAGGTGCAGTTTACTTCGCCAGAAAGGAAGTACTAAAGGCATTTTCGGAGTGCAGTGCAGTTGTGAGCAATATTCAGTGTTACTACACTGTACTTTATAATGGGAAGTAATGAAGAAAATCCCGTTTTAGTGTTTCATGGTTACAACTGATATTTTCAATTGTTTGTAGCTGAGAACGGGACCGAGGGGAAGGAAGATAGAACAAAAGGTAAAAATGAAATGTGCCTAACCCTTTTTTCTGAAAGGGAGGGGGAAAAAAAATCGCTGCAAATATTACAAATACATTTCTGAGGTCTTTTCTTGGGGAAAAAACCGTGTTCTAGCAGGCACAAGTCTGACATGTTTTTCAATAGAAGACGGCTGACTTAGTATGGCTGCCACTAGAAGAGAAGACAGTCTATATTTTGTCTTCAAGAAGAAACACTGTCCTTTGGAACAACTCTAAGAGAATCAATATCAAACTGTAAGGGCCTTTTTTTTTACTGCTTTTCTCACTTCTTTTTCTTTTTGTACAGTGAGACAATTTATGGTGTGGGGAAGCAAAGTTCTAATCACTGCAGAATAGTCAAACTGAGACTTGTAAACTGGTGACCTCCAAAGTTTTTCATGCCTTGCAGATTCAGTTTCCCTTGTTCACACTATGGGTATTATCACACTAGTATTTGAACATAAGTGCTTCTTTAAGGGTTTTTAATGCATGTTATATAGACATCCAAAGTTCAAAGTTTCACCATCTTTAAAAAATTACTTGAACTCTCTCTCTGGGGATAAGCATATAAATAAAATGTGTTTCCTCTTATGTAGATGCATTTAAAACAAAGAAGTAAAAATGTAATATTTGATTTTGCTCAATTCAAATAAGCTTAAACCAATGCTAGTAGATAGTGACACAATTTTTATTTTTTATTATATATTTGAGGTCTTGTCTTAAAGGGGCTACTTTTATTTTCATTTGTATTAGTCTGTTGAACTCAAGGACTGGGAAAAAGGTATCATCTTCATCTTGTTACTTGAAACTGAAGTAAGTGCTTTAGAAGGAGACATCAAGGAATCACAGATCAGAGGACTGGCTGTCACATTCTTCAGAGCTCTTTTTGCTGGATGATGTGAAACCAGGGAATCCTGCGGTGCCTGTACTCACGTCTTTTTTGAGTCCTTTTCCCCCTCTGATTTCTTCTTCAGACAAAAAACTTTAAAACAGTTGGAAAGTAAATTGACTGTAAATTATTCTGAATCAGAAGCATACAGGCAAAATCACTTGAATCTCATTTTGTTAGGTATGGTGCTCTGCTTTAAGCTTGTGTAATAAATGTGAGATCACCTGAAAATCCACTCTCCTGAACATTTCTAGAGTGCAATTCTGCCTCACTGCTGGTAGAAAAAGGAGGGGAAGTGCTCTGAATCATGATTTTTCATAAATTAGTAGAGCAGTTTTTCCTCTGAGATTTTATTTTGTAAGGTTTTATGTAGGTTTTAGTTCTGAAAACTAGAAGTAGTAGTGCAAGTAATTTGAGCTTTGTGGTGTTTAGGGTGGGATTTTTTGGTTGGTTTTTGGTTTGTGTTTTTTTTCCCAAAGATGGGAATACCTGATGTTTTGAATTAGAATTTTGGGCTCTGGGAAGAGAAGTCTTTGTCTTGTTTCTGGAAGACTTCGTGGTTTGCCCAGTGACCTGCTCACATTTGCACCTTCCTTTTGAGGCTGCAGGTGTTCAGCTGCATTGTGGCAGGGCATTCTAGGGCAGACAAGGTGTTGCTGATTTTGCTGGGCTGGAGGTTGTTTCAGAGTGACCACAGGACATTTGCTACATGCAGAATAGCACCGTCACATCCTCTTGCTTTGCCTGCCCTCTGATCTCCACCCGCGAGCTCTCAGCAGAGCCGTGTCCCCATTGCCTGGCAAAGCTCCATCCTCTCGAGCCTCAGCTTTGCACAAAGAGCTGCCATTGCCCATCCATGGCTTCCCTGCCTATTTCCAAAGCTGTTCTCTTCCTTGACTGCCTTCCTGGGAGCTCTGTATTGAGGTCTACGCTATATTTCTACCCACTCACCTTTTTTTGAATTTCTTTAGATTTGGCTTTTAGTTCTGTGGAGACCTCACTTGCTCACTGTCCTCTGACAAGGCTTTAGCATAGCTGGCATGAAGCAATTCCTTAAATTTTTGGCAGCAGGTTGGCAGAACAAATTACACAAATTTTCTGAGAAATCAGACTACTTGAGTATTGTTGTTAAAGCTGTTGTTTGCTATAAGCATAGGACTAGGCCTTCTAGGTCTGTGCTGGGGGGTCTGGAAACTGGCAGATCTTACCTTTTCCTTAACCTCTTGCCAGGCATGAGATGCAGGTACACAGGCATATGTATGGTTGAGATGGCAGATGCTAAGAGGAAACAGCCTGAAGTTGTGTCAGGAAAAGTTTAGGTTGGATATTAGAAGGGATCTTCACCCAGAGGGTGGGCAGGCCCTGGCACAGGTTGCCCAGAGTAGCTGTGGCTGCCTCATCCCTGGAAGTGTTCAAGGCCAGGTTGGATAGAGCTCTGAACACCTTGGTCTAGTGGAAGGTGTCCTTGCCCATGGCAGGAGGGTTGGAATGAGATTTTTAAATCCAAATCTTCTGTGATTTTATGACAGTAGACTTTTGAATTTCATTGGAACATTCCCAGAGGAGTAGCCTAAAGAACTTTCGTTAGATGGTATTTGGAGCTGTACAAATGTACTTGAGATTTGAAGATCAAATAAATGTCAAAAATCAAGAATTCCAGAAGTGTTCCATGCCTCTTGGGGAGACAGATCAGACCTGCAGTAATAGCTCACTTTGGGTATACAAAACTCCATAGGTTATTTTATGACCTAAAAGCGAATTGCTTGAATTGCTTCCTGAGTTTTCCCTGTAGCTGCCAGAATGCTGAGGGTGTGGTTCTGGACGTGGCCTAAGCCAGCTGTGGGTTCTATGAAATTACATTACTCTTCTGTGCAGTGGAGTCCTGCAACCTCCGGTTGGCCAGCAGGCCTTTGGGCCTACCTGTAGCAATAGATGGGCAATTGTTTAATAGCTAAAAGCTTCTCTTTTGTGGGAATGGTAGCAGTGTGTCACAGAGCAAGGTTTTGAGCCATTTTGCCTTATTAATGTGCCGATTAATTCTTACATTTCCTCCCTGGTTATCTCGGGTGCAACCCCAGAGCAATAAAGCCACTCTGCTTCTGATTCTATTTGCTGTAATTTTTATTGTAAGGACTGAAATAAGGCTGCTCCAGATACATTGATTGCCAAGCTTATTTTAGGTCTTAAAACCATGAGAGATGCTCTCTTGTACATTTGTCATTTTAAATTGGAGATTTAAAACATAAAATGTGTGGAGGAGAGGAGGCTGCTGGTTTGTAGCTATAGAAATTCCTTTATATTTTCTGATACATGTGCTTATTTAGAATCTATACAGTGTATTTTTTTATGGCTGTTTGTAGAATATAGACATTTGTATAACTTTGTTCTACTACTTCACTAAAAGGGTTGGAACAGATGAATTAAATGAATGCCAACATTTTCTTACTGTAATTTTGTAACTGGTTATTCTAAGTTATTTTGGAGTCGTGAATGGTTCATTCTAATTTAACTTTCAGAGTAAGCAGCAGGTGTGATAAATTCAAATCCAGTATACAGATCCTTCTTTTTATTTTCAGAGGAGAAAGCCTTCTGTGCCTTATATTTCAATATTCACTAATAACCAGTATATAATCTTTAAATCATTTTTCCATATTTCATAGTTTCTTCCTGAAGTTTTCTTAAGCTGGTTGCATTTATACTGATTATTTGTTCTTGCTATTTTCATCTTCAGAATGTTGAAAGTTTACTTTAGTTACAAGCTTTTCTTTGTAAATATCAGTTTTGCTGAGTCTTTTCAGATATGTTCCATTTTAAAGGTTTTGAGCAGTGATTTCCAAAACCAGTAATAAGAACAGCTGTAGTCATTAAAGCTTTAAACAAAAAAGATGTTTTTAAGGGTCAGAGTTTGATGAAAAGCCAAGAATAATGCACAAAGTAATACTTGATGTAATACAGATGGTCTACATTTCTCGTCCTTGTAGGGCCTAGATTTCTTGTCTTTGTAGTTAATCTGTAGTGTCCACTTCCAGCTGTAAAAACTTCTGAGAAATTAATCTTCTTTATTCCATGATCCGATTTTTTAACCTCGGTAACCATACAGTGGCATTAGAGTGAGAACTGTCTAGATGAATTATTGCACACTCCTTTTGATAACATAGGATTTTTACAGTTATATTTTATGTGGATGCTTTATTCTTTGGTCCATTTAAAAAACTTGAAAGCAATTAATGATCTTGCTGTAGGAAAGTCTTTCTCTGAAAATCATTAGAACTCTGCCTTTGGTTTAAATTTCAATTTTGCAATGGAACTGGAGAACTTTCCCATTAATTCTGTGTTCATTCTTTCCGTCTTTCTGTTAAGAGATGTGCTGCTTTAAATGCTCACTTATTTCCATAATGGTTGTCCAGCGTATTTGCAGGTTAATGTCTAGTTTATAACTACACTTTCCAGTACTAAAGAGATTAATAGTTGGTCCTCAAATAATTTCTGGAAGCTATATTTCTTTTCCTGAAAACAAACTTGATCAAAAAATTAAGCTTTTAAGGGAATTGCTTACTGAGGGAAAAAAATAGTGTAAGTAGTACAAATTGAACATTGACTTGAAAAGCAGATATTTGTTATTTGCTTTTGTTTTTAGACTTTTTTTTTCCTGTCTTGTCTCTTGTGAGTAGCAGGTGTAACTCTGAAAGCATGAATATGTTTGAATGAACATGAGTCAGCTGGTCTGACATCAAGATTAGAATGACTCTGGATCTAAATAGCCAGTAAGTTTTTAAAAAATGGCTATTGCATTAGCAGAGTAGGAAATTTTTAATGACGATATTAGAAGATTTAGACTGTTTTGTAGACACACATATAAAATAAATATAAAACTAGATTATTTTAGACTAATATAGTAACAGCCTGCTTTTAGACCATGGCAAACAGAAGGGAAGTCAAGTTAGTCAAGAATCTTGTTTCCATTAGTTCTTGATTTTTTTAATTGAATATTCCATCATTCAGGTCATATTTTGTCAGTTTAACTGCCTTTTTACATGATGTTTGATTGATATGTGACAATTATCCTTGTTGCTGCCTGGTATCACTCACAAGCAGGATTTGTGCACAAGCAGGATGTGATCTGAGCAAAGACAGTGTGCAAAATCGGAATTCATATGTTTTATTGCCAAATAGGATTTATAGAGGATATATAGACTTTATATGTATAAAAAGTATTACCTCTAAAAATCCTAGAATCATTGAGGTTGTAAAAGACCTCTAAGATCATGGAGTCCAACCATTAACCCAGCACAGCCGTGTTCACCACTAATGTCCCCAGGTGCCACACCCTTGTGTCTTTTGAATACTTCCAGGGATGGTGATTCCACCTCTTCCCTGGGAAGCCGGTTCCAGTGTCTGACCACCCTTTAAGTGAAGAAATTTTTCCTTTGTTTCATAAAGGTAGAGACTCAATTTACACGTTTAGTTTAAGAAGGTTCACTTCATCACAAAACCCTTTATTTTGCGTGGAGTACTTGTTACATTTGAGGAAAGCCAAGTTTGAAAGGGATTCTATTTTTAAAATATACTTTTAATAATGTAAAATATGAAGTTCACAACATTTTTTTTAGTTTTCCTGTGCAGTGATAAATCGGTCTTGCTACTGATGTTCATTGATCAGGAACTGTGGTTCCAGTGTCTGACCACCTGGGTTTAAACAGAAAGCAGGGAAATTTAGGTTAGATATTAGGAAGAAATTGTTTACGGTGAGGGTGGTGAGGCCCTGGTACAGGCTGCCCAGAGAAGCTGTGGCTGTGCCCTCCCTGGAAATGTTCAAGGCCAGGCTGGATGGGGCCCTGAGCACCCTGGTCTGGTGGAAGGTGTCCCTGCCCATGGTAGGGTTTTGGAATGAGATGGACCTCTTTAAGGTCTTTTTCAACCCATTCCATGATTCACTTAGAAATTATACCAATGTGTTGCTTTTAGAAATATATATTGGTGTGAAATGCTTTGAATTTTTTTATAATCCAGAAAGTTGAGTACTGGAGACTTGTAGGGGTTTTTTTCTAATAAAATGTTTAAATATCAATAGCTCTGATTGTTCTTGAGATGCCAGAAAGATGCATTGAGTTCCATATTATGTATTTAATTTTGATGGAATGACAGTGGAGAAAAAAATTTCTTTGTAACTGAGAGTACCAACAATAGTTCTTATAATTGGTTTTAGTCATGGCTTTTAGTGTATAATAGGGGTCAGATATTGATCTCAGTAAAATAAAACTTTCTATGGGGATCATTAAATCATTTCTTCTGTGCTGGCACTGGCCTAAGTTATTACTTAACTTGTCATTGTTATAGCCAAAATTTCCTTTGAAATCATTTACTGCTCGATGGGATTTTTGGCTGTGTTAATTAATATGATTATTGGTTACTTCCTAGTAATTAAATATCTAGGACGACTTTTGGGATCTTGTGCCTTTGTCCATTAATCTGTCATTTACTGTAATAATATCCAAGATGTCAGTACCAATTCAACCTTTATAGACTCACTATTAGACTCACTATTATTAATTTATGGTGGTGTTCTTTCAGTCCTTGGGATATGCAGTAAAAAGCATCCCACCCCCTGTGATCAGAAATTGCTCACTGGATCCACAGGCAGCCATTTGTTCTCAGGGTTATAGGATGGTTTAATGATTCCTGATTTCCTGGGTTTTTTTTCAGTGTTGTCAAATTTGCAGCTTTTAATAAGCAATAGAGAATTAAGAATTATAATGGGTCAAGTGAATCACTTTGGGAACAGTAGCAGATGCTTTGCTGCTTTCTGAGCCTATTGCGTTTGTGCTGTGCACTTCTCCAGCTGTGCCCTCTGGGGCAAGCAGAGCCTGTTAGAAATGGCCATCTAACATCAAACAAAAAGCAAAGAAAAAGCAATTTTATCCGCTGCCAAGTCTGACCAATGTAACTTCCAGAATTGTATCCATAGCTTATGTTAAACATTAGATAACTACTTCTACATGGATGGAAACCAAAATGAAATGAGTCAAGAAGGATTTCTTTCAAAAGGACACATTCTAAGAAGTTGATTGTTGTACTTGCTGGCCATTTAAATAAAACATTTTTATAAGTGTAACTTATAAATGAAGTGAAATACTTGTCAAGGCTTAGTTTAAAAGGTCTGAAGTTGTTGTGTTTGCCTTATGCAGAAGACAAAGATATCTCTGCTATTTAAAAGCAAATCAGTGTTCCATGGTATTTCAGAGCAATGTTTGGGTAGTTGTAAAGTAAAGAAATTATAAAAGTTAGATTTCTAAGCTTAATATTTCCATTTCTTTCAAATGCATCTCCTGGCTACTGCTAAATCTGTCATTACATTGAAATACTTGAAAATTGCATACTCATGCAAAATTTAGTTTCTTTCTTTTAAAAAAAGTAGTTTTATCTTACATTTAAATATGTATTGTCAAGGCTGATTACTGCCTAATTTTTTTTTCAGGGAATGTGCATGTAATGGAAAGTTTATTTAGTGGTATATCACTTTTGCTTTCTAACATATGGTAATATTTTTAGAGTTTATAAATACCCAACTGTATAATTGCCAACCCTTATGTGCTCCTGCGTATAGATTTCAAAGCTTCAGATAACAAATGCTTTGATGCTTCAGGAGGGAACAAGCTTAGTTTCATGTTCTTAGGGGAATTGCTCCCAGTTGTAACTGCTGGTGAGGGTCTCATCACCAATGTGAATCTAGCCTGGCTTAGAGGAGGTGATTTGGGGGAATGTATTTTCACACAGAGGACATGCCAATGGAAAGAAAATATCAAGGAGAGAGGTTGTTGTCATTGTTGTGGTGCAGCTATCACTTGCTATTTGGTTTTCCTCAGTTATAGGATAACTTCGCTGTAATTTAGGATGATCTTGGACTTAATGAGCAATTGCACTACTGAATTTTATCTCTTTCAGGCATTTCACTTTTCTTCAGTTGATTTCAGTGCAAGAATCTGTTTGTGTGTAGCCTGTTGAAGACGTTTCGTGGCACTCCTTCACCTCCTTGCTGGGACCATTCCCGAGGCAGGATGTGGGAGAGTGTGACAGGGACATTCCTCCGGGTGCTAAAGCTTCCTTGAGCATCTTGGAGCAGTTTGTGGTGGACTTGAAACTTAGACAAGATTAAATGTTTTGTTTTCAGCTGCAAGAGGAGAGAGGAGATGAGGAGATTCAGCAGTGACACACAGGGAGAGGCAGGTCCTGTCTGAAGGAGAAGGACAAACGCAGCTTTGGGATACAAATGATGAGTGAAGTCTCAGCAAGCTCCAGTTTGTGGTGGAGAAGGACTGACTCTGGATAGTCCTTTGCAGAGCGAAAATAACCACCTCTTGTCACCCCTCCTGTGACTTGCTTTCCAAAGCCAGACTGTGCCCTCTGGAAGAACGAGGCTGAACAGTTGCTATCTGAGCATCTTAAACTATAAAACACATCCCCACATGAGGTGAAATGGATAGGGTTGAACATTTCTGCACCTGCATGCTGCCAGTTTTTACTTAAAGCAAGATCTGGGTCTTTTTAAAACAACTGGGAGTGGAGGTTTTTTCCCAACCTGGAATTTTATTAATCAGCCAGAATGGAAATTCTAGCACAAACAGAGAGCAAGCTTTCTAAAATCTTTAGCCATGTGTTTTCTAATTTTTTTTGCCTGATGGACATTTTATAACAAAATAATAGTTCAAAATTTAGGTCTTTAATTAACAAGTAAAGAACTGACCTATTGCCAGCAACAACTGAATCACTAATATTTAAGGCCATCTGTTGTAGAATTGTCAGATATTCAGAATTTGACATTTTACTCCCTTTATGCAGATAATTTTCATCTAGATCTTGACACAGAGAAGCTAACAATCTCAGTCCAGATATGCAACACTCAGATAAAACAAAAGCACATGTTGTACTTTGGTCTATTTTAAGACTTGATTTTTCAGGGAACAATTTTTTATTTGCTTTTGAACTGTAATATAATTGCAAATATACTCATATTGGAGTCTTGAACTTCTGATGTTATTTATTCAAGCAAAAGACTTTTATGTTTTCAAATCTAATTATGTATAGGGAGAGCTGTTATTCAAACATTCAAGAAAAGGTTGCAGGGTCTTTATATTCTGGGGGCAGTCTTTGAACTACTTCTGAAGAAATAATACCAACAACCAAAGCAAGAGGATTATTATTTGGGCCCTGGTTCTCATGTTTTTTCCACATATGCAGATTCCATAATTATTATATTTTACTTGCTTTAAAATTCATTTATGTACAATAAATTTAAACATAAAAATTATGATGTTTATAATGAGACCATTTAAGTTGTAGTTTGCGTTCTTGGTTCTCTACATATAAAAATACTATGGTCATGTTGTAGACCATTGTTTGCTTTTGCTTTAAGTCTACTTGTTTTAAGAGTCTTTTTGAAAACAAAAACTTCTTTTGTTGCCTACTTGCTTACTTTCAGAGTCAGGGCATCTCTTAGAGGATTTTTTTGGCATTGCTGCAGTTCTAACCATAGTCTGGATATGGTTTAGTAAAGTTGCTGCAACCTGTCTTCAGATTGTGGAGGAAAATATTTTGTTTCTTAAGTTAAACAAGCATTTCCTAGTATTTGTTTTGTGAGGAGCACCAGGATTGTCTCTTCTGAAGTTTGTTTTGAATCTGCTGTTTAGAAAAGTGGATTTTTTGGTTTTGTCTCCTTTATTTTCTGAAGACAGGACAATATAATTTGGCTATTTAGGGTTCAATAATAAGCTTTGAAACAGTTTAAAGTATTTTAGTGGAGATCCTAATGCTATGGAAGGAAAGGATAAGAGGCAATTGGTACCGAGTCCCTTCCATACAGGCTCCCGTATTCAAAAGGAGAGACCAAGTTTCACTCAGTTCTTACGTAACTGAGGGAATAATCCAGAAAGTCTGCTGGGCTTAGAAAGGAGCTTTCCTTTCCTCACATTGTGGCTAACAACTGTGAAGGATCAAGGAGGAATAAGCAATACCATGCAGAGTTCAGGAGTCATCTTGAGGAGAAGGTGAGGAAGTTGTGGTGTAAAGAAGATAGGACAGCAAGTATTGTGATGCTCCAAAAGTAAGGAAAACAAGAAATAGTAAGGTTTCCCAGCTATGAAAGCAGATTCCAAGAGCAGCAATTTTGCACAGTGATTCCTGCAGATCTTCTGATGAACATCCTTTGAGTGGTACTTTTGGAGTAGTTGGCTAGTGGAAGAGTTATGAATAACTTGGACTACTGATAATTAAAAGTAGCACAGTGAGGTTTTCCTGGAAGACTTCTGTTTTTCCTCCTGGAGGCAAGACTGCAAAACCCTGTTTTTCTCCAGGTACTCTGATTCCAGCCAAATATCATTCATTTGACATTACTGGAAAAGCTCACAGTATACCAGAAATCAATGGGAAGTTGATCTACTTTATGTAAATTTTTATCTAGACCTTTTTAAAAGTCAGCCCTGTGGCAGAGTGTGCCTTGGAGAGCAGCACAAGCCACTACTGAGGGACTCACTGATGGGTGGCGAGTGGATGTCTCCTCTCGTTCTTGGTGACAGTGTGACATTCTCATAGGCAAGAAATGTCATCCTTCTCTCTGACAGGAGATCAATACAGTCAAATGGTTCAAGGGTTTCTTAAAGAAGCATATTCAGTATATACTGACACAGTCTGATACCACCACATCTCCTCTAAGAAGAGTCCCACAAGGAATAATTCTTCATTTACTGTCATCTGCCTGATAAGGGGTTAAGAGGTTGGAGGGTGTGAAGTGGTGGCTTGGGTGCTGCACATAATGTGCAATGCTACTTCTCATCTCACACAATCCAACTTTCTTCTAGAACTAAGGAACACAATTCTTCAAGCATGCAAACTGCTTTGTCCATGTCTAACTTCCAGTCTTTTTTACATTTTTTTTGAAGTCTCTACTTAGATCCTGAAGGAATATTATATCCACATCTTTGGCCTTATTTTCAAGATGTTATGAACTTACAACAGTTTAAAACTTCTTGATTAAAACTGCTCTCTTCAGTGACAGATGCATTCTAAGTAATCAAGAAGAACTAACCAAGTTAATATGGGCTGGAAATTTTATTTCCTAGCGTAGTGCAGGACTGGAATTAATTTCCATTAAAGACTGTTATGGTCTTATCACTTTCCAGATCAGCTGCCAAGTGCACTTGCTTGATCTTTCTTCTGTAACAGATACAAACCAGCATATATGTTCAAATAAGGAAACTAAAAATATCTGGCTGCACAGAGAGTTCTCTTCCCAGATAGAGAGTATAAACTGTGGTAATTTATAGTTACATCAGTTACATCTCAGAAAGATACTGAGATGCTATGATGAATGTAGTTGCCCTAAAACCCCTCTGGAATAAAACAGAAGTTTCATGTATTTGGACTGACTTAACTATGCCAGGTTATTGATGTATATAATGCAGGGATCTTGCATTCTGACGTGAGGATGAAGACGCTTCTCAAGATTTCTGACACCTGCCTAATGATCTCAGTGCCTGTTTGTCCTGCTCTGCAAACTTCAGAATTGTTTTACAGGAAAGACCAAGTAGTTTTGCATTGAGGTGGGTCACAAAAACTGAGCAAGCTGCTGCTCTGTGATGTTTGAGAGCTCTTAAATGTAACTTTAGAATGCGGAGATGAAGAACACAGGTCACAGGTTTTTAAGGTCCTTTCTCTAGAGAGAGACATCTCAGCACTATGTGAACAGAAGAGAGGAAAATCCAGTTCAAAAACATTATCTGAAAGCAAATTTTGCAGAACATCAGCAAAGCAGCCTGCAGGGACTGTAATTCTCTCCTTTACCTTCCTACTGGATAAAAGAATGAGTGGATGAGCTTAAATGATGAATATAGACAAAATAAAATCAGTTTGGAAAATGAGTAGTGTTGGTTACAATATATTATATTATATAAAACACAGTTGTCAGTCTGTTTCAGACGTGTGAGACTATCTAACTGTACTTTTAATTCTTTGTTTCCTCACATTTAATTGTGCTAAAGGATTCAATATCCCAGCCACTAACATTAATCTTCTATATAAGCAATCCCTGTAATTGCAATGAAGATTGTGTATAGAATTTAGCAAGGTGTGAAAGTGCACTGTATTATTGTGATTGAGATGGGAGTGTAGTTGGCTGGAAATTTCTTAATGAAATGTCATGTCAGGAGATGGAGATTGACACCAAAGTGTGGGGGGAAGAACTGCTAATTAAACAATTTCCCTAGTCGAGTGTGAAAGTTGATTGTGGGAAGATGGTCAGTGACGCCTTTGAGGCTGGAGAGCTCTTTCCAGGAGTCCAGGGGTGAGGGAGCCACAGTGGGAAATAAGCTGGTAATTAAACTTGTAGGCATTTTTGTAGAATTCAGTAGTGTTTTCTGTTTTGACAAGTAGATATTCTAACAGTTGGGGTTTTTACAGCAACAGTTTATAGCACTTGCAAACTGTTTGGTATCTATAAAATGCAACATCTTGGTGTGGTTGTGGATCCATGGATGCTCCATCATTGCATGTGTTGGATGAGGCTTTGAGTGACTCCGTGTAGTCCAAGGTGTCCCTGACCTTCGTGGAGGGGCAGGGGTTTGGACTAAATGGTCTTTAAAGGTCCCTTCAAAACCAAGCTGTTCTGTGGCTTATGGGACTGTGGGTAAAGGTGCAAAGCCTGACAAAAGTGAATGCATAAAGGGTGTAAATGGAACCTGACTCTTGTTTGGTGTCTTGTCTTATATTGCCTTTTTTGCTTAGTCAGGAGGGAAGACGTTTTTCCAGTATCTAGTGGTACACTTGAAAAATCCTTTTTATTGTAGTTATACCTGCTCATAAGGAAACTTAGGTCTTTTGGCTCCACAAACTTCCAGAGGATTTATCTACCAGATATCCATAGACTTACATTTCAGAAATGTAAAAGAAATGTTGAAATGCTATTGCTAAATATAATTAATGATCACATATAATTTGCATCATTTATAATATTTTAAATATTGATTTATGGAACATGCAGAGTAAATCCACTCGATCTTTACCATTTTAGTATGTTTAGGTGACAGAAATTGTCTTTTCATTAAAGTGGGAGAAATAAATGGTTCAGCATTTGTAATGCATTAAAAAAAAACCCAACAAACCAAACCAAATCCAAACACATGTAATTTATATATGGCAATGTACAATTTTAAAAAAATACGTTTTTAATTGAGGTACTGCTAAAAAATGTAGTTTTACCACGACACATGAACAAGCGATAGATAAATATCCAGACCGGGTATCTTTTATTCTGACTGCAATGAGTTGCCATAGTCTGAAGAGTAAGAGCTATAGCACCAAAACTTTATCCTTGGTATTTTCTTTTTTCAACCAGAACATAACTGGAAACAATCTCTGGAATTCTAATCATATAAAATGATTAGTTTTTTGCTTTTTTTTTTTTTCTTCTTCTAGTAACTGAGCAAAAGTTATATCTGTAGTAGTTAATGAGTTAAACAGTTAATCTTCCTTTCTTAAAATCTATAATGAGTATGCTAACACAAAATATTTCAAAATTAATTTGCACCTACTTGGCTTAGAGATGCCTTACATGAAGGATGTCAGGTGTGTCCAATGTAGTGCTGCAGTACTGCACATCTTGTTAGCTTTCCATAGGGAAAAAAAGTTATATTCTAAGGTTTGTGGTGTTGCAGTACTGGTCCTGCTGTGGTTCTGTGTTGCTGCCACAGGACAGTAATATGGGCAAATGAAAAATGTGACCAAGAATCGTATTTGCCTTATCTGTAGAGAGTTATTTCACTAAAATATTTTCTAGGTATGAAAGTAATATTGCAGAAATAATGCACAATCATAACACTTAAATATTACATAGTTTACTTTTCAAGTGGAAAGTAAAGTATTCCATCTCAAAAATGTTTTCCCAGTACTTGATGTTCGTTCTTACAGCAGCAGGGATGCACATATCCATAGAATCATAAAATGCTTTGAGTTGGGATGGGCCTTAAAGATCACCCAGTTCCAACTCCTGCCACGGGCAGGGACACTTTCCACTATGCTAGGTTGCTCCAAGCCCTGTCCAGCCTGGCCTGGAACGCTTCCAGGGACAGGGCATCCACACCTTCTCTGGGCAACCTGTTCCAGTGTCTCACCAACCTCACGGTGAGGAATTTCTTTCTACTCTCCCATCTAACCCTGCCCTCTGTCAGTGTGAAGCCATTTCCCCCGTCCTGTCATTCCATGCCCTTGTCAAAAGTTCCCTCTCCAGCTCTCTTGTGGCCCCTTTAGGTACTGAATGGTGCTCCAAGGTCTCCCTGGAGCCTTCTCTTCTCCAGGCTCTCTCAGCCTGTCTCCATAGCAGAGGTGCTACAAGCCTCTGATCAGCTTAGAGGCTTCCTTTGGACCCGTACTATCCAACATTTGTGGCTTTTTGGTGTAGAGAAAAAAACACCGGTCCCACAGTTCTTTGTCTAAACTTAATTAGCCATAACTAAATTTCTAACCTAAATGTCTTTAAATGTAATTTCTTATTTACTTTAAGAGTAGAGCTTTCTTTTTTCCCCATTCTTTCTTTTCCACTGCACAATCATGTGGTTTTTTAGCAGGAGTTTTAACCTATAAAGCACAGGTTTTGGGACATCCGTGGGCTACTCTTAATAGTAGATCTGTGACAGATGAACCAGTTTCACACATAGAGTAGGCACGTAGTCCATGTGCCTGGCATTTTGATGTGGGTTTGTGTCTTTCTTGGAGACAAAAAAAAAGGTCAATAAATCAATAAAAGGTTAAAAGTAATCTTTTCTCCTCGCTGGTTCAAATCCTTTCTAGCAATAGAGATTCATGAAATGCACCAGTAATTGTTTCCTTTCTTAGAGAATTCATTAACCAAGGCATTAGCCTTTTTATTGTCATGAGCACTGACTAATACTTTGCATCCTGTTATGCTTTCTCAGGTGCATTAAAAAATACATATTATTCATATGAGTTTCTGATTCAAATAATGATAATCTTCTGTTCTGAATTAGAGGCAGTTCAGTTTCACTGCTGTTGTCTCTCAAAATCCCTAAGATTGTGTTTCATTCATTTACACAGTTGCTGTCTCTTCTATCCAAATCTCCAAAAAGGAGGAAGACTTCCAGCTCTTCTGCCTGCTCAGAAAAAAAAATGAGTGGAGATTGATCTTCTTTCAATGTAGTTTTCTTTCTTTTCAGACTTTGAAAAATGCAGAAGTGATTAACACTGGCCTAACAACTGACTTGTTTGACATTTTTGGCATTTTTAGATGGTTTTCATTGGGAGGTTCCAAAGTGCTTTGTGACGCAGTAGCTGTGACAGGATCTCTGGGCACTGAGCTGTGGATCTGTGTTCCTTTACAAACAGAAGCAGCAGTGGGTGAAGTGAAGGATGCACCCATCAGGTTGAATTCCTCAGGTCAGGAGAGTAAGAGAGGCAAAGCTGGGAATTCAACACGTGAGTGAATCAGGTTCATCATGTTAGACCACACCAGTTGCTTCATTTTCCTTCCTTTAAATCTGTTCATGACTAAGGCTGAGGCTTGTTACAGTGCTGGTCTTCCTGAAGAAGTCTGTGCTGAATACCTGAAATGGAAGTTTTTAGAGATATTGTTTGATGAGAATCATAGCTGTAATATTGCTCAATGAGGGAGTGTTTTCTGACACTAAAGAAATCATTTCCATTTTACTTAAAATGTACATGTCTTAGGTTGCTCGCCTTTAATAATTTTCTGATAGCTTGAGTTCTTCAATGAAGTTTTATTCATGACCTAGAAATCTGAGATAGCAGAGATGCTTCCCATCTGTCTGTAGTCATACACATCTGCAGTAATTCATTTTCAGCAGTGAGTAATTTTTGGCTTGTGGACAGATGTATAATTGAGAGAGAATGCTGCTAAGGGGGGAAAAAAAAAAAGCTCTGGGAAAAAAACCCTTATGGTGAAGACAAATACCTCATAAAAAGCTTCTAATGATAGTATTACTACCACAACCTCTTCTACTGTTTTCACCATATTCTCTGTCAAAAGGGCCATTTTACAATCCTGTGCCATAAAAATAAGGGCTTTCGATTATCAAATTATTACACTAAATTTTGGAAGGCATTTTATTTGGTGCTAAAGTAATTAAAAAGATAGAATAGTCCAAAAGGGAATTCACAGTATTAAAAAATAGTGGACAGTATGTCAAAACCCCGTAAGCCTTGGTTTTAGTGGTGTGCTGACAAGGGGTGTTCTTGGCCTTACTCTGAACATTTTTATCAACAGGAAAAAACACCTTCACTCATAAATAGAGAAAGAAGTGCTGATGATATTGAAGTTCTCTTCCAACCTGGATGATTCTGTGATTCTCTGAAATTGTATTCAAATTTTGGGTCATAAATACAGAAGGAGAGACTGTTGCCTGTATTCCTGGGGCAGAGAACCCCATCCTAAAAAGAACTGGCTTTGCACCGGCAATGAAAAAACTGCTGAAGCAAGTACAAAGTCTTTTCATCTCAAATGTGGTCCCTGAATGTATTCAAGGACTGTGAAAGAGAGTGGTAAAAGTTCTGCTTTCATATTGATGTAACTGCTCCTGCAGCTACAAGGTTTCGTGTTGTTCCCAGCACTCACTAACCAGTATTTTAGAGACTTGCTCTTCAATTTAAGGGTGCACAGGTTTGACACAATTTAGGATCAGAAATACAGCTTTCTGGGAGAGTATCAAGGAGCTTGGTCTCTTTTGCAAGTAGACCAAAGGATGGCTTGGTGATACCTAAGAGGTGCCTGTGCAAAGAACATCAGGGAGTTCTCCCATCTGCTAGGCAAAGCTGCAGGAAAGTCTAATCACTGGAAGTTTAAGCCAAACTGACAGGCAAAACCAGACAGTAATAAAGGATACTTACTGCTGGAAGAGCTTTCCATGTAGTAGGGTGGAGTCTACGGCACTGGCAGTTTTTAAATTATGATGATTTTCTAGATGTCTCTTGAGCTTTGCATTGGAGAGATGGTCAGTTTGATGATTCCAGCAGTACCTTTTGGGTGTGTGTTAGTACTAACCTGTTAGTAGTACTAACAGGTAATAACTTATTTCAGGTTTTTTTTGTCTTAGGATGTTTTTTGTGCATCTCTGTGAGCTGTGGACCTCACTTTCCATGTGGCTGGATCAGCCCATTTTGTGGTGTGTCTCTGCATTTCCTGAGAGTGTAAGGGGTGCCCATGTGTCGAAGGGGCTGCAGCTCCTCTCCCATGTTCTGGCTCCAGAAGTGGCCACTGGTGGGTGCTTGAAGGAGGTATCGTGTTTGTTCTGCTCTTGCTCTTTTAATGCAGCACCTCATTTCTTGGCAAATGCTGGATGCTGAGCTAAACAGACATTTGGTCAGTGGAACACAGTGCAGTCATTGCTCGCTGTGAGAACAAAGCATGTGCTGACATTTTCCCTGCCTTTGGCATTTACCAGCTTATGGATTTCTGACCAGGGTTGGTGCTGTGGCTGTTACTATCAGTGGCCACTGATGTGTTTTCTGTAAACTTGTCTTATTCCTTTTAAGAACCACTTAAGGTTTTGGCATCCGCAATACCTGTGACACCAGATGTTACAATTTAATTACATAGTCCATGACAAAGCTTCCTGTTGTTTTTAATATTCTGGCTTGCTCTTTCACTGTGTGCTCCCCAGACATTGAGTTGAGACATGGAGTGTATTTTACATGCCTTTGTTGTACTCCACTCAGTCATGTTGTCTTCACGCTGGGGGAGTTTTTCAGCAAGCCTTGGACCATGCTTACTGCCTATTCAGGCACTTTTTCTAGTCCTCCATCTTTTTGAGATAGATTCACCTTAGATTTAGGTAATGTCATTAGAATGTTTGGGGTTTTAGTCCTTTTCTGAGTAGCTAACATGCTTTTTGGTGTCTAATTCGATAATGGCTTCATTTTTGTGATTAATTTATTGATCTTGAAGCTCCCTGTGCAGTTTCTCTTAGACTGTACTGACATCTAATGGTAAGGCAAAGTGGCTTAACAATACTTAATGGCAAGATAAATTGTCTGACAGGCAAATATAATTATATATTTCCTTCTTAATTCAGTATTAGTTTTCCTAAGACAAGATGGAATAACTTCAATTTTTGCACAAAAAGGCTGACATATACTTTTTCTTCTGGCAATTAATCTCTTTTTGTTCTGCTCAATGTGTCATACTTATTTTTAAGTTTAGCTTGAATCTTTGCAGGAATATTTTTTGGCAGAGTGATAATAATGTGATGGTTTCATACTGCAGAAGTTTTCAGTGTAAGTCACAGGATCTTCAGGAAAGGATGTAAGATGTGAGAACAAAAGCTGTCCTGCAGAACTTCCGAAGAGGATGTTCCAGTGTTGGTGTAGCAGTCTCTGCTGCATTTTGAAGAAACACCCAAACAAAAGTCTTTGTCCTCTTTTACTCATCCTCCTATTTGAGGTTCTTCCATATCTTTAATTGGAAAGTTTTCAAACCCCAATGAATAAGTACTGTTAAATAATACTATTATAAGTGGAATATAGAAAGAAAAAAAAAAGTTCAGATACTAATCTTGCATATTCCATGCTTAAGTGTAGTACACTGTATAATTTTGAGACATAAGCATTACCTAACTTCCATTATGAAACACCAGTCCTCTGATCCAAAATTTCTGTTTTATACAGAACTGATTCTGCTGCTACTGACATTAGAAAGATTCAACTACAAATTGTAGAGCTTTTTAGAGTGTTTATCTCTTAATCGTTTATTTTTCCTTTTCTCAGCCTTAGAGCCCATTTCTTGCCATAGCCTCAGAAAGCTGACCTCTTTGCTAAGTAAGTACATCCCGAAGTTAATGTTCAAATAAAAGAAATTTCTCATACCATATTATGTCATTTTACTTTCTGTTCTTCATCAACAGAACTAGATCCTCTCTTTTGCCAAACACAAGATACTTTGGTTTGTACTGCAGAAATATTTTGAAATTTAGATACATTTCCATTTCTCAGTAATAACTTTGAGGTATGGTTGACTTGGATATAAAGATTTTTTTTATAGTGAGGGTGATGAGACACTGGAACAATTGCCTAGAGAAGTGTGGAGACTTCCTTATTGCAAGTATTCAAGGCCATGTTGGAATGGGGTTTGAGCAACCTGGTCTGGTGGAAGGTGTCTCTGCCCTTGGCAGGAGGGTTGGACTAAATGACCTTTTTACTAACTGAAACAAATGACCTTTTTACTAACTGAAACAAACAGTTACTGCAAAACAAAATTTATAATTATTTAGGAAAACTGAAGTATTTCTAACATGAGGAAAACCACTTTGATTATATTTACTTGTTACTTCCAAGGCTGTGCAGAGTGGCCATTACAAGGCTTGTGAGGTGTGATGGAAAACAGATGTTATCAGTTTGGATGGGAAGGAAGGAGAAGTAAAGCATTAGTGTGGGTTGTCTTGGAAATCTGTCTAATTTTTGATCATCAAAACTGGTGGCACTGGAATTTGGAATGTAAACTTATAATGTTTCTTGTGATAGCCTTATATTATACTTTTTGGTAGTTGTTGGTAGAGATAAAAAATATTTGAATAATTCACTATAATTTCAGACCAAGGAGCATAAGATAGAATGGCTAAGTTAAGTGAAGGCTGAGATTCCCAAGGGTAACACAGATCTTCATAGCTGTATCCTCTAATGACCTATCAATCTGTTCTGTGAATGTCATTTCTGTTTTGAATTTCTTATGCTTCATCTTGTGATTCGGGGTGGCCTACAAATCTCTGCCTGCAGCTGACAGTGGGGCAAAGGTAGAAATCAGCCTTCTGCACTTCATAGCCCACGGGTGAAAGTCTGTGCTCAGGAGAGTTTATACTCTGGATCTCTTTGAGAGTGGGGTAACTAATCTGAGGTGATGCAGGTTTTCTGTTCAGATCTAGTTGAAACACAGTCCGGTACGTGCCAGACTCTCCCATTAGACTGATGCAAAGGAAAAGGTCCAGCACTGCGTGCTGCAACATTTTGGGTTTGAGGGGAGTCCTTCCCTCATCTTGTGGAATTTGTCACAGCGCACACATAACTCTGGGAGTGTGTAATTAGCCCACTGTTTTGCTCTCTTAAAAAAATTAATTTCTTAGTTTGCTTCTTTTTCAGCCTCTTTCTCTGGAGAGATCATGGTTTTTGAATCCTTCAAATCTTCTCACAGCTGATGTTCATCCTTTATTCATTACCTGTATTATCTCTTTGAAAATTGAATTCAGAGTTGACTTACTTGTTTATCGTTTCTGGTTTAGCCTGTAGGATTTGCTCACTCTAGAAAAATGTTGGAGAATCACTTTTCCTTTTATCTTGAAGTCTCAGAGTAAAGCTTTGCCTTTCTTAAGAGAGAGCTAAATGTTCCAGCAATACCCAGAGACAGATCCTCTTTAAAAATACACTGGAATCATCTGCTTAACTGAAGGAAAATCTCTAATATTGTTTTCAACAGTCTATATTTTGATCTAAAATGTGTATTGCTCAAGAGGGTTCTGGAAATTGATGGTATCTCAGATGGCTTTGTAGGTACTACTTGACATATATGATAAGCACTGTATGTTCTTAAATCACTTGGATTCTCACTTAACCTAAAAATATTGAACTACAGAAGTCTGGTCTTAACTATTATTTGGTGTTTGGTGTTCAGGTTTTTAGCTCGTTAGGCACTGTGCTTGTATTTTTAGTGAATTTCTCAAATACAATTATTCATGTTGTGGTTTTGTAATTGCAGTAACTAACACTTCCACAATTATAAGGCTTTTGTTTTTCTGGGAAGTGCTTCTCGTATCATCATCTGCTCTTTCTGTTGGAACATGATGTGTAATAAAACTGTAGGAGGGTTCAACTTAGAATTGTGTTAACATGTTAATTCACTTCTTGCTCAATTTTTTTTAAACTTATGACAACTTACTATCAATAAAATAATTTTAAAACAATGTTTGAAAGCAAAAAAATATTTGATTTATATGGTACGCTTTGAAGCTACTGTAGACAGAAAACATCTGGTGACACTTTCAGTGGTAGGTCAATAGTTACAGATGGTCTGTTCTTTACAGCTGTCATCCAGCTTTGTATGCAGAATGACTACAGTGGAAAAATCTTTTGCTGAATGAATAAACAAAACAGCACAAGGAGGCCAGCAGGCATGTATGTTTCTACAAGATGGGAAATTTGGTTTAAATTTTTGTAGCTTATTCAGACTAGTGTTAAAAACGTTCATTATATTCTGGTTTGGCTTTCATGCTTTAGATCTTTGTATGTGATAATTGAAGGAAGTAGATTAAAAAGCAGAAGTGATAAGCGAATAAATTAAAGACTAGTTTAGGGCTGATCCCGTGCACAGGTTTGGGATGTTGGCTTAAGCAAAGGCTGCTGGTTGTATAGTTAAAAAGCTGGCTTTTAAAATTATAAAATGTGTTTTATAGTCTTTATAAAAAGATTATAAAATTAGATTTGATGTAATGCTTCTGCAATCTTAGAACTACGTTTAATATTGAAAAACATTACATTTTGGAAGAATATCAATGTTGAGAAATGTAAAAGTGAATTTCTAAAATGGCAACATTCTTGTTTTTTAAAAAGTAAAAAAAAAAAGGGATTCTGCATTCCTCATCGATTTTTCTTCTCCCTTCATGATGGGATGTTATGTTCAGCTGGAGTCAGACACTATGCAAAATAGCAGAAGCCAAGAAGAATCTTGAATTTGAGGATAAAGGGGTGTGGAGGTGAAACGAAGAGGAGGATGAGGCTGAATGAAGTGTTAAAAGCATGATGAATGTTGCACATTAACTTCATTTTAAACAAAAAAAAAAAGCAAAGAAGGAGCTTTATTAAGAAGTCCCAAATGGACCAAGCAGGGCAGTACTAGCAAAGATAGTTTAAATGCAAATGTGCAGTTCTTGATACTCAAAATATTTTTCCTTTATCATTTCACTCGGAGTACTTGAATCTTAATCGTATGTTATTGAAATGTGCCTATGTTTGGTTTTAGTGAAGTTCAGCCTCTAGAAAGAAACAAGGAGATTTCTAGGTTCAGTCACTTGTAAGGCCATTTAATCCTATCCACTGATGTTGAAAGCTGTTGGGCAGGAATAACAAGAAACAAGGAGGTGGATTATTTGGCTCATTTTAGTGTGCACAGTGCTTGTACTACAGTGTGCTCTGCATTTGTTTCTCAAAGCCTACTCAGATATTTAAGAGTGAATAAAAGTGGTGCTCTGATTATGCTTTATAGAGCATCTGTATCCTTAGTTTTGCTCCACTTGCTCATGAGCATTTTATATTCTACTGCTATGATTAGGCTCTCGTTGAGGGATTTTTCCTCCTCTCTCCCCATCCCCCTTTCCTGCTTCTCAGTTGTTTGGCTTAAAATGCAGCCTGCTTGTTGCAATGCCCTTGCGCTGCCTTGCCCAGCTACACGGTATCTGAAGAGTGCCTTGGCTGTATCTGCTGCCAAAGAGCTTTGCCTGGTCATGCATAAACCTGCTCCAAATGCCATTTGGTTGATAGAGATGCTGGCATTCTCCGTTGCCACCAGGATGCGTTTCCTTGCATCTGTGCCCCTTGTCTTGGTTTCCTTCAACTTCCAAGCTGAAACTCTTGGTTACTCTATCATCAAGAGCTTGAAAGTTACGAGTGAAAGGAGTGTTTTCTCTCACTGTGAGCTTTGTGATGTAAAGTTGTGGCTTTCCAATTTCATCTCAGGTGAACGTGCTTCTGTCAATTTATGGGGATATGAACCTGTGCCTTCCCGGGACACCTGCGTTGACTGGCAGTTCGTTCAGTGGAAGGGCAGAAAAGTATTTGACTGTCAGAAGGCAGAGAACAGCAGCTGTCTTGGAGCATTTCTGTACTGGCTCGTCCGAGCTGTGCTGCGTGCTTTGTGTCCCTGTGTTTAGAAGACAGTTTGCTGTGAAATACCAGTTTACCTAATATGGTTTAAGAACTTCGTGGGGTTTTTTCGATTCTTTAGATTATATACAGATCATCTTTGGATCATCTGGACAAAGGTGCCAAAAACCATGTATTTTAAAGTTTATCCTTCTGTTCACAGGTGGAAATAAGCTTATAAAAGACTGAGCATTTCTGCCTGCTGGCTGTCGTGAGAAGACCTTCACCAAGCTGTGTGGGGACGTTCTTTGAGCTTCCACTCTTATGTCTCTAATGGACAAACACAAAGTGAAGCGGCAACGTCTGGATCGCATATTTGAAGGTTGGGCATTTCCATTTTTAATGTTAACTGTGTTAATTTTGAGGAATACTGGTGTTTCTGAAGACTGGAACTTTTCTTTTGGTCATTCAGTGTATTTTTAATTGAGTTGTAGCTCCTGTTGAGATAACATTGAATGTGCACAAATGCTTTTTTTGGGTGAAAATGGATCTAGACAAATAAAAGAAACTAGTCTGTGACCTATACTACAGTTGAGTTGGCTTCTGTCTTAGCATTTTACAACATTCTACCCAAATACCGTAAAAGATTGTGGGTTTATATAAAACAACAATTGCAAAAGGGCAAGACGACCACATAGTGCTCTCAGGAGTCTTTCTCTACAGGCTTGCTTCATGTAGATTGATTTAACAGCTTGTATCTGGTCCTTGAAAGGAAGTAAAAAGTCAAATGAAAACAAAACAAAAATTGCAGGAGACCCCCAAATGTTAAATGAGTATTAATAAAAACAGCCTGAATTCTAGTGAAAGGAGTTGTAATAATTTGGGTCTGTCATTTTACCCTAAGTCACAAATGACAAATTGCATATTCCTGGTTTCTCTCCAACTGCGCTTTTAGAGCTGGTATGAAAGCAGGTCAAGGGATAAGGTGTACCTTTTTTAAGAATATACATGATTGATCTGGACTAAATGAATTTTTGTATTAAAATGTTAATTTCTCAATAAAAGACACGGGAATAGTTAATTTCTTTTGGACACGATGGGAGACAGTGTTGAGACTGGTGGGCACATGGTCTCTGCATCGTGTCTAATGATGTGAACTTCAGGTGGAACATTTGCTGCTCCACTTGTTGGTCTTGAGACTCTTTCCCAGCAGCTGTGTTGTGTGAGCAGTCCCTGGCAGTGGATTTTTACCCTTTCTTTGTGCCAGTATGAGTGTGACCCTACAATGAGCTACACCGAGAAAACGACTCTTACCAAAGCCAACTTTTGTTGGCATATTTTCCATTAAGGTAAATTCCTCAGTCCAGGTCACTGTTCAGCTGACAGAGTAGTTGCAGTTGGAAAAGCTCAGTGAGGGTTGCTGAGACTGTTTCGCCTAACGTAGCCAGAGAAAGGGACATTTCATCCAAGCATCAAGGGGTGCAGTTCCACATTTGGTTTGGGTGATCCAATCTCTTCATCAGTCTCTTCTAAAACTGGCTATGCCCACCCATGGTTGCCAGGTCCAGACTGTTACTGTGTCCCACCTAGACTGGTTGGCCAAGTGGCCAGTTGAACCTGCTCTCTGGAGACTGATCCCTGCTCAGAGAAATGGGGAACTGACTGCGGAGGACTGGGAAACTGGGAAGGCTGCCCCACTTTCTGTGCATCTCTGCAGCTGGATGAGTTAGAAATGACCTAGGAGTGTGCATGCTCCTCTCCTCTGCTCCCAGTCTCAGTTCCCCGTCCTCGAGTTTCTGTATCCAACTCTTCAATAAAAAATGGAGAATATTAACTTTTTAAAAAATTTTTTGGCCTGTTAGCCAGCTGAATCAGCAAATTGTGAGGAGGAATGACATACCTGTCCCTTTTGATGGCAGCCAGCAGTTAGAGCAGCTCAGCCCACTCAGTGCAATTTCAGCTTCCTTACGGGCTTATTATATCGAGCAACAGAACAACGTAAGAGGCAAGAAGTCTGTGATGACGTGGGAAGGAACGTTGCCAGGGACAGAGGTGACAGACCTCTGTCACAGCAGCCACTGTGACTGAAATAGCAGTGGCTTCCCCCAGGCTTCGTGCTCACATGCAGTGGTGCTGTTTAATCAGCGCCTTTTGTCTGGCTTGTTTTTCCCAGCCCTGCACAATTCACTGCATCCTATGGTAAAATCTGTGCGGCCATGCAGTGGAGGGAATTGATCCACCTGAAAAGTAATGTAGGGGGGAAAAGGGGTTTTCTTAGCCACCTCTGTGCTTCCTTCATCCCATTTACCAAATATCCAGGTTGGAAAAATAGAGTGGGAAGGTCAGGTAGAAGATGATCAGGAGGAGAGGAGATGAAACAACAGATATGGAAACACGCTTGAAATTTTATAGCTGTGGGGACCCAATTTGGCTCTTTAAAGTGCTGGAGCTGTTGTGCTCTATATGTTCCAATGTTCTTTGAGGCTTTTAAACACATTTCCCTAGCTGATGATTTCAAATTGTGTAAAAAAGGATAAAACTAGGGGGTTGGTTTGTATTATAATGGCTTTTTTCTACATGTGGTCCTGTTCAGGTTTAAAAATTAATTATGCAGAATTGTTCTCTGATATATGTACCTTTCATAACACAACCTAAATATTTTATATTTTAGAAATATGTGTGATGTTTTACAAAGCTCAGGGAATGTAATGAGCTGTAGAGCTATTAAGGGTGATTTATCTTCTTGGTCAGCTTTTCTGTTCATCAGTTTGTGCATAGCCTTCTTCTCTTGAACATTCCCTTAGAAGAGAATATCTTAAAGATGCACTCTATTTCTATTTCAAGTTCACTTAAAAATAGGCTGCAATAACTTGCTAACTACTACTAACTACGTATATTTTCATGATATCTTGAACATAATGTGAGATGGGCAGACATTAACACATTGTTTTGTCCATAAAGTGCCATTCTGGTGATGCCATAGAGCACTTCATCACTTTCTGTATCCCTGTTCGAGGAGGGGATGGTAATTAGTTGAAATTCAGTTTCTGAAAGATGAGTGTTGTGGGCCTGATTCTCAAACTGGAATGCTCACCTTGGGAACATGTGCACAGGGTTGCACACAGCTTTTTCTGCGGCATTGATGGATTATCACAAGTGCTCTTGGAAGTTCAGTAACTGTGCATGCACAATGTTATTTGAGTTGGACTGCTTTCCTGTGCCTCTAGGTAACTTGCACGCTTGCTTGTAGCAGCTAATCATGCAAATTAAGCAAACTGATCAGGCATCACTGGATTTAACTACCAGCCTGTGAACTAATGACAGTGTGGTGGTAGTACTGCTAAATTGCAGCTTATACTCAATACAGAAAAAACCCCTGTTTCTATTACTTTGGGAGCAATTAGTTTTCATTTAATGTAGCTGAGTAAGTGATTTTGTCTCTGAGGTACCTATGATCCCCTGTGATGATTTCTTAAATATGAAATTGAATATTTGCTTTTAATCCCAAAGCTGTTTCCAATTATTTTTTTTTGTGCACATTTCAATGCTCTGCCATGGAAGACTGTCCCTTAAAAAAGCCAGGAATCAAATACTGGTTTCTAACTTCTGCCAGGAGCTGCGAATTATGCTTAGGAATAAGGACTTGATTTGAGGCACTCTGAGATGCTAATATTAAACTCACTTCACAATTCGTAAAATAACATTTAGGATTCTTCCCTTGGAGATAAATGGTATCAAGGCATGTGAAAGATTAATTAGTTACTGATTATATTGTTCTTTGTCCCCCTCTCCGGTGATGCTGGTGATTGCAAAGCATAATTATAGTAGTATACATTTGGCAGAACAGTTGGAAGTGTCACAGTGCAAAAATAAAATGTGTTCATTTTGTGGGTAATTTGAAAAATTCAAAATGTTTTTGGCATTTTGAAAAGTTGTTATCTCTAATTAAGGTATTATTGTGCTTTATATTGTAACAAACTGTAAACAATGCTGTTTATTTGCTTATATTCTAGAAATCTTTAATTAAATGCATGTATGTTTTACTGACCATTGCTTGGAAGTTACCTTGGGGTGTCTGACCTCTGTTGCAGTTGCTGGGTGCTAACAGATGAAGCAGGGAGGAAGAGAAGGTGGCTGCATGCAGGGGGAATGTCTGAATTGTCTGTGAACAGGCTTGGTGAACACTGTGAATTATCTCTAAATACATTACTTTGGCTGCCTGAGCACTATATTTATTATACACTGCTTTTGGCGGGTTTCCAAGCTCTAGGGAGCACTGGTAGAACTGGGAGGAAGAAAGGGGCTTCTCTCATTTCTTCTTGCTTGTTTGCACAGGTATTAGGGATTAAAGTACAACACAATGCTGGAGATGTAACTGGAAAATTGGGAGTGACTTTCCCAATGGGGTAATTGCTTGAAACCAGGAATTTCTTCCCAGAGCACCTCAGGTGATATTTATACAGCAAAGACTGCAGCGTGTGCCAAGTACAAGTCTGTGAAGACCCTGTCTGCCCCCAGACAGATGTTCTTTTTTGTTTTCTTCTGGTTTTGATGAAGCAAAAAGCATTGTAGCACTCAGAATGCTCAGACAATCATTTTCTTTTTTTTTTTTTTTTGGTCTTTTTTATGCAGCACTAATATTCATCTTAATGTTATTCTTTATATGCATGTTGCTTCATCCTTTCAGAAAGCGCCCAGAAGAAAACCTGGAATGTATTTTAGCTATTTTTACAGTGATGCTTTATTACCTAAGAAATGAAGAGTTGGCCAAGATCATAAATTGGAAAAGAAAGTGCGTAATAATGGGATGAATTTCTGGAATTTCAGATAAAATCTCTCATCTTTGCTTTTATGAAGGGCAGCCTTTCTTTGGGAAGGTTTGATTACTGGCAAATACCCAAGTGTGATGCACTTTGAAGGACAGTAAAAGTGCATGATAAATGAATAGTTTCTTCTCAAGGATATGGCCTGGGCTTTCTTTCCCTATAAGGAAACATCTGTGTTTTTAGAGCTTCTTTTTTCTGCTTGAGATTTAATAAGATGAATCTTCAATTCGTAGTTGGAGTATGTTGATGGTTCCAGGAGGAATGCAGAGGAAAAAAACAGGATGTGAATTGAATCTGTTGTCTTCCCAAATTGATAGAGAAATCTTGTAATAAAGAGTGACTTAGTTAAAAGAAAGATGCATTCACTTTCCTGATTTCTTTTTCTTGTGCATGTAATAGCTTGGCTTCTGAACAAGCGGAAAGCACCAGATTGACAAATACTAAGTGGTTTTTTCATGACCATTGATGGATCCTATGTAGTTTGGGTAAACTGTGATTTGACCCCTTGCAGTTGTGAATGAGGCAGTTTAGTTTTCTGCGTATTAATAAGAAAGATGGCCTACTTTGGCAAGGTCTGGGCTTTCCCTGAATTTCAAAAAGGATTTTTGCTAAAGTTGGTCTGTACCATGTAAGTTGATCTGTAAATAAGAGGAAGGAGGAATAAATGGTGCCACGGAGTGCTCTTAGCTCTTTCTTATGTAAGTGGGAATTGCAGATGTCAAGTTCTTTGGAGAACAAGAGCTATCAATTTTCTTAACTGGCATCCAATTTGAACATGTTCTCCATTGTCTCACTTGCTACACACATTGGAGAATGAAATGAAATAATGAAATGCACAGACAATGGTAAAGCACATAGTACTTTTCTTCCTGTGTACTGATCTTAGTGCTGGACATACTAAATATGCCAGGTGTTTCTTAAAAAGGGATTAATGGGCTGTGTCGTTGCTTGGTGTCTTTGACAGCCTTCAGAAGGCGGCTTAGTGAGGGATTAGGGCAGCAGAGGGAGCTAAAAGATTCCTAATATTTTATCATTTGTTTCCTAAGTCAAAGTAGCTCCTTCTTTATAAAGTACCAATTAACCTTTGCAAAAAAGTGATTTTCTAACCTTAAGTGCCTTTGGCGAATACATAAAGATTTTAACTGGAGTAAATTCCTTTTCTCTGTAGAAATCCAGTGTAAATTAAATTAGGAATCAGGTAGTAAGAGCTACCAGAATCTTTCTGGAGGAACAGCCATCAAACCTTTCAACTGTAGCAAATGAAAGTGTTTAGGCAAGCAGAGTTTTCTATGAATAACCTATAGAAGAATATTCTATAAGTAAACCGATTTACATTCAGATACAAGTTTTTTAACATAAAAATGCACACTTCTGTGTGTGGCGTACAAGCATGTTTTAACCATTCAACATTCTTCTTCTGTCTTTTGCTTGTAAGAACTTTGAAATTTTTTTTGAATACTTGGTAATATAGAGAATTAGGTAAAAGTTGCCTTCAAGGAACAGGGAAAGTATTCTAAAGATTAAGATAAATTGACTTTAAAATAATAAATGGTGCTACCAGGAATCTTCACATAACAGAATCGTTTGCCACTTTCCAAAGGAAAATTATCTGTATATTTGGGTTATATTTACCCTACTGCAAAAGCATCCTTTATCTCATTAGACTTATAGTTGAAGTGCTTGTGCTCAGGCTTGTGTTTGGTTTTTGGCTATGCCCCTAATATCAGTGCAAGGTGCTTTTTAGCTTTCTTTTGGCTTGCTGCAGTAACCTCCTTTTGCAACCTGAGTCTTCACCTAGACAGCCTTTAGATTTGCATCCACTTAAGTACTGCAATGTTGCAGAGGTATTACAGTAACAATGCAAGCTGTATGAAAAGGGAATTGGCTTAGAAGCCTATTTTACCCTAAATGATACTAAACAGTAGCTGCTAATGAAAAGCATTACTTCAATAAGAAAATTTGAGGGGAAAAAAATCAATGGAGAAAAGAATCCCACTGAGATTTTTAAGTTTTGCTGAAACGTTCATGCCACTTACTTACGTTATGTATGTTGTAAAGAAAACCTGCAATTTTGTGGTGTTCAGCATTATGCATTTTATCTGTGTTGTCACATTTTGATTGGTATCTTGAAATAAAATACACTGCTTGCTTATGACAGCAGCTGTGTTCAGCTGTGATCTATCCAGAACACTGCATCTTGACACTGGTAGTAAAGTCAGAATAGTTTCCCTTAATTTTAGTGTCAAAGACAGTGTTAAATACAGAAATATAGCATGACACTGGTTTTACAGGGTTGTAATAATTGTATATGTAATATCATAGATATTTGAGTCAGAATCCAGTACATAACCACACCTCATCATCTAATTCCTGAATAATCTCCAGAGAATTTATTCCTCCTGTTCTTCTATTAATAAAAACATTTCCAGACTAGATATTTAGCTTTTATACAGTGCAGATGAGTGCCTGATAAAACTTTTAAAAGCTTTAGAAGTCTTAAGTACTTGATGGTAATATGTAGTTATTTCTGCCTGGGGTCAGGGAAGATGCTCTGATGTTGCTTTACCCTGTGCTCTGGAAAACTGAACTGTACCAAGATTAAGTGTCTAGGTAAACATACTGAAAAATTTACGTCGTCATCTAATTAAAGCAGTCATGTTCAGCTTTCACAGAGGCAGTTCCCATCCCTAGGGAAGTGCAGTCTGAGATGCAAAAAAGGATTTTATTTTGTTTCCTCCCTTAGTGAAGTCAGGATGAGAGTGCGATTATACAAGTGGAAACAAGAAAATAAAAGTGGAGACAGTCTTTTAGTGCTGGAGGCTTCTGCTGCTCCATTCTTGTGTCCTTGTTCCACGAGGTCAGTACTGAACTTGAAGGGTGCCTCTCCTTGAAGAGAGGAATTGCATGGAGGCTTTGCCAGGGAAGGAGTATCTAGCAGAGATGTCTCTCCTCATTAGAAGAGTCGTTGTGGTCTGATGGACAGGTAATTTGGAGTTAAGAAACCTGTGTTTTTTCTTGTAGCTCTTCTGAAGTCAGGTAGCAGGTTAGGAAAACAAAAGCTGCCTGTGCATCTTCTTTTTCTGTGACAGAAAGCAGTCAGTCAGAGACGTTCTGGGATATAAATAGCAGCAGGCTGTTGTAATACTCGTGGAATCCCTTTAAAACACGGGGCTTTGCTAATCGTGAAAATACCTGGCACTTGCTGCAGGTGAAAACACGCCCTTTGGTACCACTGGAGATCCAGAACTCTGCTGTGGTTTGTGGCCCTGCTCAGATACCTAAATAAAAAAGTTCTTTATTCTGCCCTTTCCTATGAGAACTAAATTTAAATTGCTTGTGACTTTGAGCAGATGTATTTGGGATTTTTTTAAAGCCAGAAATTAACTGTTAAAAATTATTCATGTTTCTCTTTTCCCTGATGCTTATTTTTCAAAGCATCCTCCCATGCACTGAATTTTCAGACCTCTCATTCTACCAATTAAATGGAGACACAGCAAAAATACACAACAAAAATTACAGGCAATGGCAGTAGGAGAGCAAAAGATGAAGAGTAAAGACTCTCTATTCTTTTGATCCTACCTGTATTTTTCAGAAAGTTTCCTTGTGTGCTAGATGATGACACTCAAATACAATTAGACTATGACTCCTGCTAATAGGTAATCAAGAATAATTATAAGTGTTAATTAAATACACGATAAATGCCTCTTTTTGTGAAGGAGTGCACATTTGAAGAAATAGTTTTATTAAGTGCTAAGAAAACTTTTTCCCAGGCAATTTTATCACTATTTCTTGTTCCCTGCTGTTCCTTTCTGTCTTGAAGATTGCATCAGTCGCACGCATGTGTTTTTTTCCTGGGTATCAAATACCACTTAGGCAGGTGTTACTTAATTTCCACAACATCTGCCAGTCATTTTTGGTGGTTGTTGTTATTTTAGCTAACCTGCAGATGGTCATGTTTGCCCGTTTGTGCAGTGCTCCACAGACTCCCGTGCTTGTTCCCCAAGTGCTGCCCTGCACTTCCATCTTCAATTTATCAAACTCAAATAATTTAGTAACAGCTACATCTTCTTGCAGTAAAGAAGAGCAGCTGTGCTCTAGCTATCCTTATCTGCATGAATGCATAGATTGTAAAGGGCTTTTCTGACAAACAAGACAGAAGTTTAGAATTTCAAACTGGAATTTAGGGCATGTAAGTCAGAATGAGTCGACGCTGATGTTTAGAAACAATATAATAATGCAGAGAATGAATTAGTTGCCATAGTAACTGCTTTGTTTTAATAATTTGGTGGGGCAATGAATAGAAGGAGCTCAGAAAGTAGTATCACTCTTAATTATGTTGTGCAATGAGAGAGGTTTTGTTCATTAATAGTGGAAATTAATTTGATTTTATAATAGATTGAAGAATGAATATATAAGTTTTACTTTGAAGAGGCAATAAGAATGATTTACAGATTTTTTTTATTCTTATTTTTCCTACCCCCTGGGAAAAACATAATCGCATTTTACATTTTATTATGGCAATACAGGTTATTGATTTCTTAACAATAAAACATGCTCAATATATTGCATTGTAAGCGTGGCTTCAATCTGTGTGCTGTGATTTGTTGCCTGGCAGTTGTTGGCAGCCTAGCAACATGCTCCAGTCCAGATCTGCAAAAGGATATAGACACCCAAAGTTAGGAGTTACAGGGAAGGCAGATTTCTCAGTACTTCAAAACCCGTCTAAAATCATCAGCACCTTGAAATCCCTTTGTACTTCATGGATTAAGTTCAAGTACACTCCATGCTTTCAAGATCACAGAATCACAGAATGGCTTGGAAGTGACCTTAATGATCATCTCCTTCCAACCCCTCTGCCATGGGCAGGGACACCTTCCACTAGACCAGGTTGCTTGAAGTCCCAACCTTCTTAATTGTCTTTCCTCTTGCAGATTTGAGCAGTTTCGTATGCGTTTTGTGCTTAAGACAAGGCAGGATCCTCAAACTGAATGAGTTCTTTTGGAGGCAGATGGAAAGCAAGCAAAAGCCTCCTGTGATCACAGGCACACAAGTCAGCTGGAGCCTGTTTTGCAGAAAAATGGAGGCATGGTGGTGCTTTACTGCAGAAATTCATGTGCAGTGCATGTCCCAGCACCTCTGGCAGATGCCTGTGTGCTGACGAGGCCGTGTCTGGAGACTGGCAGGTGTCATGGAAGGGATTACTGCTGATGTCCTGCTGGAGCCTTTCACAGAGCACGGCCTCTAATTTGTGTCTGCCTTCTCATCTGGTGCCTTTTTTTTTTTTTCTTTTTTCTCCTTAATGAAACTTGAAGGAACTTAATTCTCCTTGAGACTACTGGCAGCTTTTGGCTGAAATTTGCTGGTGAGTTAGGGATTTAATTAAGACAGCCCAGCGGGTAGATGGACAGACACAATTAGGTGAGCCTGGCTTCCTTTGAAAATCTGTCTGAAAGTTGCTTAGATATTGCAGACAGAAATAAGAAGTGCCACCTGATTACTCCTCGGCCAAGGAAGGGATGTCCATCACCAGACTCAAATCATGTTCCCTCCCTAGAACAGGGAGTCTTAAAGTTGTTTCTCAAAGCATTGCTCTTAACAGCGGCTCCTCAATAGGTAAAGGTGTCTTCTCAGGAACAGGGAAGCTTTCCATTCCAGGTTATCATCAATCCAGAGCTGATTAGTGTTTTGAAGGGAGGTTTGTTACTCTTCCTGTGTTGTTTGCTGCTCCCTGTGTGCCAGGTAATGCAAGCTCAACTCATTGTGTCAGGGGGGGAAAAAAAGGATAAGTAAACCCAGTAATGACTCAGGAAGGGAAATTAAAGCTTCTCTGTTTCTAGTGCTTCTGTGCATGTAAATTTTGGAAGGAGATGTAAAACTGTGGACTGTTTCTTCTCTTTGAGGTGAGTGCCCCCATCACTGGGCTGTTCATGTCCTTGACGCCTCCTCTCTGGTCTCATAAGAAACTTACCCTGATAAAATATTTCTAAAAACAGTGTATCATACCTCCAGACCGTGTTTCCTTCCTTCTTCCCTTATCTCTTAGCTGTATCTAAATTAAATTAAATTGTGATGTTTTTGAAATGGACGCTAACTTGGTTTGAACTCTTTGGTACCTAATCCTTCACTAGAATTCTGAAATGTTTGTTAGTATAATCTAAAAGTTTACAAAATCCTTTCCTGTTTAATTTTTTGTATGTCGGTCTGTGAAACTTCTCAAAATGTCAGATGATTAGATGAGTTTTGCCCCCCATCCAAGATGCTGATGCAGGGAAGTAAAAGGAAGTTCTTTCCAGAGCTGCAGAGTTTTAATGATTTGTAGAAAGTCCATAAATTCATACTTAATTTAGCTGGGCTGCTTTACTATCTGAAAGGTTGAATTGTTCTAAAGAAGTTTAGCTTGGCAAAACTGCTAGAACCTCATATTTTAAGTAAGTGTGCTGAAAACTGGAAAGTTCTAGAGGAGTGATTCTATGCAGCATCCTTTGGCTGTGAAGGACAGAGTTGGGGGGGAGGGAAAGCTAAAATTATACATAAAAGCACGTTCAAGCTATCATCATATCCCTGACATTAGGAGTATAATCTGTGTTGTAGATTGGCAGTAATGCCTAATGACTTTGCATCCAAAACCAGATGACGTTGTTCTCCCCATTGATATATGCATAATGTTCTTTTGTGGTTTCTATCAATGATGTATTTCCCTTTTAATCAATTACATTTTAATTACATTATGTCCTTTCAGTAGCATTAAAGGATTATGGGTTGAGAAAATAAAAACTAATTTGGTAAAAAAGTATAAGCCGGAAAAAAGGAGGTAATTTCAAAAAACCCCACTCCAATATTCATCTACTGATGACCATTCAAGAAACAAGAAATGCTGACAATTATTGCAAATATTTTGTCTTTAATGGCACCTAAAAAACCAGGCCTTTTAACCAGGTACTCTCAAGCATCAGTTGAGTGTTCAGCTGCACCTGCTCCGTTGTCTGTTGTGACCTGTGGTGCTAATTTTATTGTAAAATATGTTGTCCACAACAACAGTCAAGTTGCTAGTCAAGTACAAGGAAATGTCTCTTAATGTTTAGCTCAAGTGAGCAGCACTGATTTGGTTCTAATTTACTTGCTGAAAGATTTTTTTTGTAAGGTAAGAGTAAGCTAAATATTTTTCATTCTATGTTTATTTAAGAATAATATTGGCCTTATGATGTTATGAGCAAGAAGAGAATCAGCATTGCTGCTACTAAGACAAAAATGTGTCTAGACTTGAGGTTTCAGCAGTTGGTAAGGTTATTTTAAGATCCACTCACCATTTGAAGTTGCTCCATTAATGCTTAAGATTAGCATATTTTTAAATGACAGGAAATTTGATAGGAACATTTAGAGTATGCTGGATGGGATGTTTTCAGAAGTCAGTTTCTGTGAAGCTTGGCTATAATCCTCCTCAGTTTTATGTTTTTCAAATATGACAGTCTCTTCTCTAAAAACATTTATCTGGTTGAAAATAAAGTGGAAGAAAAGATTGCATGATAAACCAGGGTGTCATTCCCTGAATTCGGTGTTAATCAATTCAGAAGTGATGTGGAAAAATTGCATTTACAGAAGTTTTATACTAGTCTATACTTAGACTGCCAAATACTATAAAAGCTTTGTTTTTTAGCTGAGCATAAGCATGGCGAGCTGTGAGCTGAATCAGGTCATTAGGAAACTCCCCAGCTCTCATTTTCTCTGGCCACTTTATTTTCTTCTAGTTCTAATTTTCATAATTTTTACTGTATTTTGTAATAAGGGAAAAACCATTCTAACCTCATGTTTCAGGGACACAGTGATGTCCATGATATCTTAATTAATTCACAAATTGCTGACAGCATATTGATTATTGATCTTGTAGTTGGAGCCTGCATTGACACCGCTGGGCTGTCTGTTCTGGCCTCTCCAGGGTTTGCCACCAGTCAAATGAGGGAAACAAGAATTCAAACAGCTGGTGTGGTGTAAAGATGAGAACTCTTAACAGAAGGAAGCTATGCACTCAGGATTCTTTAGGTTTGCTGATGTGATTTGAAGGTGCATTCCTCAGGTATCCAAGCTATGAGTGGCATCCTGTAAAGACCTGGGAGGTTGGCGAGGGCTGTCGGAGTTGAAAGCAGGCGCCTTTAGGGAGCAGTTCAGGACTTGCTTAAAGTTTCTGATCTTCTCCATGGGCTGTATGTGGGTCCAACTGGCAGGCAGGAGTGGGGAGCACTAATGTTTCTCCTTGTGAAAGTCTTGATGAGCTGTGCTTGCAAAGTACCTGACTCAGCACTGCACTCGACGCTATTGATAGTCAGAACATCAAGTCCCTTTCTGGGAATAAGGAAGAAGATTTTGACCTACTTTAATGGAAGTGTAGCACTTAAAATATTCTCTTCAGCCCTAGGATTGAAAACAGTGTCCTACTTCCTGCACAGGAGTCCAAACCCCCTCTCCTGCTACCTTTGTAAGTCTGTTTCCATTCTCAATGTGATAACCAGCGGGCACCAAGTGAAACTGCTGTGAGTGTAGGTGTAGAAAGCATTTCTTCATACATCAGGTGAGTTATGAAGCTCTACTGCAGGATATCGTAGTTACTGAAGTTTCAGGGAACTTGAAAAAGTGAGTAGTTTTGTGGAAGAAAAGTCCACTGGGTTTGCTGAAACAATTCTGATTGATAGAGCTCTTGAACGGCAAATTGCTGGTGGCAGGGAGAGAGGTTCTGAATTACTAGTCTTGCCCTTTTTTCATTTTTTTTTCCTCACTGTTTTTTTCCTGAATCTAGCAGCAGGGAAAAAACCCCACTATTTAGCAAGATGGATCTTTGGTCTGAACGCCATGACAAGCTTTTCTTGCACCCTTGGTTGTGGAAGGCTTCTATCTTTCTTAGATAGAAACGTAGTACAACTTTGCCCAAGTTCTAGCAAACTTAGTAGAACTTTGAAGGGTTCTTCAGTTCTCTGAGGCTTTCACCCTCATTATTAGTCAGAAATTAGAGGAACACTGCCCACCTGTAGTACACGGTCCGTAATCCAGCACATCAATGTCTACAGCTTCAGGCACCTGCTGCTGTGCATTTCTCACACTTCCTTATTAGGCCTGGCAGTGCAATAAATAATGCTTTTCACAACTTCAAATATACATTTTATAGGTGTTGTATAAAATATTAATTTTAGAGATCACTGTTCCATATTTTTTTTTTGTCTAGCTCAGAATGGCTGAAGTATTCAAAGAAAGAGAAGCAGGATATAAAAAAATAAAAAGTAGCTCCCTGCACAACATGGGATTGATTCATATAACACATCTGTGATCAGATCCCTACAAGTGGTGTGGTGTGTGATTAAAGATACAGGAGAGATCAGAACAGGGAGTAGCCAGCTGTGCTTAGAGTCCTTGTGGCAACAATTTCTCCCTGTAGTTGTTTCCTTAGGTGTGGAAGGATGATAATACTCATCTGTCTGAGGCTTAACTCATTACTGGTTTTATAGCAAGGTGAAAAGTCTATATATAGTTTAATAAAACCCCCAACAAGCTATTTCAGAAGAGTGTTACTTAGTATTTAATAATTTGCCTATTCAAGCAACTGTCTGTATTAAGGAATAATTGAAACATATTTACAGAGCAAATTTGAAAGAAAAAATAATAGCATTATCAAGCTAAAAAGCTATAGCACATAATTATTATATACTTACTTCATGATTCAGCAGCTGAGCTGTTTTTGTGCATGTAAATGATTTTTACTTAATGGATTATTGCAGCAGTTGTGAGTGAGCAGCGCAGGACTCTCCGAAGGGCGTACCTTGAGGACACTGCAGCAGCAATATTTTGCTGTGT
Organism: Oreocharis arfaki; assembly: GCA_013398015.1. NCBI lineage: Eukaryota > Metazoa > Chordata > Aves > Passeriformes > Paramythiidae > Oreocharis > Oreocharis arfaki. The sequence goes on along the minus strand of VZRR01008722.1, from coordinate 15,536 downwards.
CACGAGATTTTATCATGCGTAAAGGACAGATTCCTTCCTACTCGGGAGCTTTCAGATGGAAACCACAGTTACATTTCTGCTGCCAGTGTACAGCAACGCAAAGCGTTCTTAAAAACAAACTGGTTCTGTTAGTACAGGGCTATTTTTTTTTCTTTCCATTTAAATATTGCCTCATGTAGTGTCTAACTTATAACAGCAGTTATATAAACTACAGCAAGAAAATGAAGAAACTTATGTCTACTTACAAGAATTTTATGAGTGGTATCTTTTATTTCTTATTTTTGAAGCAGGAGCAATAAAAATATAAGTGGATTTTAGTTTGCTGTTACAGTGCTCTATATTTGTCAAGTCCTATTACTAAACAAATAGTAAAAATACTGTGTTGATTTTACTGCTTTACTAATACAGTTACCAGAACCACTTTACTACACTTCTCAAAGACTACCAACATGTTTGAGAGTTAGTCCATAGAAGTAATTTCTCAGGTTTGGACTGCATCCAGTACACTACGGAAGTGATGTTTCTACACAGCCAGAGATTTGGGTAGTAGGTAAAGCAGGTATAGTTTCACTAGGATGAGATTTATCTCCAGGGAAAAAAAAAAAGTAATTATCAGCAAATTGCATTGAACTGGAGATCTGCCCTAAAATAAAGGCAGTGATGCAAACATTAACTAACACATACAAACTAACAGGCATCTACAAATAAAAGGGGGTGATGTGTCATTTCTAGAACAGTTTATCAGTCCTGGGGATGGTCTCAATTACAACTCTGTGTCTGTGCCAAGCATTCTTTATACCCCCAAATGTGTAAAATCTACATGATGCGTCTGTAGGCTGTGCAAATACAGTATCGTGTTGACTTGTGGATTTTTTTGAAGAACAGCATCTTTCTACTGCTCTGATAAAGTCGAGGGAAGAATGGAGAAATATCTGGCAAACTTTGGCATTTCTGATGTAGCCTTTAATGTCAGTCCAAGAAGTAACAGAGCAACAGAGAGATGTGAAGATGCATAGAATGAAGCTGGTAAAACTGTTTGCTTTGGCCTTCCCTCAGACATCTATGTGATAACAGGAAACTTTTTGTTGAACTTGATAGTCAAATAAATTAAAACAAACATTCCTACTTAAAGGAACCTCATCCCCAGCCAAAGTGTAACTTTCTGGTTTATTGAAATGTAATCTCTCAAGTTGTTGAAATATAACACTAATACAAAATTTTGGGGTTTTCCAAGATGTTGTTTGATGTCTGTATGTTACTGTTTTCACTGCCCTTGGCAGTGGCTGTTTCAGTGAGGAGACACCAGTTTAGCACCCATGGGCACAGTACCTTATAACTCTGATCCACAGAAGAAGGTTGAACAAATTCTGTGGAGATTTGCTGTACAAACTTTTTATTTCTGGCCTGAATTCAGAATTCTGTCCCTGAGTTTAGCAGTGATGTGATGAGCTGCAGTTAAGCCACTGAGCCTCATGAGTGGAAGAAGAAAGGTTGTCTATAAATTGTCCAGGATTTTACTTGAGATGACACGATCTGGAAGTTTCTATGCTGTCTAGTCAAATGTAAAGGAACTTGTACTTTGAGTAATGCACCTCCTGTAGGTTTTTCAGATGGTAGGAAGGATCTGAGCCTGAAAACGACTCAGATCAACTTCCCTGGATCTGAGTTTTAGATGGGAGAGCTGTTATTCTTGTAAGCTACCCTGTTGGCTATGTTTCTGTATCTTTACAATAAAAGTAACTCATTCATGCATCACAGAGCATTTAGAAGTGTATCTTAGGGTGTCGACTGTGCTGTATATTTAATTCCGAGGACATTAATTTCTGGAGCTCTGAATGCAACACTCCTTAAAAGCTGTGTGTGTGCTTACTTTTCAGAGGGGGACAAAGAAAAGGATACTGTGTGTTTATGCCAATACTGAAGTTTTGCAGTCCTGTTGATCTCTGTATCCACGTTGCAGACATCTATTCAAAATTCGGTGTTGAGGCTGAATTGCTTTATATTTTAATTTAAATCCTTGTATATTGTGATGGCAGATCTTACAATTATTTTGTACATTAATTTTCACTTGGAGTTCAGTCTCTTTTCTGGGGTGTACAATTGCATGTTTCAGTTATGGTTTATATGCCTATGCCTTCCTAAATACTAGAATGTCTCCAATTCTGAATTACTTTTCCTGTGTAGTCAGCATACAGCCATTCTTGTGTGTCTGCCTACCCCCGTTCTTTTTCAAGTAAGTTGTGTATCAGATATTTTTGTTTCTATTTATGTCTGATATTTTGGTGCCCTTTCTTCCTCCATGTATCAGAATCCACTTGCATCATCTCAGCTGATTTTACCAACATCCTCATTACTTATGCTCCTTCACACACTAAATTAGCATTGAATTATGTGTTGCGTGAATTTGCTTGACAGATAAAAGGAAGAACATTTCTTGTGTCTTGAGTGAGGAAATGAGTACAGTTAAAACATTGTGAAGGCCTGCCATCTGCAAAGAGGGACAGTATCTGTTTTCCCTGAGAAAGTGAAAAACAATGCAGTGTGTATTGCCCTGTCAGAGCATTTGCATCCTTTATACAAGGTACAAAAGAAGGGCTCCCAAGTATTCCTGTTTTTCAGATAGAGACTTCATTTATTAAACTGGCACAAATTAAAAAACACTGGTACAAAAAAATTGCATATTTGAAGGTACATGTGAGCAAATGTACAGAAACAATTTTCTGATGATGCAGCTTCTACTTAGATCCTTATCTCAGAATCCAGAGCTGTGTTCCCCTGGTCATTAGTTCTTCTGTGTTTATGTCCTATTTTATATACATTTTCATCCATGTGCATCAATGAGGCAGAATGCCTGCTCTGAGTAAGCACTTTGGATTCCATCTCTAAACTCTTCTTTAATCAATATTGTTTGCAGTGACAGAGTGCTGTGTAGAGTCTCCTTTTCTTGTCTAACCTCAGACGGGAAATACAACAGATGGGTTTCACCGTGCGTTTTTGGCAAGGAATAGCATGAAAATAGAAATAAACCTTATTACATATGTGCTTCTCAGCACGATGCTTGTAATCTGCAATAAATATCACTAAAAAAGTGCAAACTTATTGCCAGTTAACCATTAATCAGGGAAAAAAAGTTTAATAGAATGAGCTTGAGAGCAAATGCATCTTAACCTTTACATTAAAAACTGGTGGTAGGGTGGTTTTTCGTGGCCTCAGATGAGATGACAATATAACTCAGTATGCTGTCATGAGCTGAAAGATGCAGTTACGTGTTTTTCCAGAAACAGCAAATCCGTTGCTGTGTGAGCAATATAACAAATATGTAAAATATAACAGACTAAAGGAAGGAATATGATTAGAAGACAAAACTGCATATCTCTAATTTTGTTTTCAACAGTACATATTTCCACAAATTACCAATTAACATTTTAAGTGACCTGAAATCTACCATTACATGTAAATCACCTAGGTTTGGTATATACTCAATGTTTTCAAGAAAACTGTAGCATATTTTCTGAGCTCCAGATGATTCAACTTTTATCAGGACATTTGAGATGATAAAGTGGTTAAATAAATAAAACCACTTTCAATAAAATATTAAATCTGTAAAATACTTCCAGCTGGAATGGAGGTGATAGAGTTTGTCTGTAGTTGCCTGTGTGGGGTAAGAGTCCTGGGTACCTCAGTACCTGAGCTTGCATCCTGTCCCAGTTCTAGTGATGCAGCTGCCCTGGAAGCTTTTTGGAGGTCATAGATGGGGATGTGAGTTTAACCCAGACTGTCAGCAAGATTTAATTTTAGTAATGATTCATCAGCCTCTTGTACTGCTCAGTTCCTACACTAGTTTATGTGTGTTAGTACACTAAGTTATTTACTTTTTTAAAAATCCAATCAACTAGGATAAATAAAAGCTTAAAAATATTTTTAAATTTAGAGATTAATGGTTGCTTGACTTCTTTGGATAAGGCTAGATTTCTGGTCTCTGTGTGAGATGCTGTGTTCTGTAGGATAATGCACTATGGTTCTTTTTACTCAGGACTGGACAGTATTTTCCTAACAGTGATTTCTTCTTCACATACCCCTTCAAATCTCTTCTTCAAGGAGAGGTTAAGCCCAGTGCCACCTATAGTATATAATGAACCTTTCTGGTTTTCCCATTATATATAGCAATTGTATCAATTTTGGTGGTGATCCTGGTCATTCTGTATTCCCCACTGGCTGATGCAACCTTCTCTGATGCACCACAGACTCATCAGCCACGTCAACTGTTCCCTGAGAAGACAAAATGTTCTCTTTAACTGAAGACTCTGAAGGAAAAATTGGTGTCACCTGTGCATCCTTCCCGTTCAATGCTTCCATGTTTCACTGATGTCAATTCTGTGCTTCTAGTAAAAACAGTGAAAAAACAGCCAAGATTCAACTGCAGCAATTCATGTAATACCAGAGCAAATGAACCTTTTACTTCTTTCTGTCAGTCTGCTCAATTGTGGATTTTACACACATATGCAACACCTTCAGTTATATATTTTGGTACTGGTTGGTTGAGTAATATCAAAAGAAATGTATCTGTTCAAATCCAGAGTAAATCAATGAAAGTGTAGAAGTGTAAGAAAACAGAATGTAAAAAAAAGATGTTTTCTGCACATGTGGGACTTCACAGCCCTCAGTAACTCAGGTTTTGGGTTTCCTGACAGTCCTTTAAAACCTTAAAGCATTTGAGGCTAAATTGGCTTCCAGAGGACACATTTAGTTACACTCTCTCCCTCATCTCCCATTGTGTCTGAGGTGTGAGGTTCCTTACAGACACACTCTGCTGCTCTTGTATAGGCTTCCTTGACCAGGACAGCAGAGAACTTAAAATAGCATTAACTCGTGTAAGGCAGTCTCTGTTTGCTTTGACTTTTCTAATTCAGCATTTTGTGTAAGTAATAAGTAATGTGGGGCTGTTTTTACTCTTCAGCTTTAGTAAGACCAGAAAATTTTTTGTAGATGAGCATTTTTTTTTGGTTTTTTTTAATCAATTAGTTTCTTCATGTTATTCTGTTGACAGTCCCTTGAAGACAATATTTTGGCATGGCTAGATCACAATGAGCCATAGCAAGTTGGTTTACATATTTTATTGAGACCACAGATGTTATCTTAAATGCAGGCTCTGCATTCTTATTCTCTTTTTCATACATACAATTCTCTCCCCCCCTCTTTTTTTTTTAAGAGCTTCAACTGCACTAAACAATTTTTTAAGCAGATATTTCCATTGTAACAATATCTCGCTAATTAATAAAAAATTGCAAATCGGCATATTAAACCTCAAATATTTTCATGTAACATTCCGATTGCCTCATGCTAGGTCTGTTTGTTCTTGTTCCCTCATCCCTTTTGGTTGACTCTTGAAATATAGAAAATCTATTCCACTGTTTCCTTGTAAAATCCCATTTCTCTACAGTGTTACATGCTCTAGTGAGCCATTTAATGTAGACCTCAGTTGTTTTTGTTTACTGATGCTGTAAATTTTAGGTATTTCACTCTTCCTCACCCCAAAAGCCCAGTGGACCAAAAGGACAGTTTGATCTTTTCAGATACAGTCACTTCTAGAGAATGAGTTTACACTTTTGGGGATGGGATTGCCTGTTCTGGGGCTGAGGGAAATGTCAGATTCAAAATATGCTGCACTCAGCAAAGGGAGTAACTGAACGATTTTGAAATAAGAACTTAACTAAAACTAGTTAGAGGAAAATGAAGGCGATAGATAGCTTAACTTCTGACATTTTTAATATTTCTTGGTTTATCTGTAGCTGTATAAGCAAATGACATGTCTTAAATATTGAGAGATGGAATTTTTTTTTCTTTTCTCATTGCACCCATGTTGTCTTTTTAAAAAAGAAAAGACTTAAGTCCAGACTTTCTAGACACAATTATTTAGACACAATATTCACAATATTTCATAATATAAATAAAAACACATTTTTCTATATTGATGCTATCCTGTAATCACTGACAGCAACACCATTATTGTTTATGGATATTTGAAGTATTTGTAGCAGGAGGTATGTCAGTGCTGGATTTAAGAGAATGCGTAAAGTACTTATCAAGGCACTGTGGATGTCAGTCTGGGAAGACCTTGGTACTAGAGCGTGCTCTGCAAAGATTTTTCAAAAAAAAAGGAGTCATTTCAATGATGATTAACTTTTATTCTTGCATCATCATCCTTATCATTAATCAATTTTTCACCTTTTAAATTTTGTGCATGTGTTATTGTTAAATCTGATTTTTTTTAGTAACTCCTGCTTTCTTATTCTGACATATTCAACACTTTATGTGATTAAGTGACTCTTTAAATGGCCGTGTAGGGCAAGTAGTTCTGTACACTCAGTGAAGTTTGTTTGTCTGGAGACTGAGTCAAGGTAGGTGGACCTTCTCATGGGACTAAAATTTTCTTTCTAGATTCTTCACTGGTGCAACATGGGAAATAATATTTCCTATTGGTACCCAGGAAATTCTGGGTGCCCCAGACATGACAGTGCTACAAAATGAAGAAATACTATTGAAAATAGTTATTTGCTTTGTTACTTTGGTTTAAGTGTTTGGGTTATTGAAAGGATGATGATGTTTGCTCAGTTGGTGTAGGGAATTTCTACTTCAAACAAGATGAAACTAGTTTCTCCCTGAATGGCTGCAGCTTCTCACCCATTTTTAAGTGCTGTCCATGCCAAGGATTGCTGCGGGGAACTTTGCTACCTTGTTAAATTACTCCCAGTTTTTCCTTTTTTAAACTGTATTGAGTTTTTCTTCTGTGATTAAGTAAAAAGTAATTTTGTTCAAATAATCTATGTGTTATAAGCAACACAAAAGTGTTGTAAGTATGTAATGGAGGCTGCTCTCCCTCATCTGTCAGTTGCAGGTTCGCTTGGGTGGTGGAGGAGAGATGTGTCTGGAGCAGGGATTTACAGCCCAGATTAAGTTACAACACTTGTATTTTTCCATTATGTATTATTCAATACATTTTAGCAAAGAACTGAAATAGGATGTGTCAGAGTATTGTAGAGTTCAGACTTCATTACAGGATCAGTTGCTGCTATTTTTGAGAATTACAGAGGTTTTGTCTTCACAGAAAGAAGCCTCAAGTACAGGCAAATACTCTGGTTTGAAGCCTTAGTATTGCCAGTACTTCAAAAAATGGTTAAGCCTTTTTTTCTGTTTTTGTTGTTGTTGTTGGCAGAAGCATTTTTTGAGCTTCTGAAGGGTATTAAACTGCTCAAAAAAGGCATATAGGAACAGACAAATATAAAAATAAATGTTAAGCTGTTGTTTCTGATTTAACCATCAAAACTGCTCTATTCTTACTCCTCTTGCAAGAGGGGCTGTGAGAAGTCTCACTCTAGCAGGAATATGGGCACAAATGCAATGAATGATGTTAGTTAGTGTATATTTTACCTAGTTTTATACCTTCAGTTAGTGGGTTGTTGTCTGTATTTCAGACAGCTTTGAAAACAAACCTTTCACTGAAAAATAAGTTTATATCTTCCAAATTGAACAGTATTGTCATTCCAGATAGGCGAAATGTGTTCTGTTATCTGTGATCCAAAGAGTTTATGAAGGGATAGAAAAGTAGGGAAAAAAGTCCATCTTCTTTTCTTAAAGAAGACGTAATTAATAAATACATGTAAAACCTCCCAAAACCTTCCTCATGCATGCAGAGCTGTGGTGAGAAGGTGGGCAAGGGAACTGAGGTGTGTTGGCCTCCTTGTGAGCAGGTAGGGAAGCTCAGGAGCATATTCAATTGAGGTGTTCATGCTTAAGATAATTTAGGTTTTTTAATCAACTGGCAGTTTCTTTCCAAGTCAAAACAAAGGCTGAAACCTAACCATGTCAGCTCTGCAGTCACTTTATTATGGGATTGAATAGGTCTGAAATGTTATCTTAAGACTATTATTAACTGTTAATGGACATTTAATTCCAGCTAGTTTTAATATAAACATTTTTCTGTTAGGAGTTTGTTTTGCAGGGCAAAGGGAAAAGCACATTTGAACACACACACAGAGGCAGGTTTAGTGATGTCTGATCCAATGGAGCATCAAGCGGAAACAGCTGTGACTTAATGAGCACGGAGCTGAATGAAGTTCATAACTAGGACTGCGTTAGTGATGTTCTTGGAAGGGTTTGAGAAAACTTCTCACCCTGCACATGGCTTCAGAGTTTAACCACTGAGGTAGGTGGTGCCAGGAGAAGGGTTGTGTCTGCAAAACTCGAGAGCTGGGTCATTCAGTTCTGTGTAATTGCATAATTAAAATGCAGCATTTTGTTGAACACACCTCACTCAGCAGAAAGAGAGAGAGGTCCTTCAGCTCCCTGACATCTCTGCAGAAATCCCACCCTTTTGGCCAGACGTCTGTATCTCTGCTGGCCTGCTCAAGCCAAGGAGGATCCCTTTGGAAGAGGGATTTGGGTTCAGTGCCTCCAGGGCAGTCCTGGACTGCTCTAAGATAGTGAGTGATTTAACGATACAGTTTGTTTGTTCTGGGGATAGGGAGACAGGTACAGACAAAGACTCTGGTTTGATGCCTTGGTATTGGCAGTGCTTCTAAAAATGGTTAAACCTGCTTAAGCAGTAGTATTTTTTGGCAGAACCATTCCTTTTAGAGGTTTGGAAGAGACTGGTGTGCCGAAGGCAGCCATGTGGTGTGCAGGGCAGCTTCTTTCACCCCTCCAGAGGAGTCTTCACCCTTCATTTCTATACCACCACAGTGTTTTGAAATCCAGACATTATCTCTTGTTAAAAAAAAAAAAAAGCTTCAGCACAGCCCTCAGCACTTATGTGTTTTATGGAATATTGCAGAGCATATTGTGAATTAATTCAAGACTCATAAAAATTAGTATTTACTGCTACTAAGAATTACAGGCTTCTACCTTATGAGCTACCAGGAGTGAAGAAACAAGCTGAGGTTTGGGTTTTGGCGGCCTTTGGAAGGTCAGTGAGACCTTGGTTGTTGGAGTAAAGCATCCACCAAGCCCGAGCGTGACTCCAACCACAGAGGCCGATCCCTCAGTACGTGCCCAGCGTTGTCCAAGATCTGGAGCCAGGACACGTCACGCACGACCATCTGCTGAATAATGATGTGGCAGAGTCCAGACGCGGCCCTTGTGTAAGCAACTGTAGGCACAGCTTCATTCTGTGTATCTTAACTCTCAGCATAATGATGGATGGAATGAGAACGGAGTGGTTGCTGCTGGAAAAGTCGGCTAAAGAACTATTTCTTCCCGCAGAAATTCCTCATCAAAAAGAAAGAGTATTTTTCTAAAAGGTGTGGTGTTGCAGGAGAGGTTACCAGTGGAGTATTGAGCTTGGCTTGCTTCACGTGGATTGCCTGGCATGAGTAGAGGGGCTGTGCTAGTGGCTAAATTGGAAGGCATCCTAAATATAGCAAGGAATCAGGATATTGTGTAGAAATGACTGAGATTACATTGAACACTGAGTTAATAGAAGTAGAATCAAATTCAAAATATAAAATAAAAGGGCATATATTCTAAGTGAGTAATAGCAGAATTTTGTGAAATAGAAACATGCAATGAGATTCTCATTATAGATAAATAGTAGTTGGATGATCATGGGTTGTGCTTTAGCAGCCCCTGTGATATGCATAAAAACAAGTGAACAGAATATTCTGCTCTATCAGTATGAGTTCATCATTTCTGAGCAGTTTAATGAGAAAGGTGAAGAGGCTGTCATCTCAGAGGGAGACATGAGGAATATATTCATCCTTAGATACTGTGTGGAGCAAGAGGAAAAGAACTGAAAGCCAATGGCTGCAAAAGAAAAAAATGGTATAAACAACTGCTGAATGAACTGAGGTTGAATTCCGGAAGAGGATTCCTGATGGGCAGAGCACCCAAAGTCCACCACAGCTTCCCAAGGAGAGTGGTGGCTACAAAAAAACCCCCAAAAACTAAACACCAGAAACCAAAAACAAACAAATGAACAAAAAAAAGCAGTGATTTTCTTAATAAGGAAACTTAAATTCATGAAAGAAATTATTTTACATAGCTCCTGTAACATCTCAAGGGAAATCTTCTCAGACCTGTGCTTCTAAGAAATGTGTTACACCACTAGTGCTCTTAAGGGTTTATTCAAACTATTTTCTTTTTCTGGACAAAGTGTGGATGTTATCAACTATACTCGAGACAATCTGCTCTGGAAGTAAAAGCCTGCTGGGATAAATGTTGTGATACAATTACCTTGATATGTCGGCTAAATGTGTAATAGTAAGAGAAGAAAATATTTAAATAATGTATAAAATATGTCACCACAAAAGAATGTACAAATATCCTTCAAAAGGAGCTCAAAGGTTCCAAAATAACACTCCACAGAAGAAAATCTAAGAGAAAGTAGATTAGCTACAGATACTCATTTCTGGGTGGTTTTCTTAATAATTCCTGCTTTGAGAAAGCTGATAGATTCTTAAAAGCCAATTTTAGATTTTAATGCAGTATCAACTGTTTTCTTAAATTCCTTATGGTCTCAAAATTGCACACATGAAACATCAGCTATGTTTACCAAAATATTTTCAAATTTAGATGAGGGTTGCAACACAGGGAGATAGTTCAAAGAAAGAAGTGAGTATCTAGTGTTGACAGTTTTGCAAAATGATGTGAATATGCATTCAGAATTTTCACTGTAACTGGAAAAAATAGATTTTTACTCTTCCAAAAAAAACCCCAAAAAACCCACCCCAAACCCCAACCCTATCATTATAACACATTTTGACTTTAAAAATAGCATTTGTTCTTGTGCTTTAAAACAGAAAGTATCAAGACTTTTTAATGGAGCAATTTATTCTATCACCATTGAAAACAAATGTTGAGAAAGAAAACTCTATTGGGTTCCTGTCCTTTTGTTAGGTTTCCATGCAAAAAATAGATCCTGTGCATCTATGACTTTTAATGCTCTACAAGAGTGCAAAGAATAACAAGAAAAGCTTAACCAAAAAAACAATAACCTGAGCTCATTGTTGTATCATGGTAACTGCATAATTAATGCTGTAAATTTGACAATTTAATAAGTGAGTAAAATACATGTTCAGATTACTGAGAACACAGAGATTGCCTGGTCCCCACCCCAGACCTGCCCATGGTGCTGCCTCCTGCGTGACCTCCCTGCCCTCACCCACCAGGGGCTGGTTTGGGAATGGCTGGAGGTGAAGCCACAAGACCCCACCTGGAGTTACTGAGTCCAGCTCTGGGGCCCCAGAAGACGAAGTTTGTGGATCTGTTGGGGTGAGTCCAGAGGAGGCCACGAAAATGCTCAGAGGGCTGGAGCACCTCTGCTGTGGAGACAGGATGGGAGAGCACCTTCCAGAACCTAAAGGGTGTGATATGAGAGCTGGAGAGGGGCTTTTGACAAGGGCATGGGGAGACAGGACAAGGGGGAAGGGCTTCACACTGGCAGAGGGCAGGGTTAGATCAGATACAAGGCAGAAATTCTTTACTGGGAGGATGGCCAGACACTGGAACAGGTTGCCCAGAGAAGCTGTGGGTTCCCCACCCCTGGAAATGTCCAAGGCCAGGTTGGATGGGGATTGGAGCAACCTGGGATAGTGGAAGGTGTCCCTGCCCATGGCAGGGGGTGGAACTGGGTGATCTTTAAGGGCCTTTCCAACCCAAACCATTCTACGATTTTATGATACCTGGATGTACAGACAGGATTAATGCAGCTGTCTGAGAGGCAGCACTTCACACACAGCATGACAGAGATTTAGCAGAAATGCTGGTACTTCTGGAGAAACCCTGGTCTATCAAAACCTCTGACAACGTGGGAGGTGCTTGCTTTGAGTCAGACCAGCAGTGCAGGAGTAGACAAATTTTGATTTGCTTTTGAGTAACTTAAGATCATCAATAATTCCAGTTTCCAAGAAAAGAATGAGGCAACTTAGTCCTGAAGTACTTAATGAAATTATTATTGAACTGGGTCAGGCCATACAGTGCTCTCTAGCCCAATGTCCTGGATGAAACAGAAAGCAGGCCAGCTATGTACAGTATTTCTAATACTTCCAGCATTCAGATATTTTCAGAGTATGGACTTCCAACCTGACACAGCTTCTGTGTTGCACTTAGTGATATATAGATACATTTATTTGGGTTTTTTTCCCTGGAAGCCAGGCTGGTGCTCCCTTTGACTCCTGTGGGCTTACGTCCCTGCACTCATCTGGGAAGGAGGAAGGTGTATTAAAAGAAAATGTAGCAGGATTGAGTGATAGGTACCAGATAAAAAAGTAATAATAGACATTTTTTACCACTGGAATGGCTCACAGATGTTTAGCACAGAAATGTTGTTATTTGGATGATAAGGTAAAGATGCCCTGGTATGTTTGATTATAATACTTAACATTACACATTTTAGAGCGGACTAGGTATACATATCTGCATGCATGCAGTCTTATTATCAGGGATAAATGTGCTTAATTATAGCTCATAATTTCTCTCATTGCAGCTATTTTTGAAAGTTAAATAATTGCTGATAGAAGGGAGTGGTAATTTATGGCAAGAGAAGATGCTCTCGCCTCATCTTCTGTGGAGGGCGGTGGATGTAATTCTGAAGCTGGTCCTGTTTGCTGCTTCTCTAAAATATGCACTGCTGCTATCTGTAGGCACGTTTTGGGGACTGAAAAGATTCACAGCAATGTGGGTATTTTCTTAGTAAATGAAATGATCACCATGCAGAACGCTTGTAAAATATTTAGATAAATGGTTGTCTGTAAGTGGGGATATGTGGGTATGTTTTCTAAATAAAGATACTTAATTTTGAAAGAAAATAACATAATAAATTCCTGGTTGCTAATAATATGCCAGAGAATAGATTTTTTTAAAAAAACTGATCTAGGTTGCCACAGCTAGGGAAGGCAGCAGCTTATTTAAGTAGTAAGCTGTTTTTAAGGAACCATGTCTGTTTATTAACTTAACGATGTTCAACAAATGATTAGATTGAAATCTGGATATTGCCTTTGAGAAGATGAATGTCATGATATGGAGCTGATGGGATTATAACTTTGAATATGTTCCTGTTTATGTGTTTAATGTATTATTGAATGTCATTTGTTTAAGAAAGAATTAAGTTAATACTGGATCTAGTATAAACAAATATTGGTTTTATATCGCTTAAGCTCTATTTGATTTTTGTTTCATGACAGCAGTTCAGAATTAAGATTCCATTATTTATTAGCTAGAAAGAAGGATGGGAAACAGCATGTCGTGTTTAGCTAGGAAATCCGTGGAAGTTGAGGAAGTGGCTAAACATTTTGGATGTAAAAGACTCCCAAGTATGAAAGTATGCTTCCAGGAAATGCTGGATATTTTGCTATAAAAGAAATATTTGGAAGATCTGACAAGACATCAATTATGTGAAGATGCCCTGAAAGCACCACGTATCTGGCATTATAGAGGATTAAAATTAATTTAGGACAGCCTTCTAATGCAGTTGGTATGGCATAGCTAGCCCAGAGAGACCAAGTACTAAGGAGTTTCAGGAACTAATAATTGTAAACTTTAATAAGCAGGAACTCAGTATTTTAACTTCTTCATTTAGGACATGATTCAGAGCTGTGTAGGAATAACCCAACACAGGCAGTGGACACTGAGGATGTGCCTAAGTGTGTTCTTCCCAGTAGTAAAGCCTTTGCCATAAGAGATGCTCCACCCTCTTCCCTGAGGAAGGAAGGACTTCTCCCACACCTTTGCAGAAGGTTGGGAAAGTGCTTCTCGCTGCATTTCTCAGTAGGGGAAAATATCCATGCAGGGAAACAGTTTATCATGTGTAAAGCATAAGATGTTCAAATTCAGCAGCATTCATTGTGTTCCTAAGTTCAAGCAAGTTCTTTAAACCTAGAGTTATCCAGCAGGCACAAAGTTATGACAAGCAGGGTCAGTCTATCAGGTAAGGCACTTGCTTTATTGACATTTTCTGTCATCCTAAATGTACTAAAAATCTTTGTATACTCCAATAATGACTGCTGAAGTCTGACTAGTTAAGGAATTAATTTGGTGTAAATATTCCCCTATGTAGGTAATATGTTTTTTATTACTTTTAACACCAAGATCAGCACCATATTTGAAGGAATAATTACAGAACAAGGAGAAGTCTAGAAAGTAATTATTACAGATATGGTGGTGAATTCTCTAGCCACCACTTCACTATGGGGTTTGTTGGTTGTTTTTTTTTTTTTTTTGGTTACCTTTGGCTGTGCAATATAAAACATGTTTATAGACTATGTCAGCAATGTTCTTCCTCAGTTGCTATTGCAAAGACTATTTTCGTAGTTTATCACAAAATGCCAGATTTGCTCAGCATGTAATTTAATCTTATGCTTGGAAGCATCCACATTACTTGGTTATCATGAAATTATTCTTTAATAAAAATGCATGCTTTGTGATCTATATTTTATTAATTTGGTGAGTCAGTTTATCGATTGTTGCAGATGGCATGAATGTATAATTTGTCACAGTTATTGGTTGCCTGTCAGCAGTTCGTAGCGTCGCAGTGTTCTTGGCTCTTGGGGCACCTCAGGAAAAAACCTCACTTGATCTGCAAAAGAAAAGCTTTCTCCTGTAAATTATCCTCAAGACTTGGGTTGATATCGGGTTTATCACTTCACAGCATGTATTATCCTGTATTAGCTAAACTCTGTGAATATATTCATAATGTGGCCTGCTCAGGCAAGGGCTTTGAGCAACAACAATTCAGTGATTTTAAATGCTGGGGGTGAGGTCAGAAGGAGCACGACATCAAAAATGGGAGGTGCAGACTTTGTCACTATTTTAGTTCACACTGAACTTAGGAACTATTAGGGTCACTAGACTGGAAAACCAGAAGAAAATTCTGAGGTATTTTTATGCCCCTCTTCTACAGTAGATAGCCTTCTGCTGTAATATAAAGCAGTCATAAGTTTTGTTGATTGAAAAGTTTATTTTCGAGAATGAATGTTAATGAATTTGAATTTTAAAAAAAGGCTGTGTATTCCATATATTTTAGTAAAGCAGGTATTTATACCCACAACTGTTTGACTTGAATAAGAAACTTTACTTCGGTAAGAATTTCGCAGTGGTGATACAGATTTTAGCTTTGCATGCTGGAGTGGAGCTGTGTGGTTGAAACAGCTGCTGGTTTCATTTTGTTATTTTTAAAGACTGGTTCTGCATCCTGGGAGCTTGTTGAAGGCATGCACAGCGCTTGTGTGCCATGTCAAAAACAGTGGCTGAGCTCAGATTTGGGCTGGAGTAGGTATTGTGGTTTATATCCCCTCATCTGTTTGGATTCTCTAAAATATTGCTCTCTGGTGCTTCACAGCGATCAGTGATTTAGGCAAGGGCATCCTTCCACATGGAGTGGAACAAATTCCCCGGGGGTTCCCCAAGTTTTTGGTCTCAATAATTAATATACAATGGGGGGACTGTATATAAAAATCCGGGAAAAGGCCCTGCCCAAAATAAGAAGGGCAGAGGGAAGTTAAAAAGGGGGAGCGAGAGGGAGGGAAAAGAGAGAAATAAAGAAAAAA
>VZRR01008719.1:336406-369389 GCA_013398015.1 Oreocharis arfaki | reverse complement strand
TCCGCCAGCACGGCGGCGGAGCTGTGTCACCGCGCCACCTTCACCCCCTAATGTCTCCCATCCCTCCGTCTCTCCCCAGAAACAGCCGCTCCCGGCGGATTTTTGGGCTCTTTCCCCTCCCGGCCGTAACGAACACAAGATGGCGGGCGGGGGCGGCGGTGCCGTTCAAACCCGCGGGCCCGGCCCCTCCCGTCCCAGCCTGCCCCGCGCTTTTCTAACGAATTTCGGTTCGAGTTCGCCGTTTCGGCGCCATTTTCGAGTGTGGAAGCGGCCGAGCTTCTACAGCAGCCGCAGCCGCCCGCGCTGCCGCCGCCTCGCCGGGGCAGGGAGCCGCCGGGACGAGCAGGTACGAGCTCCGCGGGAGGAGGCGATGGTGGTTCGCCTCCGGGCGGTGCGGCTGGGGGGGCTTCGCGGCGGAGGAGGTGCCCTCAGGGGGCTGCCCCGGGCAGGGGGTGCTGAGGGGATGGTGCTGATGGGGAGAAAAGAGATGCTGGGAGTGTTGAGGGGAGACAAGAGATGCCGAGGGGGAGAAAAGGACTTTTGAGGGGAAGGTGCTAAGGGGGAGACAAGGGGTGTTGAAGGGAAGGTGCCGAGGGGAAAGGCTGGGGGGTGTTGAGGGAAGACAGAGGGTGCTCAGCGGAGAGACAAGGGGTGCTGAGGGGGCGACAGGAGATGCTGAGGGGGAAGGCGGGCGTTGCTGAGGGGATGGCAGGAGGTGCTGAGGGAACGGCGGGTTCTGCCCCGCGCCTTCTTTTCCCACTTCCCTCCTCGCGCGGAGGGAGAAAAAGCGGCGGCAGCGTCTCTCCCTGGGCCAGGCTGCCCCGCTGAGGGTCCCCCCGAGGGCTCCGGGCACGGCGGGTCCGTCCCGCTTGCTGTCGACACAGGGGTTTGAGGAGCGGGTCGCAGAGGGGCTGTGCAGACCAAGGCTCCCGCTGTGCCCTTAAGGACCCCCGGGGACCGCGGCTCGGAGATCCGCGGGAGATGGGGAAGTTCAAGGACGCGTTTGGGTAGAGGAGAGACCCGATTTTAATCTGCTTAGAGCAGGGACCCTTCTAGCCCCGGCTCTGCCTGCTGCTTTGATGTTTGAAGGATGAGAGAAAAATGCCAAGAAAGCCCTTAACGATTGGCCATTCGCTTAAAAAGAGCTGGACTCGATGATCCCTTCCAACTCGGAATATTCCGGGATTCTGTGGCTTCGAAAGAGCGTGACATGGGTGCAGTCGGGCTCTTTAGGCTTTAAAAAAAGCCCCAGTTTTGTCATTGACAGGGCTTGTCGCTATCAGGTTTAAGCGGCTGTTAATAAGGAAGCTTTTCTGTCCGTCTCTGGCTGTTTTTCGCCATCCCCATAAGGAAAACGGCGCTTGGCAGGAGAGATGCTTTCACCAAACACCTTCGAGCTGGCTCGGGGGAGGGGCTGGGCACGAATTTGTTAAATTTGTTAGAGACTATGTGGCAACTGATTTATCGCGCTTTAAAAGCTGAGGTCAAGTAGTTCGGCTTGTTCATTCTGGTGAAGTATCCGAGGGGGGGAAGGGTTGGGAAGGTAAATAGGTCTATATTGCACAATTCTATTGGAGTGGAGCAGTTTGGAAAAAAAAATAATAAAGAAATGTGCTTTGAGAGGCTGTAATTGTCTGAGACAGCCATTGCGGAACAGTTCTGAACGGGGGCATAGACTCAGATTGCCTGAAAATGAGTTCTGTGTCTCATTTCCCCCCTCCCCCATTGTCCCAAATGAAGGACTCTCATGAGAGTGTGGGTTGGGGGTAGGTCTGAAAACGTCAAATGATTGGCACCAATTGTAAGATGACTTTCTAACCACGTCAGTTTTTTATCTTGTGAGAAGTAAACTTTCTCATGTCTGTTTGTCTGGGAACTCACTTCGCCACTTGCTGCGATTTCAGCTCTTTGGGGCGAGTTTCGCTCCTCACTCGTCTTTTCTCCTCATCGGGTGCTTTCTCCTCACCCGTTTGGGGAGCTGTGCTGAAGTGCCAGCTGATGGCTTTTGTAATGCTCGTCCTTGCTCAGATCACTTTAACATCCCAGCTAGATGAAGGTATTTCGTTTTTGCTTTCTCTCTGAAATGTTGAATGCTGGCAGGAGGGCTTGTGTTGTATTTCGTGAGCAGAATGTGTTGATTTAAATTATTTAAGAGTCAAGTCTTTGCTATTATCACGCAAGTCTTTTGTTTCTCTATCTGTTTATCAATCTCTATACATACGTACAAATATTTAGCACGGATTATTGAAAGTAAAACGCGTGTCAGGTCTGAAATACAACGAGTTATTCCAGGAGAGTAGAGACATGTGGCTCCTCGGTTTGTTATTCAATGTGTCTTTAACTCTTTTGCCCCCAGCACCACGGTGTCTTTCAGTGAGCAAAGTCACTGCCCTGAACGTGTGCACACCAGTTGGCAGCGGGTAGATCCATGCTGTTAATACAGATTAGGCTCAGCCCCTCGTTTTGGGGGGTGATGTATCTTAAAACATACCATTATGAAGCTAACCTCGATATTTTGTTTCAAATTTGGATTTTTTGTCTTCTAAATACCTCCAGTCTTAAGTTTCTAAATGAGTCAAACATCTGGGCAGAGGTGTAGGTAAATTCCTTGGGGGGTTGTAGCTCAGTGCTGAGATCACGGGGTTTTCTTGTTTGTGTTAGCAAAGGAGATAGAGCCCTTCGGTAGTTTGATTGCTTGGAATGGAAGGGGAGCAGCCAACAGGGACCGTGCCAGGCAAGAGCACCAAAACCTCCACTGCAGCCCGTCGGAAGGGCAGGGAGCCCTTGGAGGAATCCTCCAGTGACATGGAAGTGGAAAACGAAGGCACCAGGGAGCCTGGCAAAGAACCTCCCCAAGGTAGGTCTGCTCTGGCTGTGTGGTGCTGATTGAGCCTCCTTAGCAGCAGCTTGAATTTACCAACTCTTCCAGATGGGATTTGCTCTTTTCCCTTTTACAAAGTAGCGCTGAAACCCCAGGCAAATTTAAATCGCTTTTAAAGCGGTCAAAAGGGCTTGCAAAGAGTTAAAGGGTTTGGCCCAGTACAAGTGCAAAAGCAATTTGTAGACTTTCTCCTAATAAAGCCTATTCCGGAGCCCTCATCTGGAACATTGTACTTAAGATTGTGGTAGAACAGCAGGATTTTTCAAATTTATAGGCAGCCAATGGTATGGGATTTCTTGGAATGGAATAAATGCCAAGTTTATTTACTTAACTCTTAAAATGATTTGACTTTCTTTTTCATGAAGCAGTGTATTTTCTTGAGTTCCTTCAGTTGAGCTTTTGCAGAAAAAATCTGAAAAACCAGCAGCTGTGTGGCTTTTTAGGGAGCCAGATGTGCAGTTCTTAAAGGCAGGTATTTGACAAATAGATGAATACGTTGAAATTGGTGGCAGAAACTGCTGCCTGTTGGAAGAAGGAGTTGCTGGTGCCTGGGGAAAAGCTGCTCTGCTGATATCCAGGGGGCCAGTTTGTTTTCGTAACAAACTTCCTGTCTTTGCAGAGCAGCCGTGCTGTCATTGCAGCTTTCAGAGCCTCGTGCAGAGATCCCCAAATCTTGCACAGTGACTCTGGAGCACGCCTGAAATGTGGCTTTGCACTTATTAATTAGAAAGGCTTTGCCTGCTTCAGATTTGCAGATTTATTGTGATGGTTGGAGCTGTTGGAATTGCAGGGGGCCTGTTAAAGTGTGTTGGAATAAGAATTGCATAATGAAAGAACAAACCCAGCGATGGGACATCTTAAGTAGCTCTTAAAAAACATTTTGTTTGTGGAAAGAAGAATTTTAATTCCACTCAGCTCATATTAATAATTACAGGCCAAAATGTAGCTTTGATTCAGGCAGAAGTGATGTTTGCTTTTTCGGTTGAACATTTTAAAAGGTGTCAAGTCATCGAGAGCTTACAGTTCTTTTTTTTTTTTTGTTTTATCTTTCTGTTTATTTGGATGGGTTTTAGCAGCCTCAGATGAGGTGGTGGATAATCGAAGTTTAGAAGAGATTTTGGGTAGCATCCCTCCTCCCCCACTTCCAGCAATGACCAGTGAACCTGGTGCTCCTCGGCTCATGATCACTCACATTGTAAACCAGAACTTCAAATCCTATGCAGGGGAGCAAACTCTGGGACCTTTTCACAAGGTATCTTTCTTTTACCTTAAGTAGTTTTGAACTGAAGGTAAGACTTCACGGGGTGCTATTATTCCTTCCTGCATTTTCATCTAAGCTGACCTCAAAATAACTGCAATAATATTTAAGGTTTAGAAATATTTTGATAGTAATATTCTAAATTAAGCAGAGAAAGCAGTTAAGTGCAACTTTCCAGTGCTGTGCAATTTTAATTCGTCAGCACAGCTTAGGAAAGCTCTCTTTTCTCTTGATTTCGTTTGCTGGAGAAGTTTTAGGGCTGTGTTTGAAGAAAGAGAATATTTTTTTAGTGCCCACAGGAGACTTACGTGGCTGAGCATGAAACTTTGCTTGTGAAGCCTGTGAAGTGCAGGGCTTTGGGTTAACCAGTTCGGCTGGGAAAGCTGAGCTGAGGTGTGGGGCTTTTATTCACTTTTACCTTTGGCAACAAAAGCTGAGCTCTCAAGCACTTGCAGGCACGAGGAATAATTGTGTTTTAAATGGGTGATGGACACTGGGCAGGATTTATTTCCCTGTGAATATCACTTTTTTCCCCTTCTCTATGCAGCGTTTTTCATGTATTATCGGGCCAAATGGCAGTGGCAAATCCAATATCATTGATTCCCTGCTTTTTGTATTTGGCTATCGAGCCCAAAAAATCAGATCCAAAAAACTCTCGGTGCTGATCCATAATTCTGACGAGCACAAGGACATCCAGAGCTGTTCTGTGGAAGTTCACTTCCAAAAGATCACTGACAAGGTATGTATGATTCCAGGCACAACAGGGGAGCCTGGGTTTTTCCTTTAAGGATCTGAAAAACTTTTAATATTTGCTTATTTTAGTTGGAGCTGGGGAAAACTTCATAGCATGATTAGTTTACCTTTGGGATATAAACCATCAGTGTTAATTAACTTTAAAAAATCCTCTGTTGAGTAGTGCAGCTCTTAAAATATTAGTAAGGATTCTTTTTTTATTCGCTGCAAGACTAATATGTGGTATATGTCTGGTTTAAAACAGTTTAGTAATTTTTAATAATCATTTTAAGAAAAAGTCGTTTTAGATTTGTCATCTCATTTACCTCAAGTACATAAAACTTATTTCTGTAATTAAAAGAATTAAATAAAAATTTATAAGTCTATGTTTGGACATATTACATAATTTTAAATGTGCAACGCAAACGTGTATTAAGAAATAAAACCTATTTAACCACAACTTTTTTAACCAATTAGAAACTATTTTAGGTTATCTAAATTTAGAAAAATATATAATTAATCTGAAACTTATTTACACTTTGTGTTCTGTAAATATGGCTGCAATTTTATAACAGATTTTTTAGCAAAAATTCTGGACCCCACATTTTACCACTAAATTTTTTTGCAGTTGATGCTTTGTGTGAAAGAAATAGAAAGGGTTGGCAAATTAAAAATATTATTTTGCTTGCTGCTTTGTGTATTGATAAAAACTTTAGTACTTTTTTGTTGATTAATTGCAATTGCGATACAAAGAATTTATTTCTCTTAATTTAAATTTCTTTTTTGTGCATACATCCAAACTTTTACATTTAGGGTCAACCAAAAAAGTAGGAAGTGTACACTGAAATTTCAAAAATGGTGTTAATAAAGTGGCAGCATTTCTAGCCTTTTTTAGGAACTGTTTGAAAAGACATCTATTTTTTTTTTCTTTTTATATTTATAATAACCAGATTAAAAAATTAATCTATTTATTTTTTTTAAATTTTTTTTTTTATTTTGTGTTATCCAGAAGCTGAGTTTGATTTAAAACCCCTCTGCATGTACCAGAGAGCAATTTGAGAGCTCTTGGGGGTTAATCTGGGCAAGTTTTAACTTCTTAAAGCCTGGCACCAGCTTTATTTTGTCTGCTGCTCTGGAGGTAAATGGAAGCTCTCTTTTGAAGCTGCTGATGTCACATTTGTCACATCTTTAATGTTTGGCTTTTTTATCTTGAGCAGTTTCTCTTTGGAGCTGCTGAGCTGAAAGCAGCTCTGGAGAAGAGGAGCTGCAGATGCAGAGAGCTCTGCAGTCCCTCAGGGCTTCCCAGATCCCAGCCCGGGCTGGGACAGCACAGCCACTGCAACCTTTGGCATCTGACAGGGAATAAATGCAGCATTTTCAAAGCAGTAGCTGATATTAGAGGTGGGAAAGGCATCAGATGAAGGCAATTCAGCTGAAACAATTCAGGGTATTTTTTGTCCACTTCTCAAAGGATTTTTTTTTGTTTGTTTTTCTGGTTTTTTTGAGGGAGATGCAGTTTTAAGACAGCGCCCACTTCTACAACTCAGAGTCCATGATAAAACCAGATCATGATAAAACTTCTCTACTTAATTGTGAGATAGGAGGTAAATACACAGCTGCAGTAATTGTTTCTCTGGCTTTGTGTTTCCTCAAAGCAGGAAGGAGATGATTACGAAGTCATTCCTGACAGCAAATTCTGTGTCTCTAGAACTGCCTATAGAGACAATTCTTCCAACTACTACATCAATGGCAAGAAAAAGACATTCAGAGATGTTGGGATGCTTCTCCGAAGCCATGGCATTGATCTGGATCATAACAGGTTCTTAATTTTACAGGTTGGTGTGTGAATAAAACCGATTTGAAAGTTGTATTTCCAGTTAAAACTCTAAAAGAGTGCAGCTTTGAAATGTTGCCTTGGAGGCCTTGAAGTGCTGTAGCAGCACATCATGGTTTGCATGCTGTGCTCAAGGTGCGAATCATTATTTGCTGCTGTAGGAATTGAAGGCAGAGAAGCAGCTGGGGATCCTGATGTCCCTTTTTCCATGAGGGAATTGTGTTCCTGACTGGAGGAGTTGTGCTCGTTCCGCCCTAGCAGCACGTAAATATTGGCGTGTAAAACAAACCTTCAACCCCAATATTATTGTGCTGCTTCAGCGTGGCAGAGACTCAGCAACTGGGGTGTACTTATAGCTCAACTGCATCAGTATGAATTTAAATTTTAATTGTTTGATTTACTGTTGTGTGCAGCTCTCCTATAGAGACATGGTTTTACTGAGAAGGGAGTGTGGAGAAATGAACTGTGCATGAAATAAGTGCAAGAAAAATCGCCTGGATTGTGCTTGTTGTTTACCCTCGTTTAACAGCTCCAGAAATAGCAGGTTTATACCCAATTCAGCCTCTGCTTTTAACAGCTACAGTTCACAACCCATACTGTAAAAATAATCACAATTTGTCAATATATCATCATTTATATTCATGTTTGACCTTCAAATTCTGAGGCTTGCTTGCATCTGTTTGCTGTTTTAAAGTCAGGCTGAAGGGAGCCACATTAATTTTTTCTTGTTTTTAAATAATGAGAATTTTTGCTATGGGCCAGACAATTAAAATGTAAATTGATTTACAAGTATTTAAATATTAATCCCATTCAAGAACTATTTCAACCATTACCTGTAATTACCACCAGGTCCCAAATCTACTCTGGAGAATCATGGCCTAGAAATCAGTGATCAGTGGGAGCTTCCCAAGGTCTGAAATGTTTTAATAGAGTTTATTTTAGGCCTGTTTCTGTCAAAGGAGCTTCCAGTTCCCCTCTAAAAAAAAAATACATATAAAAAACTTGTAGCTGGGTGGCTGTGCTTGCTTCACTTCCTCCAGGCTTTCTGTGCAGTCTCTTTTTACAGCTACACCCACAAAAAGAGGATATCTCTGTTTGCAAGTCTCCATGCCAATTAATTATTTCCTCCAACACTTTATTCCTGTATTTTCTAGTTCAAGATGGAGCGAGAAGCACCTCCAAGGAAACAACTTGGAGTAAATACACCCTTTTTTTTTCTATACAGTTGTTCTGGAATCTCATTTTGGCAAAAATTCCAGAAAGGAGAAATGTAAAGTGAAAGATGGAGCAGGGTGGAAATGCTAGGGCAGAGATACCCAAAGCTTAGAGATCACTGGGAGCAGGGGAGGGGAACATTTGGAAAGGAATATTGATATCTTAATTTATTTCATATTTTTTCCCCCCAAATGGGATTTGTTTTCTTGTTTCAATGAGGGGAGCACCCCTTTTTTCCTAAAAGCTGGAATTTCAGGCTTTCCACCCTACAAAGGGAAATAAGGGGAAGTAGATCCAATATTAAGGCACAAACCAGTGTTTTCCCACTGTAATTTTTTTCTTTCATCCCACCAGGCTTTGTCTCAAAAACTGCACTGAGATTTTCTGGGTTTTTTTAGCCTTTCTGACTGAGGGCAGGGCCTTTCTCTTTGCCTTTTTAAAGTGAAATCCACTGATCTGACTCTCCAAAGCTGAGTATTTCCACTTGGGAAATGCAGCAATATTTTCCACAGAATGACAGCAGAACTTCAACCCCCAAATCCTAAAATTTATAGTTAGAAGCAAATAAGACCATCTATGGCTGTGGATTGTTAGCACAAGGATTGCCTTTTTTTCTCCCTAATGTTTTCCAAATTATTTAAAATCAAAGGGATAAGTAACAGGTTTATTTGGCTTTTATTCATTTTTTAATAGCAAAACTAAGAGTTTAATTAAACTAAGTTTAACAAAGTATCTCTCGTTTAAAATAAGTTCTAAATGTCTGCTTTTTGACTATATCAATAGGGTGTGATTGAAATATTTCATTTTGGATAAAAATATTAATTAAGGATTATCAAATGCTGGTTTGGGTGTGTGACAGAACATTTGCTGTTAGTACTAAAGCAAATGTTGTAGGAGAACATGTCCTACATGTAGTAACAACACCTTTAGAGCTTTGATTTTTATCTTGCTGACATAATTACCATTACTCAATGGAAAATATTTGCTTTTTAGAAGACTGCTTCAGGTTTTTTTGCTTCCTTTTCTCCCTTTCACCCCCTATTTTGCAGTGGTTTTCTGCTGATTTTGGTGCTTTTTAGGGTAAAATTTGAAAGCTGAGTTTTGATCTAGGTATTTCTGCTGATGCCAAACTGAAAATATTAAAATCAAACTGCTCCTGACTTCTGTGACTACCATTACAGAAAAAAAACCTGTGGGAAAACAGAAAACGTGAGAGTAATTGAGTAGTTCTAGAAAAATTACAAATTCTGTGCCTGAACTTGCAAATTGAAATAAATCTGGTTTCAAAATTCTTCTGGTTCCAATGGGGTGTTGCCAGCACAGAACAGGAGGAGTTTGTCACTTCTGTGATCCTTAACTCCCCACACTCCATATTGCATGTTTTTAATAAATTGCCCTGTGCTTTTAGAACTTCAGGAATAGACAATCATTTTGCATTATTATCATAATTAATATTTAAAATTATTACAAATATGATGCATTTTTAATGAGCTCGCCACAGCCTGAAACTGCAACAGGAAAAAGTGCATCTTGCCACTTAAAAAAGAGTGTCTGGTGGAAAATCTGGCACCTTGCTGCTGCTTTTCTGTCTTCCACACTTACTGCTCCCACTCCAGGAACTTGCAGAGGTGTAAAGAACAATAAATAAAATTATTTAGCTTTTCCTGAAAGCCTTGGAACCCTGCTCTGCCCAGGCTGACAAACTCAGGGTAAGTATTTGTGCTGTTCTCTGTAGTGACTCCTCTGAAAGGTTAAAAAGCCTCAGCCTCTTCCTCCTGCCTGGTTTCCTCTAAGGAATGATGAAAGAAATGGGAGCTCTTGAAGGAATGTCAGGTTTGGAAGTGCAGGGGGGGAATTTTTGGGAACAGAGGCTGTGGCCACCTCTGGGATGGGCAAGGTAAGAGAAGCAGAGTCACCAAAAAGGGTGGGAAAGCAAAGTGGGGCTCCCCAGGTAACCCCCAGCCCGCCCCTTTGCACATAAATATTGCAGAATTAATTCTGTACTCATGGCATTCAAACTTCTGAATTGATTTTAATTTATTTCAGAATCTTACAAACAAATTGAAACTGCTTCAAGTCAATTCTGTACTAATTACAGTGGTATTTCACTTGAATATATTTGATAGATTTAATTAAAATATTCTCCTGTAATCTTAAGCAGGTATAAACAGCTGCAGGGATTTTATTTGGGTGTATTTTATAACTGACTGGAGCCCAGTCTTATCCTGTGGCAAGATGAGGTTGCCAGGAAGGAAATTCTGTCAGGTTTCTCACCTGCTCCTGTGTGGAAACAACGTGGGAGTCACTTCCAGGGGAGTGGGGAGGAAATGAGGGAGAGATTTTCTTCCTCTTTGAGATAAAGCAGAAATTCCCAGTTGTTGAGGTCTGTGCTCCTGATGGGACATTGGAGCTGAGGCTATAAATGGGATTATAAATGGAATTATAAAAAATCTGTGCTGCCAGCATTGGGGGGTGAAGAGAGGGTTGTTCCTCTAGGAAATTCTGCAGAAAAACAGGGAAAAAAGGGAAGAGAAAATGAGTGATAATTGAATAGTTTCTTCAGAACACACCAATAACAAATCAAACATTGCAGGTTGGGTTTGCCAATTCCTTATTTAAGTTTCAGAGTGACTCTAGATATGCACTCACTCTGTGCTCTTATATTAAACACAGCCATGTCCTTAAAACTTCTAAAATTATTTCCAGAATGCAGAATTGTAGTTCTGTGCAAACAACTGAATGTTGTATAAAGGCTCATTCTGAGTTTTTCTTCATCTCTGGACAGTGCTGACATTGTAGATTTTTATATGTACATTTATTTTTTATTTGACTTTTATTTCCCACTGAACTTTCCTGGAAAGGCAGAGCATGAAATTTTTGGTGCTTTTTCCCCTTTTGTGTATTCACCATGTGGTAAAATTGAAGGGTAAAAATGAGATAGGACTGCAAGCATTAAATAATAGCAACAATAACATGGAATTACAGGAAAAAAAATCCCCAAACAATCTTTTGTAACTTACAAGAGCTGTATTACAGCAGGAGAATAATGAGGTTATGGAATATTGGCTCTCTCCATACATAGCTTCCAAAATCCATGGATGCAGAATTGGAATTCATGGGCAAAGATCTGTGAGATGGGAGTATGGGTCAAAATAAATTGAAGATGCAGAAATTTAGGACTTACTTTTGCCATTCCTTACTGTACTTCTGCTTCAAAGGGGAGAGCTACCCTTGTAGTAAAATGGGGGGAAAATCCCCAAAGCCAAGTGTGAGCACATAAAAGAAAAATTAAAAAATTGAAATATGGGAGAGGGGGTGAACACAGAGCAAGTTGCAGGCAGGGAGGGGGAGACCCTTGTCTCATTTTGCTGCCTAAAGGCATTTTTAAGGGAAAAATGCACTTTTGGTGCCTCGTTATCGAGAAATTGATGGCACAAACCAGCCAGGAAATAAAACTTTAGTGAGGAAACAAAATTATACAACACCCAGGCTGCTTTTCCTCTAAATTTTACTGCCCCTTGACTTTTGCAGCAGTTCCAAGTTGTGTCAGGCAGGTGGAAGTGGAGCTGAGTGAGCAAGAAGCTGAACCTCAGGAGTAGTAACTTGGTAGTAGTGCTGCTTCTACTCTGTGTGCAGGAGTTTTTCTAAAGGAAAAACAAGAATTAGTCTTGGATTTTCTCTTTTAAGTCTCAGGAAAAAGAGGTTTATAATTAACATTCCAGATGTTTTAATGTATTTTTCCTTTGAGCAAACCCGGTGTCCCTGTGTCACTCTGGCTTTGCTGCTCCTGATGCTGAGGAGTTTCAGCTCCTGTAGAAGCTCCTGCAAAATCTATTCTTGCTCCTTTGGTGTTTGAGAGAATTGAAACATTGCTGTGGTCTGGAAAACAGATTAAAATAGAACATGACCTTTATTCTATTCAGAGAAGTTTGCCCTGTGCTGGGTCACTTTAGTCTCAAATTCCATGTTAAAAATTAGGAAAATAATTAAAATTGGGGTGTAATTTGAATTGATCAAGATGGGTTTTTTTCATTTGGACAAACAAATAGCAGGTTTGGGCTCTGGCTGCTCTGATCCTCCACAAAAGTATGGATTAAGGTGGCTTTTATAACTGCAAACACTGTTTACATTAAATTTTAATTACCCATGTATTTACAATACTATTTCATCACAAATATCCCTTAATTTTGTGATGCTTCATAAATAAAATGATATCCTGCATTCAGATATCACTTAATTCCATTTCATGTCGGTAATGTCATAGAGTTACTAACTAATTTGTTTAATCACTATATAATAAGCAAATTAGGTGTACATATTGAAGTATTAAGAAATTACAAAATTATTGGAATTGAGCCGTAAAAGGTGTTATGGTTGGATTACAGTAAAGTTTGCTGAGGCTCAAAGATTTTGGTCTCAATAAGCAAACTTCATTTTATGGGGGTTTAAAAAGCCTCAAAACCTTGTATATCAGAAAAATATGCTGCTACTACAGTGAAACGACTAAAAGATTGTTCTGAGTTTTTAAAAATTGTCTTAAAAATACTAAATATTCTTAAAAATACTGAGTGTCATAGTCACAGTTGTTACACATTAATTTTTCTGGTGCTTTGATGGGGTTTTGAAACAAAATTAGCTGGTTTGACTGGTCCCCAGCCCAGGGAAGGTTTTTCTTACCTATAATTTTGCATTTTCTACAGAGTCTTTTCTCTAAAGTCGTTTCTCCTGAGCACAACTGTGATTTTCACTTCAGTCAGATGTCACGTTACTCCATCTCTGAGTGGTGGTGGAGAGCTCCCCTAGCAAAAAAACCCCTTTAAAACCTAAACCACCACAACTGTGCCACAAAATTCCCCTCAGAAACCACCCAAACTCCCCTGGGCTCCTGCCCAGAGCACGGTGCATTCCCAGCTACTGCATTCCAGGCTATCCCAAGCTTCTCAGCACTTTTAAAGCTTCAGGCTGCAGAAATTGACAATCCAAAATCCTGGGATGCTGTTTTTATCTCCTTGGTGCTGTAATTATTCTGTGGGACACTAACAAAGAGCTCTGGGAGTGCTGTAGTGCCAGTTCAGACAAAACTCGGGCTGTTCAAGGTGCTGCCTTCCCAAAGCTTTCCCCAAAGGTTCAGGGATGAAAAGAGGAGGCAATAATCAATAAAAGCAAAGATCTCCCTCTGTCTTCTTGAAACAACTCATCCTGCCTGAGGGCAGGGCTAGATGTGATATTGGGAAGGAATTCTTGCCTGTGAGGGTGGGGAAGGGCTGGGATGGAATTCCCAGAGAAGCTGTGGCTGCCCCATCCCTAGAAGTGTCCAAGGCCAGGTGGGATGGGGCTTGGAGCAGCCTGGGACAGTGCAAAGTGTCTTTTAAGGTCCCTTGCAACCCAAAAAGTGGTGTTTGTTCTTCATGAAGCAGTCTCAGGTTGCTGTCAGTAATTTTTCAATGCCAGAGGCTTTTTGCCATCCCTGTCTCACACCAGAATTTTAGGATGAAGTGTGGTGGCTCTACCCTGAAACTCCCTCATTCCTGCTCAGCACTGTCCCTGCACCTGTGCCCCACAGCCCCAGTTACACCACTGGGGGCTGGATCCTGTCCCTGCTGGGATGAGCACTTCATGCCATTCACACTCCATAGCTCTGGAAAACAAGACCCAGTCCCAGAGGGAAAGGAAGGTTCTGGAATGCTGTGCAACAAATGGGAGTTCCCTCTGTAGGATCTTGTTTCTAGACCAGTAAGAGTTGCAGAAAAAGCCTCCTGAGTAGGTCAAACCTTCCCTTTATCAGGCAGCTTGATAACCTTGTTTGTAATTCCAGTCCTTATGTGCCAGAAAACACTGGATAAGCTCAGGTTAGAGCTGTGCTCAGAGGATCAGCTGTGTTTTTCTGCCTTTAGAGAACACGGGTTGTGGGCAAATCCAGAATGTTAAACCAGTGGTGGAACCTGCTGCTGCTGTTGCCAGTCCTGAAACTTCTTTTAAAAGCTTTTCCTCTTTACTTAGGTACAATAGGAATTTAAATTCTTAAATTGAGGAACTATCTTAAATATCACAGCTGTGAATTATTCAGCTGTGCAAAGAAACACAGGTTCCAAATTGCTGGAATTTGTTCCTCATGCTTTTCAGCAGAGGAGCCACTTTGAGCTGAGAAGGGCTCTTTGCTGATTTTACAGCCTGGTGTCAAACCAGGTTTGTCCTGATCTGCCCCAGGGCTCAGCTGGTTGCTTGGAAATGTTTCCCCAGATGAGGCTGTGTTGCAGGATTCCCGATGGTTGTTCCCTCATAACTACCCAGAGGAATTCTGTGGGAGCTGGGGCTGGGATGTGTGTGCATGGAGCACCTCTAGCTCGTGCTGTACCTGCATCCTAACAGATCCACGTGGAGGTGGAAGGCTCCACGCCACAGAAGCTGAAATTGGGTTTGTAATTCCATTTAGAGCTCTTGCACTGAGTGTAGAAACTTCCCAAAGGGCTCGGTGGGTATGGAAATGTGGAATTACAGGGTGGTTTGTGTGGAAGGGACCTTAAATTCCATTCTGTTCAACCCCTGCCATGGGCAGGGACACCTTCCACTGTCCCAGGCTGCTCCAAGCCCCAGTGTCCAGCCTGGCCTTGGGCACTGCCAGGGATCCAGGGGCAGCCCCAGCTGCTCCGGGCACCCTGTGCCAGGGCCTGCCCACCCTCCCAGGGAACAATTCCTTCCCAAAATCCCATCCAGCCCTGCCCTCTGGCAGTGGGACGCCATTCCCTGTGTCCTGTGCTTCCATCCCTTGTAAACAGTCTCTGCCCATCTTTCCTGTAGCTCCTTCAGGCACTGGAAGGTCACAGTTCAGTCACCCTGGAACTTCTCCAGGACAGATCTGAGGCTGTTTTTTCCCAGGGCTTTCTTCCCTCGTGTGGAGGTTTGGTTCCTTGTTGGCATCGCCCATGGCTGGGTGTTGACATCCATTTTGATTGTCTGAGCACAGCCTGCATTTCCTTCTTCTTTTACACATTGCTGCCTCTCCCAAATCCCTGAGCCAGAGGCAACTGAGGGGAGGAATTGGAGATTTCCAGGGGTTCTGGTGGGAGCCTTGGCAAAGGTGGGGGTGCCAGCTCCGAGGAGCTGCCCGAGCTCTTTCCCCTCATTGTTCAACAAATGTCTGCCTGCCCCGCCTTGGTTTCACTTTCAGAACTGTCAGGGGATTTAAAAATACAGAAAGAGCAAGGATGTTCGGGGGGTTTTAATTGGTAATTCAAATAATGGGTCAAGTAATGAGCGCTGGTAAATAATTAGGAAGCACTTAAATTGAGTTTTAACAATGCAGAGTTAGGAAATTTGTTTGCTCTGTTAATCGTTGTCAAGAAGAGCAGGTACAAGCTTTTCACTCTCCTTTATCAATTAAAACAGCTGGAAACCTTTTTATTTCTTAAATCTGGGGTGGACTAAACAGATTTCTTTATATATTATCTTAATAAATAGTATAAATATTAAATAATACTTAGTACTCTTATTATGTCATTAATAATTTCTAAATATTTTTTTTACCCTCAGTAAGAAAATAATGTAAATATTCCCCTTAGTGAGCTACACAAACCCCACAACTGCATCATCATCTTTCTTCGAGTTGGTTAATTATATTTAGCCAAATAACAAAAAATTGACTCATTCCTTGCTTGTGCATAATTCCCATTTTTCCCTGTTAAATCCAAGGCAGGTTTGTGGTTTACAACACTGAACATGAGGGGTGTAAACCCAGTGTAGAAACTTCTCAGTCCTCATCAGCATTGAGTTAAACCTTTCCTGTGATTGTTTTTGTGTGGATGTAAACAAAGGAAATGCTTTAATGCAAGAAGGAAAAAGACTTCTGACAATCCCTGGGTAATTCAGGAGCTTGCACAGTTTCCTCCCCTGTGAGCTGACAGGCAGTTTTGGGGAGAGAAACCACACTTGTGTGGCAAGGGAGCAAATGGGTAATTGGGATTTTATATAATCCAGCAGCAGTTATTCACAAACTGATTGTTTGGCTTTTTGAGATGTGCAAGGAATAAAAATAAGAGTTGGGTTGGGGTTTTTTGTGTTGTCAGACCTGCAGCAGTAACACAAACTGTCCTTGTCACTGCCTCTGTTTAATCCCTTCTAAATCTTTTTGAAAAATCAAATTATTTCTAGTATCGCATAAATCACTGAAAATTAATGCTGTACATAAAGGGAAATCACACAAAGGAGCCCTCGTACCTAAAGAATCCTCTTCTTTCTCCACCCAGGAAGCATCAATTAAATAAATTACAATTCCAGTTCATCCATCAGCCAGGATTTATGGACTTTCTGTTTGTGAAGAGACCCTTCAGGGCTTTCAATCCTTATTAAACTCTCTTGCCATGGGCCTGCTTTGTTCTCTTCTTTTTTTAGGTTGGGGAAACACATTTTGAATCTTTAGAGAATGAAGGAATGGTCAGACCTGAAGGGTGGCTCCACATCACCACCTTGGAGAGGAAATTTCTCTTCATTCTGATCTTTGTTTTCCCAAATAAATGTGAGGGTTGGACTTGATCATGGAGATCTTTTCCAACCTTAAGGATTCTGTGATGTTCCAGTTTGAAGAGTTGATTGCTGCCTTTTTTTAATTTTATTCTTTTTTTATAATGTCTCATACTCATTCCACAGATTTTTTTTTCCAGAATACTTTCCCCGCCCCAGAAAAAAACCCCATTAAGAAAAGAACTTTTGTTTCCCAAGGGAGAAGTGGAGCAGATTTCCATGATGAAGCCCAAAGGGCAGACAGAGCACGATGAAGGGATGCTGGAATATCTGGAGGATTTGATTGGATCTGCACGGCTCAAGGAGCCCATCCAGACCCTGTGCCGCAGAGTGGAGCTCCTGAACGAGCGCAGGGGGGAGAAGGTGAGCCTCCAGCTCCTGGGGGATCCTAAACAAATCCCAGCATTGCTCACACAGCCCTATTAAAGAGGAGAATTAAAAATTACTGCTGCTCAACCTGCTTTTGTAACGTTTGATTGATGCATTGAGTGCTAAAAGGACTAAAAAAGCTCTAAATAATACCAAAGCTCTTTTTCCTTGGTGTGTCCTTGGTAAATCCTGTGGCAGACTTGTTTTAAAGGGAAACAAGAGACCTGCAGTTGTAGGAATTAAACTAAAAAGGGCCATTTGTAGGAATTAAATTTAAAATGGCCAGTCAGAAAGTTGAGATGGAGAAAATCACCGTTAAACTGCCTTGCAGAGGTAATTCCTGGTCACCATTTTTCCAGAGGACTCGTGTGCTACGGAGGGTTGAGATTTTCTCCTCATGGTTTCCTTGGCCCTGCCTCAGCTCTGCCCCTCTGTTTTCTCCAGTTGAATCGAGTTAAAATGGTGGAGAAAGAAAAAGAAGCCTTGGAAGAGGACAAGAATAAAGCCATTGAGTTCCTTTGCTTGGAAAACAAAATATTTAAGGAAAAGAATAAGATCTGTCAGTATTATATGTAAGTAATTCTCAGGGTTTGGGTTGGCTTTTGTGTGGTGGGAGTGCTGTTAAACTTTGCTTCAGTATCTCGAATTAGAAATATTTTGCATTTCTTAACTCCAAATTATTATCTTTTGATACTTCACATAATCCTGTTGTTACACTGAGGATTGGAAATGGAGATTCATTATGAAGACGGAGAAAAGTGAGGGTTTATTGTTGTTTTATTTCCTAGCCATGACCTCAGGAAACGAATAAATGACCTGGAAATGCAGAAGGAGAAAATTAATGAAGAAACTAAAAGTATTAATGAGAAAAGCAGTAATCTTGCAGAGGAAACAAAAAGCAAGAAAAAAGCTTTGAAAGAACTTGAGAAGTGAGTACTTCAGGGATGTGTAGTACCGTGTTTTACGTGTTTCCCACCAAAAATTTAAATTATCTAATGAGCAGAGTCACTTCTGGTACATCTAAATACACAAAAAAAGCATTTAAATTGATGCACAAAAATAAATTAAATGCACAGAAATAAATTAAAGCAAATTCACATTGGTTTGATTAGGTTCTGGGTAATATTCACAATTACAATAAGAAAATGTCTGATCTTTTTAATGGATTTTAAATATTTCTTTATATTGACTGTACAAAAAAAGAATTGGGAGATGATTTTTAGATTTGCAACCCTAAAGCTTAGAGGCATGGATTTGGGAATTTTTCCCTGGTTTTCTTAAGAATCATTTATGCATAAATTGTGTTTCCTAAAATTGCTTTGCCTGGGTGCTGATCCCAAATCCAGCTGCAATATTGACCTGCTCATCCTCAGGGAATTACTGGGGAGAGATGGGAATTACCTATTCTGTCAGGAAAAAAATGAAAATTTCTGAAAATATGTTTGATATTGCTTGGGTAGTTGATCTTTTTCTGGGGGAACAGCACTTTCCCAGGGAAAATACTGTGAATATTGTAAATATTGGATGTTGTTAATCACAAAAACTGAGTAATATTGGTTTAAATTCTTTATGTTGATTTACTAAGCCGAGCTCCACTGGCATTATTTTTATACTGTATGAAATCATTCTTTTTTTCTTTTCTCCTTCAGGAAATTCAATAAAATCACAAAGTTCATAGAAGAAAACAAAGAAAAATTCACTCAGCTGGATTTGCAGGATGTGAAAGTGAGGGAGAATCTCAAACATGCCAAGAGCAAGGCTAAAAAACTGGAGAAGCAGCTTCAAAAGGACAAGGAAAAGGTAGTGGGATGGATCAGCTGGATTGGCTTGGAAGAGTGCAGTTAATTGTGGGAGAAAGTAGAAAGGGCACCAGTTGTAACAGAGAAGGTGGAAAAATGGGGTTTAAATTGTTTTAATCAGATGTTTTAAGTCATTAAATCAGCCAGAGGTTTTGTTTGCCAATCACTCACTGCAGTGATTACTCCATTAATGGAGTTAATTGATGGATCTGTGTCATCCACTTGGACACTGCCAGCTGTTGTGATGTCTTTGGGCCGAGGGGGGATTCAGGAGTTCCCCTGTCCCCGTGGGAGGGAGGTTCAAAGGCCTTTCCTGGTGCAGGTGGAGGAGCTGAAGAACGTCCCCTCCACGAGCGCCAAAGCCATCGAGGACGCCACGGCCAAGAGGGAGCTGCTGGCAAAGGCCAAGGAGAAGGAGGAGGCCAAGCTCAGGCAGGTCCTGGCCAGCCTGCAGGAGGAGACCAAGGGAATTCAGAAGGAAAAAGAGGTTTGGAATTACCCACTTGCTGTAGTAACTTCACTCTTCTGAAGGAAACCAGCACCAGACACTTCTAAAATGCTATTTATTGACAATCCCACTGTTCCCTGTGGTCGTTCAGAGGAGCCTCAGTGGGACATTAATCTTAAATTAATAATTACAGCTAAATCCTTCTTGTCTTCTTTTAGAGTGCTCAAGCATCATCAAGCAGCTCATTCATAGATTTATATTAAATAATACACTCATTTTCTCCCACCAAAACACTGAAGCCAGTATGTTGCTTAAATAAATAAAGATATTCTGGAATGGTCTGTTCCCAGCATTTCCCACAGCTGTTCTCTGTCTGTGATTTCATGGACAGCTCCTTTAGCAGCACTTGGTTATTGTTGGTGCTGCTGTTCAGTCCCTGAGCACCTGGAGGCTGGAAATTTATCCTGTAAATTTGCAGGGTTATTTTCTGGCCTTGAAAACGTGGATTCTCCATTTGAGCTGTAGTGTAGCTCAATGTGTAGGGTTCCTCCCACCTTTGAGAAGATGACACAAAGCTTGTGTGGAAATGCTGTGGGATAACTCCCTGAAGTTCTTTCTAATGAGGAAAAGCCTTGTTGAATTCCCCCCCATTAACGTTAATTAACGAAGAAATGCTGGTTCTCCCAGAGAGCAGAAATGTTTCTGCTGCCAGGGCTGTAAAAGCACATCCCATTTCCTCGTTCCCCTTTGCCCAGCTGATGGGCTGAGCTGTACCCTGGGTGTTTTTGCAGGGCAAGGAGAAGGAGCTGATGGAGTTCAGCAAGGAGGTGACCGAGGCCCGCTCCAACATGGAAATAGCGCAGTCGGAGCTGGAGCTGTACCTGAGCAGGTACAACTCTGCTGTGGCCCGGCTCAGCCAGGCACAGGAGGCCCTGGGCAGCACCTCAAGCACCCTGAAGGAAAGGAAAGCTTCCATCAGAGACATCACTGGGAAATTACCCCACGTTGAGCAGCAGCTCAAGGAGGTGAGACTTGATTTCTCCATTTCATTTTGAGTCACACACAAACCAAAGGCCCACTCTTCTCTTTAGCACTAATCGTGGTGAAAATAAACCAAAACCTATCTCCTCTAAAAGAACATTGAAAAGCTGTTAGCTGTTTTGTAATATTCAGTTTGCTGGTGAAGCAAATATTTGATTTCAAACTTTGTTAGGCCAATGTTGACTTAAATTAAATCCTACATATCCTTGCAATGGAATAGTTTGAATTTCACACTGAGACATGGCTGCATTCCTGAGCCTTCTGCAGGGTGCTGAGGCCCTGGCACAGGGTGCCCAGAGAAGCTGTGGCTGCCCCTGGATCCCTGGCAGTGTCCAAGGGGGGCTTGGAGCAGCCTAGGATGGTGGAAGGTGTCCCTGTCCCTGGCAAGGGTGGCACTGGGGGAACTTTAATGTCCCTTTCAACCCAAACCATTCTGGGATTCTTTGAATTTCATTTCTTGCTCCTCAATCATTCTCCAAAGAACAAAGCCATGCATTGAAGACTCCCTGAATCCAGTAGTTTTGGGGAGGCTGAGCCAATGTCTTTCTTTGAACCCATAGAAAGAGAATGCTCTGGAGAAGCTGGAAAGGGAAGAATCCGGAGCCAAGGATCTCGTGCGAAACCTGCGCCGAAAAGTAGAAGAAGCCAAAAGTTCTTTAGCACAAAGTCGCAGCCGGGGAAAAGTGCTCGAGGCTCTGCTCCAGCAGAAGAAATGTGGGAATATTCCTGGGCTTTATGGAAGACTGGTAAGTTTTAGAAGGCTGTTACACTTTCAGTGTTGAGCTTTAGAGGAGCTGAGTGGTGTTCCTGTGCCGAAGTGTGGGATGCCTCACTTCCCTGGCATTGGGAATTTGGAGAGCAGAGCTGTAAATCCTGTGGACTTGCTGTAAAATAAAACATGTTTCAGTTCTTTTCAAGCAATGTTGGTTTAAAGTTCTGAAAATTCAGAGCTGAGTTTTTCATTCCTTTTGCACATCAGTGTAAATGTGAAAGTGCTGGTTTTGTATTCTGCAGACTTGTCCAAGGAGAATTATCTCTGCTTCAGAAAAATCAGTTTATTCAGTGTGTGAAGATTTAAACAAGTGCATTCATGCATTTATTAGGAAAAGACAGAACTCAAAGAGCAGCTCAGGTGCCAGTTAATCACTGTTTCCCCTTGTCCCTCAATCCTCAGGGAGACCTGGGAGCCATTGATGACAAGTACGACGTGGCCATTTCCTCGTCGTGTGGAGCCTTGGATCACATTGTTGTGGACACCATTGACACTGCCCAGGCCTGTGTGAACTTCCTGAAGGCAGGAGGGATTGGAGTTGCCACCTTTATAGCCCTGGACAAGGTGAGTGCCACCCTTGGGTAAACAAATCATTTTATTGTTAATTGCAGTCTAATTACATTTGTTTTAAAGCCTTAACATCTCATAGAATAATGGAGTGACCTCAACATATATCCTAAAGATTCATTCCTTTATTTCCTTTGTGGCTGTAGATGGCTGTGTGGGAAAACAAAATGCAGAAAATCCCAACTCCTGAGAACTCCCCGCGGCTCTTTGACCTGGTGAAGGTGGAGGATGCCAAGGTTCGCCTGGCGTTCTACTTTGCTCTCAGGGACACTCTGGTGGCCAAAAACCTGGAAGAAGCCACCAGGATAGCATTCCAAAAGGAAAAAAGGTGGAGGGTGGTAACCCTGCAAGGACAAATCATCGAGGTGTCAGGTATTGCACACCAACTGGAGCTCCACTGGA
Organism: Oreocharis arfaki; assembly: GCA_013398015.1. Classification (NCBI taxonomy): domain Eukaryota; kingdom Metazoa; phylum Chordata; class Aves; order Passeriformes; family Paramythiidae; genus Oreocharis; species Oreocharis arfaki. The sequence goes on along the minus strand of VZRR01008719.1, from coordinate 347,554 downwards.
AGCGCTTTGTGGATGATAATGAAGCCCAAGGAGTTCTCTGACCTCTTTTCATCCCTTTTTCTGTAGGAACCATGACTGGTGGTGGGGGAAAAGTCATGAAGGGCAGAATGGGCTCCTCAGTCGTGATGGATATCTCAGAAGAGGAGGTTAGTAGGGAATGGAAATGGAATTCCAGCAGAATTCCTTAGTTTGGGCAGTTCTTACACACATGTGCCTTTCAAAGCTGCGTGAGCTGGAGCGATCTGGGATGGAAGAGAATTAACAAGGGGTTTCAAAGCCAAAATTCCCAATGTTGGCAGAGGTTATGATGCTCTAAAGTGCATCAGGGATAAAAGGGTTGTCATTGGCAGGGGCTGCCCAGGGAGCTTTGGAGTCCCCATCCCTGGAGGTGTCCAAGGAAGTCCTGGAGGCGGCACTCAGTGCTCTGGGCTGGGGACAAGGTGGGGATGGGGCACAGCTTGGACTCTGATCCTGGAGGGCTTTTCCAACCTCAGGGGTTCTGGTGTTCTGTTTGTTCACAGCCCAGCCCATTATTTAATTTAGTCTCATGGTGCTACCTTTGATAGCTTGGACACCATTTTGGAAAATCAGGGGATAGTTTGCTTTTCCTTCTGAATTCCATTTAGGTTTTAATCTGGAGCTGCTCCTCTTGTTTCTCACTGGCAGAGCTGATGTTCTCAGCACTCAAACTCCCCAAGCTGAAGTTTTTACTGCCCTCTCTCCTGTGTTTTAAGAGCTGTTGAGCACAGGGATGAGCCCTGGCTTGGTTTTGTCACAGTGACACCAGTAAATGATGCTCTCCTTCTGTGTAGATCAGCAAAATGGAATCCCAGCTGCAGAGGGATTCCAAAAGAGCCGTGCAGTGTGAGGAGGAGAAAGCCCAGCTTGAAGAAGCCATAAGGAAACTGCAGCAGGACATTCGGGAAATGAGGAACACCTTGGAGAAATTCACAGCGAGTATCCAGGTGAGAATTCCTGAGCACTTCCCAGCCTCAGCCCCACACAGGCCTGGCTGGTGTCAAGGAGCTTTTCAAGGACAAGATTCCAGCCCGGTTTTGTGTTCTCTGCAGGGTTTTTCTGAACAAGAAATGGATCTCAGAAACCAAATGAAGGAACTCGAAGCCAACGTCGCTGCTGCTGCTCCAGACAAAACCAAACAGAGGGAGCTGGAAAAAGTCCTTGATGGTTATAAAAAAGGTACATTTTGTGGAGAGGGGATCTGAGATAAAAATTGTAGTAATGCTTCTTTACTAATAGAGGAAGGAATGGGTTTGGGCTTCAGTTCCATGTCTTGGTTTGAGACCTCATTTTCCTAAGAGGGATAAAAGAGAAACATTGCTGGCCAGTTCTTAAAATTTAATTTTTGAGCATCTTCCCCTTAATTAACTGCAAAGAATGAGCTTGGGACAGCTCCTAATGCACCACCTCATTTGTTTAAGTACTCTGTGTACATTAACTGGTCCATGCTGAGTGGTTTTTACAGCAGGAGAGCTTTGGTAGAGCAGTGGCAGAAAGAAGTGGGTGTATTGTTTGGCACAGTTAAACTCATCATTTGTCCCAGCATAGAGAATATGTGCACTGCTCAGTAGAGAAATAGAGCAGAGCTTAATCTGAAATCACTGGCATCACTTTATCCCTTCCATCTTGATGTCCATGAGCAGCCCCAGGCTGGCACAGTGCCCTTAACTCCCCTTTTCCATGGGCAGATTACGAGCGCGTGGCTGAGAAAGCCGGCAAGATGGAAGAGGAGGTGAAACGACTGCACAAGCTCATCATGGACACCAACAACCAGAAACTGAAGGCACAGCAGGACAAAATTGATAAGATTGACAAGGAAATAGATGAATGTTCCTCAGCCATCACCAAGGCCCAGGTGGCAGCCAGGACTGCAGACAGGTACAGCATGGGAGCTCCAGGCTGGAGCTGCACTTACTCAGTGTCTCAGGAGGGAAAGGGAAGTCAAATTTTGTAGTTTCTAATAGTTTAAAAGTCACATTTAATCAGCATTTCTCTAGTATTTGCCTTAACTATTTGTCTAATGTTGGCTAAACTGCAATATTCAGGGTAAAGTCCAAAATAGCATTGGATTGGGTGTGCTAGAGCACTTCAAATCTGAAAGGATATGATTTTATTAGGAGGCCTGTCAGGAAATAAGATGGGATCTACTTTTTATGGGAGCTCACCAATCCACAGAGATTCCAAACTCTGCAAGAAGAAATTAAGGCATTTAGTGAGGTCTGGCTGCTGAGGAAGACAACTTTGTTTTCCTTGGATACCTCTGGAGTGTGGGAGTTGGTGCCTACACAAGCACTTCCTCCCTGTTGTCAGTGAGATTGTGTTCCTGGATTATTTTCTGTCCCATTTGCCTCGTGTGAGGTGCACAAAGATCCCTGTCCCTGGGCAGGAACCTGAAGAAATCCGAGGAGGCTCTGGAGCGCACGGAGAAGGAGCTGGAGGAAAATGAGAAGGAAATGAAAAACTTGACAGCAGAGCTGACAACGCTGGAGGACAAAGCCAGCGAGGTGATGAACGAGCGCAGGCAGGCTGAGGTGAGTCCTGGGGACCCCTCTGGGCTCCAGGGAAATCAGGGACAGGAGTTAAATCCTCCTTGGATCCCACTGATATCCCATTCTCTCTGCAGAGCAAGCGGGCCATGGCAGGGGTGTATTTTCATTTTTTATACTCAACTGCAAATTTATCCTGACCCATTGGAGGAAAAAACTTACACCAGGTTTCCCCAAAGAAATTGCTGCGTTTAGAAGTTGCTTAACCATAAAATTTTTCCAGTTATGTGGGATTTTAGTTTCCCATCCAGATTTCTGTGAGAGAGGGGAAACCAGGATGGCTGCAATTCTTCCAAATAAATCTGGGATTTGATGTCTTTCTCTAATTAGCTAAAAATGAGCATAGGACCTGTTTGATCCAGATTTGGAATGAAAGTACAAACTGCAGCATTTTCTCAGTCATTCCAGAATTCAGAGATCAGTTATAAATCCAAGAATATTTATTTGTTTCCATTAATAGCTGTGAGTAAATTAAGTAAAAACAGACTTATCACCCAAAAAAAGGCCAACATTTTTGTAGGTGATTGATTAATGCCCTTTTGGGGGCATTTGCCATTTTTCTGTTCAGGAAGCTTTGCCAGCAGTGCAGGAGGAGCAGAAAAATTTACTCCAGGAGATGAAAACTATTCAGGATGCTGAGCATGCCCTTCAGAGTGAAGCTCTGAGCATCAAGCTGAAAATGGAACAACTCGACAGCCACATTTCCACCCACCAGGGGAAGATTAAATACTGGCAGAAAGAGGTAGGAAATGGTTTAGTTCCTAAAACTTAAATCAGGGAATTGTGGAATGGTCTGGGTTGGGAGGGACCTTAGAGCTCATCCAGTTCCACCCTCAGGGACACCTTCCACTGTCCCAGGCTGCTCCAAGCCCTCTCCTGGCCTTGGGCACTCCCAGGGATCCAGGGACAGCCACAGCCACAGCTTCTCTGTGGATCTCACAGAATGAACTCATTGACATCCCATTAGAAAACAGAGAATTTGGGAGAAAGTTCCTCTTCAGATGACAGCTTATTGGTGTTTATGCAGAAACAGGATAATAAGATAAAAGGATATTTATTGTCTCTTTGACATCCTGTTTTAAAGGGAGTTGTGGGAAGAATCTTGGAGTGTTTGGAGATTGGAAGTACTTCACTGTACTAACCCGGAGAAACTCATGTTAGAAACAGCTCCAGGTGACTGCTAAAGCTTTCCACCACATGGCTTTTGCATTGCAGATCTCCAAGTTATCCCTGCACCCCATAGAGGACGAGGCCCCCGAGGAGCTGCAGGTGCTGAGCGAGGAGGAGCTGGAGGCGCTGCAGGAGCCCGACGTGCTCAGCAAGAGAATCGCGCTGCTGGAGGCGCAGCGCCACGAGCTCCGCCCCAACCTGGGCGCCATCGCCGACTACAGGAAGAAGGTAAAGCTCCAGAGCCCTGGAATCCCCGAGGGGGAAATACACCCAGCCCTGGGCATTCCAGGAAAAGGGGGCCGTTCCTCCTTCCTTCTGGAAGCTGCAGTGGAGGCCTGGAATTTGCCTGTTGCTGTTGTTAGCAGCTCGTCCTTAGCCGAGGGTGGAAGTTGTTTCTAGGAGCTGCCGTGTGCCTTTTGCATTCCACACCGTCAGTGTCAGGTGATAACGGCTTCCTGGGGTCTTGAAGTCTTTTCCAACCTAAATCATTCTGTGATTCTCCTGGGAATGTTTATTTAATAGAGTCAAGTCTTCACAGCCAAGACAGACACACAATACCGGATTTTTTTTCCCTCCTCACTTCAGTAATAGTGAACCATTCAACAGATGAAATATTTTTTATTTTAACACAGATTTATTTGGGTTTTTTTTTCCCTCAGCAGCAGAGATGGGAAAAGAGAGATAATTTGGGGTTTTCTTTTCAGGGCTGTTAGGCAAGGTGGGGAAAAGCAATGTTCAAATGATAGAAAAAGTGGTTTAAACTCTAAATTGAGGAGGCAGCTGCTCTAAGTGCCCTTGGGTCTCGATGTTTTCGCCTGCAGGAAGAGCTGTACCTGAAGCATGTGGGAGAACTGGACGACATCACCAACGAGAGGGACAAATTCAGACAGGCCTTTGAAAAGCTCAGGAAACAGAGGCTGAATGAGTTCATGGCAGGATTTAATGTCATCACCAACAAGCTGAAGGAGAACTACCAGATGCTCACACTGGGAGGGGATGCTGAGCTGGAGCTTGTGGACAGTCTGGATCCTTTCTCAGAGGGAATCACATTCAGGTTTTCAAGATACTTTATATTCTATTAATTCTTAATCATCATAGTCCTTCTTTCAACCTGTTTTTAAAGTAAATGCTTATTGATCATCAGTGAACCAAGACAGGCTCAGTGTGGGCAAATAGTGACAGAAACCACAACCTTTTAGCTCTCAGATTCATTTCTTTCTCCTGGAGAAATCAGGAACTAAAGCAGTTGGAAAGCTTTGATCTAATTTCCCAGCTCTTCTTCATTCCCAGGTCACTTCATTCTGCCTAGGGAACGATGGCAGTGTTCTGTCAGAAATGCTCCCGGGGGTAAATTCATTAATTGGGAGTTCAGTTGGGAAAGGCAATGAGCAGTGGGGGTGAGGTGCTGCAGTTCCTGCGGGAACAGCCCCGCGTTACCCTGGCAAAGATCAGAATTCCTGACACACCCAACTCTTGCTTTGCTCCAGTGTCCGGCCTCCCAAGAAAAGCTGGAAGAAGATCTTCAACCTGTCAGGAGGAGAGAAGACCCTGAGCTCCCTGGCCCTGGTGTTTGCCCTTCACCACTACAAACCCACCCCGCTGTATTTCATGGACGAGATCGACGCCGCCCTCGACTTCAAAAACGTCTCCATCGTAGCATTTTACATCTATGTAAGTTCCTCACGGCTCCATCTCCCTGAGCTCTTCCCTGCTCCTCCAGAAGGGACCAAGTGGCCACGCAATTACAGCCAGATTTAACATCTGGGATGCTGGATTTTTACTGCTTCCTCATGAAAACTTTCCCCAAAACCATCAGATGCTGTCAGAATACACAATTAGCTGTTACTGCTGTCTCCACGTAGCCAAGCTCATGATTTCCCAAGGTTCCCTGGATTCATACTTCCATGTCATTCCCATCAGTGTCTTTGATCTATAGCTTAATTAGGGTTTTTTTTCATGCCTTTAAAACTTCTGCACTCACCATATTTAAGCAAAGCAAACCTCTTACACAGCTCCAGTTCTGGTAATTAAATATTGATTATTCAAAATTATTAGTAACTTATTATAATAGTTTAACTTATTATTTCCAGTTTTGGAAGCAGGTGGCAAAGATTAGGAGCAGCTACTTCAGATCAAGGAAACACTTGGAAATTCCCTGCCTGCAGCTGTAGTTTTAAGGTTGTCTTTGTGTGCCACACCAGGCCAGAGCTTTTTTGGGAATGCTGGGCACTAACACACATCACTTCTGTTTCAGGAACAAACCAAAAACGCCCAGTTCATCATCATCTCCCTGCGGAACAACATGTTTGAGATTGCAGACAGATTAATTGGGATTTATAAAACCCAGAACACCACCAAAAGTGTGGCCACCAACCCCAAAATCCTGGCTGTGAAAGGACTGGAGGAACTCGGCATGCTTGAGTGCAGCGTAGCCCAAAAATAGGGAGGAAGCAACTTCCAGCCCCAGGACTGCTGTTTATTTTTGTCTGATCTCATTTTGTATTTTAGACTTTGTTTTGTTTTGTAAATTTTGATTAAATTTTGTAAAAAATTGATCTTGTTAATATAAACCCAACCTCATCAAATTCCACTTTTTGAATGTCATGTAAACATTGAAGAAGGGGGAGAGCTCTAAAAGAGGGAGCAAAGGAAAAAATTCAGTCCGTGCTGGGAAACAGGAGGAGCCTGGAACTACCACCCTGTCAGCCTCGCCCCTGAGCCTGGGAAGAGCACGGAAGATCCTGCTGGAAGCTGTGCCAGGGCGTGTGGAGGGCACGGAGGGGCTGGGCACAGCCAGCACAGCTTCACAGAGTGACCACATCAGAGGACACAGGAAGAGCTGCTGATGCCATCTCTGGATTCTGCAAGGCCTTTGACACCATCCCAAACATTCCTCTCTGGATTTGGTGGGTGAGTCGGGGGCTGCAGTGAGGGAATCACGGTGCTGGCTGGTGCTGCTGTAAGAAAATGCTTTATTTGTAGGTAAATTGAGGAAAATGCAGAGTGCCTTGGTTTTACCGGGGGGCAGGGGCAGCACCAAAGACACAGATGTTAAGGAATTGGGTGAAATTTATTACAATGCAAAACTGCCAAGAGTTAGAGGGGAAGCTCAGCAATGCACCTGATCATTGGTAAAGAATTCCAGGAGGATGTTAAGAACCAAATTCTGCAGTTGTGGACCAAGGCAAAACTCACCTCTCCTTACCTTAAGTGGATCAGAACTTTAGCTCAGAGGAAATCCATGCAATACAGAAAAGGAAGGATATAGAAATAGAACAAGTGTAGAGTTTTAACAATCGAGCTTTTAAGTAGAAATTAGGAATAATGCTGGATTGCTGCACTAGGTTTTCATCTAATCAAAATAGTCAGGAAAAATTCTCCTGCAAAGCCCCATCGTTAGGGCAGAAGTGTAGCACAGCTCTAGGACTCTGTCCTGCAGGTAGATGCAGGAATCCTGATAAATCCACAGCAGGGATTTCCAGAGGTCTGTGAGAGCAGCCGGGATGGCAGCAGATGAGATTTCCTTGTGCCATACCGACCCAGCTAGGAACAGGATGGGCACAACAAAGCTTGGGTTGGTAAGAGCAGCCCAGAGCACAGATGCTCCCGTTTGCTTTCCACAGCATTGGCTTCTGCGAGTCAGGTGGAGTTTTGGAGTCTGGATCTTGTGGACCTGACCGATTTCAGTTCTAGACCACGTGTCCTGCAGCAGGGTCTCCATCCTGGGATGAATCTCCACAGGTTCAGGGTTTGGGAGCTGCTGCTGTCTGAGAGCGTGGTGCCGCTGCTGCAGCCCATCCAGCTTCTCCAGGAAGAGCAGCGGGGACTCCTCCTTCTGCAGAGCTGAGTGCAGCTCCTTTAACTTGCTCTCTTCTAACTTCAGCTTTTCCACGTCCTCAATGAGGGGATCGTATTCCTCCGAAATGCGGCTGTGGAGTTCATCCAGTGCACTCAGCAGAGCTGCTTTTTTGTGCTCCAAAGCATCGCCAAGTTCCTTAAAATACTGCAGCACAGCTTCCCTGTCACTCTGCAGGGCGCTGTGGCACTGAGCCTTCTGCTGCTGCAGCCTCTCGGAGCACGAGAACACCTCGGAGCGGGATTCATCCGTCAGCTCCTCCAGGAGCTTTCCCGAAGCCTCCCTGGCTTTCCTGTAGGCGCTCTGGGGGTCATCGATGGGGTGCCCGCGGTGCTTGCCGAGGGTGAGGCACTGGCCGCACACCAGCTGCCTGTCCCGCAGGCAGTAGATGTTCAGCGGCTGCTGGGGGTGTGCGCTGCACGTCCCTGCCTCAGCTTCGGCCCCGGTCCCTGCCCCGGCCCCGGCCCCGGCCCCGGCCGGCTCCTCCTGCTGCCACTTGTCGATGACGGCCTTCAGGGCGAAGTTGATGGGCAGCGCTTTGGGCCCGGCAGCGGGCACGGCCACCACGGCCCTGCAGGTGGGACAGCTCAGGCATCTCCCGCTGGGAAACCCGGCCGAGGGCTGCAGGAGGCCCTGCAGGCACACCCGGCAGAAGCTGTGCGAGCACGGCAGCACCCGCGGCTCCTCGAAGATCTCGTAGCAAATGGCACAGGTCAGCTCCTCCTCCAGCCGGTCCATGGCCTGCTGGGACACACACACACACACAAACAACAGGGGGGTCATCTCTGCTCACAGCCATCACAGCCCCACCCCGAGCCTCCACAGCACATTTCCCCGGTGGGAATTCCCTGCCTGGGCACTTTACTGCTAAGGGGGGAAGAAAAAAGGATGGAAGTGAGCAAAGGTTCAAGGAGCTCAGCAAATTCCGAGCTGCAGTCAGGGAGCATTCAAACAACCACAGCCAGATCATCCATATCCAACCTCTGCCTTAGAAAGCCAGGAAAAGCAGCCCTCTGGTTACAGTGGGAAACAGTAAGCAGAGAGGGGTAAAAGCCAGAACCAGAATTTTTAAATAACCTCAGAGCTGTGGAAATTTTCTCCCACCAGGAGTAGAATTTTCAAAGTGAACAGAAGTACAGAATTTTTCTCCCTCACTTGTTTCAAATGTTACTTTTGTAACATAAAATAGTCGTAAGTGCATTAAACAGTCACATTTAGAAGCTCTCTCAAGGCTCTGGCACAAAACGTCCAACTCAGCAGCCCTCACGGACAACACCACACCAGGAATTATTCCTGGGTTACTTTAAGCACAAAACTGAAAAATTAACTTTCACTTTCCATTCTCTGCAGTGTTGCTTTGTTCTGTTTCCCAGCTTACTGAACTCGTACTGCAAAGTCCCAAGTGACATTAACACTGAAGCCTGTTTTCATAACAAATCAGAATCCTGGTCTCCTTCTGCTAAAAAATGGGGAAATTGGAACCAAATTTCCTTCTCTTTGTGCCTTCTCTGTGCTGCAGGCACAGAAATAAGCCTGGCTTATCTCACTGCCTTCGTCAGGCTGGGGTCAGTCAGGGAGGGCAGCCTGGGCTGAAATTGAGGTGAAATGAGGCCAAAGGATCAACTGCGATGTTTTATTTATGGCAGCAGGAGTTTCAGCTTTGAAGGAGAGGAAGAAAAGAAGGAAAAAGAGGAAAAGCTCGGGAGCAGCACCCAGGGCTCGCACACTGTTACAGGAGGGAAATTTCCTTCCTAAAGAACACACATCCAACTTATCAGAGCTATGGAAAGGGCGAGAGAAAAGGAATCTTCACAAAATTGGTTTAACTGGCAGCGAGTTGTTTGCTACCAGAAAAGCAAAGGAAAAAGCTTTACAAAATGTTTGTGGCTGTGTCAGGAAAGCCTCCCCGCTGCAGGAGGAATGTGCCTCCCAGCACACAGAGCTACCCTGCCCCAAGCCAGCCCCAGGCCTGCACTGCTCCAGGGTTTCACAACCCTCCGGCTGCCAGCCCGGGGAAATGACACTCCCATTCCCACAGAACACTCCCCTGTTTCCCAGGCAACTCCCAGTCCGAATACCGGCAGGAGTTAGCAGCCGGAGCAGCAGGTTTGGCGCTCAGCTCCGGGCAGGGGCCAGGGCTGAGTGGGACACCCTGCTCCGGCTCCAGGGCACCTCCAGAGTGCTGCTTATTTGCTACTCCTTAATTTCCAAACAGTACCTGGAATGCTCGGGTTTGCTATGGGCACCCGATGTTTTCTTACTTTGCTCCAGGCAAAGTAAAAGGTGGAAATCCTGAAATTCGGTTTCATCTGACACCGGCAGCAGCACGGAGGAAATGTTCATTTACTGATTTATTTCCACCTGCAGACTATTGGGAACAGACTGGGAACACAATGGAAAGGACAGAGAAGACACCACAGAGTTCAGCAAAGAGAACAAAAAGTTTTCCAGGGAAAAAAAAGCAGCAGGAAGCTGGGAAATGCTGGCTTTATGTGCTACAGCATCCACACTGCTCTGGAATACAGCAGCCATCGGTGTTTCTGTAGATAAATAACTGCTTTGTAGGACAATCCCACCCCCCATTCTACTCTGGGGGATTTTAACAGGTGAATTTGGCATCGGGTAAGGGCTGTGACAGCCCATTCCAAGGGCAAAGCCTCCCGAGGAACGAGAGCTGCCAGGCTCCCTGCTGCTCCTCCTCAGCAAAGGAATCATCTGCCCTCTCCTGAAGGACTGAAACACTCCAACACTGCACTGAACTCAGACAAAGGCACAGCCAGGGATGTTCTGTGGTGTTTAATGTCAAAAAGAATTCAGTGCCAGCCTTGGCTTGTAAGAAATCCACTGCAATTTTCATTCAACTTTCAAACTGCCTCAGAGTTTTTTCAAGAGCAGTACAGGCATCGCTTCAATTGAGACGTTTACAGTAGGAACCTGTGCTGGTAATTTTAAAACCAAACTTCAAGAAAGCAGTAGAAACCAGGGCCAGGATTTAGACTCTGACAATCCTTGTGGGTCCCCTCCAAATGAACCATATTCCCCTCTATCTTTCGATTCCATTGCCAAGACTCACTCTCCATCCCTTGTAACTCTGTCAAAGCTTCTGGTCTTGAGCATTTACTTGATACTCACGGCACGGTCGCGGGCAGGGGAGCCAGAGGGAGGAGCACACCCTGACCTGTCCCCTGCAGCTCCCACAGACAGCGGGGATCGATGGGCGCCGTCCCTGCACGAGTGGCTGGGAAAAGGGATCCACACCTGAGCCCTGCCGAGGCACAGCGATAAGAACGAGCTGAAATACCATAAAAGCGGCGCTTACGCGGCCCCGAGCCCCGCGGTGCCCCGGGAGAGCAGCGCTCACCGGGCCGGGGCCTCACGGACTCCTCAGGCTGCGGGGACCCTCAGCACCCGCCCCGGCACCCACCTGGGCCCGCCCGGGGAGCTCCGCTCGGCGATGGAGCCGCTCCCGGGGAGCTCCGCTCGGCGCTGGAGCCGCTCCCGGGGCGCTCCGCTCGGCCCTGGCGCCGCTCCCGGGGCGCTCCGGCCGGCGCTGGCGCC
>VZRR01008719.1:312843-335786 GCA_013398015.1 Oreocharis arfaki | reverse complement strand
GGGGAGGGAGGGAGGGCAGGGGCGCAGCCGAGGGAGGGGAGGGAGGGAGGGCAGGGACGGAGCCGAGGGAGGGGATGGAGGGAGGGCAGGGACGCAGCCGAGGCCCGGGACAGCCGCCGGGTCCCCGCAGGGTCCCTCCCCCGGCCGGCAGGAGCGGGGTTTTGTGGCGCTGCGATGGCAGAGCCGCGGGAGGAGCGGGGAGGAGCTCACCGGGAGCGGTCCCTCGGTGCCAGCAGCGGGGAATCACCGCAGGGCTCGGGCGGGATGGAACAGCAGAGCTGATCTCGCTCCAGGGGCACGAAGGACTCTGCGGCACCGGTGACACGGAACGGGAGCCGCGCGTTCATCCCTGCCCTGCATCCAGCGTCTCAACAACCTCACTCCACTCCACAATCCGCGGGAAAATTCACCCCGAGGGTGGAAAACGGGAGACACGGAACCTTCTGCGTCTGCTGCGGAGACACAGCACCGCACCTTGTGCCAGCTGCTAACCACGGAAATGAAAACTATTTCATCTTTTCTTTGAAGCTCATTTATCTGCCTTGGCCGCCGAAGACAGCTGAGAGGTTTCTTACATCGCGCCAGGACACGGGGAATGGCTTCCGCTGCCAGAGGGCAGGGTTAGGTGGGATATGGGGAAGGAATTCCTCCCTGGGAGGGGGGGAGGCTCAGAGAAGCACCCAATGAAGGCTTTTCTCATATTCCAGATTATTCTCCATTCATTTACCGTTCACTGAAGTTATTCTCAGCTGTTACCAAGTGAACCTGAAAGAGAAATGAAACTCATTTAAAGTTGGGATGTAAATCAGAACGCACCGTCATTCAGAACTTACCTAAACACGTCTTAAAACTACTGTGTGGAGAGCATTATACAAATATCTGGGAAACAGCTGGAATTCTGTTTCAAATCATAAAACCCCTCATGCTCTAATTACAAATTACCCACCACAGTTTAGGTGAGAGGCACAAAGTTTACAGCACTATGAGCTGTGATTGTTCTTTCCTGTGTGAAGCTGTGCTGACAATACCAGGCTCAGCAAGGTCTCAGTCTACTGAATGTTTCTCCAAAGGTTCTCCTCCACACTCTGATTTTGGTGGTGAACAAACTGATTTTGGGAACATGCTGATGTTTAACTCCAGGAGTACTCAGCCTGCATAATCCAGAATTAAAAATTATTACAATCCTTTCCCCTCTATTACCCCCCTTCAACACAGCAGGAAGATGTTAGGGGGAAAACTACTGGAGCAGAAAATAAGGGAGCTTTTGACAATAATGTACAACACAACCAACTGATGTCAAGAACATATGTTGGTTTTCACCTATTTTATGTACTTAAATTAAGAATTCAGCATGAAGCAGCATTTAAAGTGCAAACTGCCATTGCAGGAATTAAATCTGTGATTAAGCCCATGATTTGTATGGCTGATAGGAAGTCTGACCCATCATCTGCCTTTCCTCAAATTCTAGAACACCTGGAACAAATTTACCAATAGTTGGCACTGAAAGTTTCCCAAAATGGGTCCTTTTCTAGTAAGAGCAGCTTTCAGTGGTGCTTTATAGAAATTTAAAATCAAAACGTGACCATTTTAATGACAACTTAAGGAAAAGTCTTCCTCAGCTTTGGGGCACACCAAAGCAGCAGGATAAATACAGGATTTATAATGCATTGACAAGCAAAAATGGGAATTTTCTGACGGAAATAAAGTTTCCAGCCACTTTTCTGTGGGTCCTGCAGCAATATCAACTTCCCCAGCGCCCCTGGGAGCCTCCCGAGTTTCACTGGAGCAGTAGCTAAAACTTACTCTGAGCGAGTTTGTAAACTTGACACGTTTGCAGCTACTAAGTTTCCTCTCCCCGGGTCTATTTGATCCAGATGCGAGACTCCTCTAATTGCTTCCAGCCTCAGGACCGCCTTTCCTGCCAGGAATTTGGTGACACGCAGAGCTGAGGAAACATTTATAGTTAAAAGTGGCAAAAAGTCTCATAAGAGCGTTCTAAAGTTACAAAGCTGCCTCTGCCAGCGTTTCATTTCCCCTGAAATCCTTTTAATCTGTCAATTATCTCAACATTCTAAGCAGAAATCAGGATTTTTAACAGCCTGTCCCACTCCTAAAGGAGAAATTCACAACTCACCTGGAATGCTTGGGAACGTCTGGGAAGGAAGATGGGATGAGATCTGTCCAGGGCTCCGTGATCCAGGGAATGCTGAAAAGCTTCACACACCCGGGGATAATTCCACTTCCAGCAGAGAGAAAGGATCAGCTTCTCTCAAGAAATCCCTTTCTACCCAGCTTATTCTTCTTCCCAGATCCTGAAATTCCAGGGCAGCTATTTGGGTTTTTTCCCTTGAAATAAAAATTCCCACCTGGCACAGTTGATTCGTGGATTAATTTTTGTCCTTTTAATATTTTAAATCTATTTCCTATCCTAAGCTCAGCTGAAAAGGTAATTTTCTACTCCAAAATACAGGATATTTTAACATACATAACACATATATGGCTACAACATCCAGCATCAGTGGTCAGCATTCCCCGAGGCAATTCCCAAGTTATTCCTTGTTTGTATCCGGAGATTCCCAAACAAATCCCCTTTCCCCAACAACGCAATCAACTGCATCACCTCAAAATGCAAATTTCGGGGGAAAAGGCGCTGCACGAAGCGGCTTCAGGCTCGCTCCTGCAGAGCTCCGGTGGTGCCACCCTGTGGAGGCCGGAATATTTCACTTTTCCGTAGTTCGGTGAACTCCCAACAGCGACAGGAGCTGCTGGGGAAGAGAATGTTCCAGTTAAAAAACCCACCCCAAAAAAACCAAACCCACCAGGAAAGGCAAAAAGCCGCAACAGCAGCAGCTCAAGGGAATTTTCTGGAGGTACATTGTACCCAGGAAGTGCCCAGAAAGGCGGGTTTGGACATTAAATAAAGAGTTTTGGTGGAGTTTTGTTTTTAGACAAACAGAAGTTGCCACAAATACTCGCTCTCCTCTTACCTCAACAAGAAAGGTTTGTAACACAGCAATTTTCCACACAACGTCCCTCACAGAGGTGTCTGAGGGTGGAAATTGTCATTTACTGGGCAGAATTTTCCTTAGAACATTGCAACTTCCTCTAAAAGGATTTCATTTCCCTCCTCCATGAATTCCCTACGTTTTCCATGAAAACAGCCCTGATTTATTTGGTGAATACATAAAGGTAATTAAGGAAATCTGGTATAAATATTAAAAAATACCAAAATAATTCCATGCTTCCAGCCTGCAAAAAAAAAAAAAACTGAGGTAAAACCCTCATCCCAGAGCCTTTAAAAGTCACTTTCTTCAAATAACCCCTGTGTTTTATGATTTAAAACGTGAATATTCTATAAAGAACCAGCCAGAGCAGCAGAGTTGCAAGTTTTAATGTTTATTTCCCCAAGACAGCCTAGCCTGCACTCTACTTGGATAAATTCACAAGCTAGTTTTCCGCTGCTTCTAGTTTTAAACTTTTAACCATGTTTCTGATGACAAGGAATGCTGCAAAAATACTCTAGTCCAACAAAGAGTTATGATCACAAAATAATCTTTATCCATTCTACAGTGTTTCAGAATTACCAGCTGATTTTAAAACACAAGGTAGATATAGATGCTAATGGTGGCTAACCTGGGATGTTTTATTATAGCAAACTGTTGTTCATGCAACACTTGTGCTCAAAGGGGAAGGCACAGCATTTCCTACAATGAGCCACCTTATCAAGAGTTCACTTTGTACAAATTTGTAACATCACCTTGAATTTAGTGTGCAGGACCTCAAAACTGAGGCAATTCCTCCAATTATAAAAACACTTGCATCCTTTTTGTGCAAGTTTTTAAAAATACAAAGGTTTTTTTTTTTTTTTTTTCTTCCTTTCTCTCTAAAGTGGCTCAAAATAGATTGTTCATGGCTGCCTACATCTAAGATAAAAAGAGTCTAAAACAATTGGATTAGGCATATTAAAGGTGTTCAAACCATGACTTGATTTGTACATCTATTCACACCTCTTTTTCTCGGTCTTTATTCGGCAGTACATATGCACCAAATTTCATTTTTTAGACGTTTCCATATCATTTTCATAGAAAACAAAGTTTGAAAACAAGTAACATTGAAACACAGCACGGTATCCTACCACAACAGAAACATTTTGGTTACAGGACTCAACAAAATCTAAAAATGAACTATGCTGGAGAATACCACATGCAAAGGTCTTCATGTTATCTTTGAAAATGAAAAGGATGAGGTTTTATTACCACATTTTACTGCTTTCTACTATTATGGCAACTTGTGTACTGCAACACAGCCTAGTTTGAAGGGAAATGTACGATTTTTTTGTTTGTTTGTTTGTTTTTCCATGCAAAAATCTACAAATTAGTTCTGATGATATGGAAAAGCTTTTCATAACATCAAACATTCATCTGGTGCAAATGCACGGGGAAGCCTTCCTGAAATTCTGACTTTACAAACAACTAAGAAGCCGTAACAGGAAAAGAAATTCGAAAGAACTGAAAGAAAAAAAAAAAACCAAAAATAAGAGGGGGAAAAAAAAAAAAATAAACCAAAACAAAAACCATAAGGAAGAGAAAAACACAGGCTGCAGGAGTAAACCAGAGTCTGCTGCTAAACCGGTCTTTGTGTGTCCAGTGTAAGTCAACACTTATGAACTCATTGGATGATTTTAGGTTCTCAGCCCCTGGAGGCGACTCAAGCTCGCACGCGTTCACAGGCACATCACAAGCACTCTCTCGCGCACACGCCCGGCCCCGGGCTGGCCACGGCCCCGGCCCGGCCACGGCCCCGCCCCGGGGCAGCCCCGGCCCCGGGCCGGCTCCAGGGCAGCGGGTGCAGACACTCACTCCACGCTGGCCATTCACACGGGGCTTCAGAGCAAGGCCTGGGCTCGTTTCTCCTCGCGTTGTGTGGGCATCCTATTCTCTTATGCTTACGAGGCTGATGATGAGAGTACTGCGTTCCCCCAATTGCTCTAGGAAGTCGGTGTTCCTTCTCAGGCACTGAAGATCTGTGACCTGTAGCCCTTTTTCTTTGAACAATCTAAAGAAGCATTCAGTGTGAAGTTTGTCGTTACATTTTGCCACTCATTCTCACTCGCACCCACTCGCCATCTTGACTTCATTTGGGCTTTTCTGTGGTTCCAAATGAAATCTTCACATTTTTCTTTCCCGATTTAATGCAGCAGCGGATCCCATGAGCCAAGATTGATGGATCAAACCTTTTTTTTTTTTTTTTTATTCAGTGCTGCATTGTACCTAAACCTCCGAAATAGCGCTCTAAAACTGGAACCCTTCTGCTGGTACATTGGCAGATGAATTGAAACCAAATGTTCCGCCTTGTATTGCTTCTGGAACAAGGCTTGGATCTTCATCAATCTGCAATGGAATGGCAACACCGTGAGCAGGGACACGACACAACCTCACTACACACGAGCTGGACAATCCCAAAAGCAGCTCTCTCTCTTCTCTCCACATCCTTGCACCCAGCCCTGCCATTCCTCCCCTAATTTTTGTGAGGGCACTAAAATGAAGTCATTTAGGCCCAAATGTTTTAGTTTGTACTCAGCAGGAAAGGCTACACGGCACCCCAAACCCTCTTGTTTACACAGTTCTCACTCCTGGAAAGCCTTCTGGCAGTCTTAGAAACTGCCTCAGTTCTTAGGAGAAGACCAGCACCATTAAGGCAAGGAAGGATCAGCCCCAAACTGTGGTTACCAAACTGACACTGGATTAAATTCCAAGTCCAGCTGTAAACATGAAAGCTGAG
Source organism: Oreocharis arfaki (assembly GCA_013398015.1). Classification (NCBI taxonomy): domain Eukaryota; kingdom Metazoa; phylum Chordata; class Aves; order Passeriformes; family Paramythiidae; genus Oreocharis; species Oreocharis arfaki. The sequence goes on along the minus strand of VZRR01008719.1, from coordinate 330,005 downwards.
TTGCTAAACAAGACTTGGACCTTATTGTTCACATAAAAGTGAAACTCCAGCACAAAATAATCTTCCAAGTGAAAACAGGCCGTGAATGCAGCTGAGCTTGACCATTTCTGCAGTTTTTGAACCAAGGAGAAAGCCCTCCCTGCACGGCTCAGGCTGCCAGGGCTGCAGTCCCTGGCTCTGCAATGCCCTGCTGGGACTGCAGGTGCACACAAACCAGCCCTTCCTGGGGTTTATGCTACACATAAAATGGAAATCTGAAATGGAAACAACGCTCCCCATCAGCACATTCCACCCCTCAAATTATTCAAATACTCCAACTACTTTGTTTCTCAAGCAGCAGCCTCAGCCCCGGAGCCAGCAGGGAGCTTATCAAATGTGAAATGTCAAGCTCAGGCAGGGGCTGAGAGTTAAGGGAACTATTCACAGCCTGGGATTTTAATCCCTGGAGATGAGGCTTAAATTAGGCATCAGATCTTCTTTAGATGCTTCATCATGAGCAGTGGTAGGAGAAGCAACAGGTTCAAACAAGGGCTCACTCTTCCCTGAGCCCAACGAGTGCCACAGAGCAGCTCTGGGGCTGCTGCCTTTCTCCTGAGCCAGGTTTATAAATAAAACCAGTGGGCACACGGCAGGGAATTCCACACTCACATCATCTGAAGAGAAGAACTGATCAATGATCTCATAAGCCAGTTTGTAGATGTCTTCATTTTCATGGTTTTGTAGCTGTTCAATTTTCTCCAGGCCTGCAACCAACACACACGAGAGATATCAGAACACCAAATTTGGGCCAAACAACTTCCAACAAAGAAATTAAAAACACATCTGGGAATAGAGTTATGAATAGTCTGGTTATGAAAAAGATGCTGTTAAACACACCTGGCATATTTATATGTATTTTATACATAAAAACACAGATGAACAGCACAGAAATCTTTCTGAAGCTCTGACAAGCTGGGTTTTGGCACAAACACCTCTTTTCTCCTCCCAGCCACCACCACTCACTTCCTGCCCTCCCTCCAGATTTAGTATTTTAAAGATTATTCTACTCCATGTTAACAAATCCCACAGAGTTTTTAACCTGTGCCCAAATTTAATATCCCTGTTCTTTCATCCCTGAAAAGTTTCAGTCAACTTAAACCACAACCAACATGGAGAAAGCCTCAAAGCCACGAAGAAATTAAAGTCATTCCATGTTTGCAACCATTGTATGTAGGATTATTTTCTCCAAGTTCACCTGGACGTGACTTGTGCATGATTAAGGCAAGCACATCATGCCCACATTGACTAATTTAGTTTCTATTAATCAGACTAATTTGTCTAATATACCAGACTGTTACAAAATTAGCACCTAATAAACTTTACTGCCATTATCCTGCTCCTCCACATTTTATTTGATCATGAACTTGGTAAGGAAAAGCTGTGGATATCCCCCTGATAGGCATGAAAAGGGCACTTTAAAACAGGTTTGCTTCACACACCTGTGCCAACAATAAACCCAACACCAAGTAGGATGCCAAAACATCAACCCCTGCAAAAGTGATTAAAATATTGCTCCTCCTACCTCCACACTCTTCTATAAGATTGGCTATGGTTTCTGCTTCCTCTTCAGCCATTTTTAATATATTACTTAGTCCATCCAGAACCACTTGCACAACTTGTGCATCTTTTACTGTCAGCAAATTGCAAAAGGGAGGAATTACATTTTGTTGAATTAAGTAAGCCACCTGAGGGGGGGAAAAGCCAAGAGTTACAGCAGGAACGTGGCAGCAGCACAAGCACCCAGGCAAACACATTCCAGGAAATCCAAGGGCTCAAAGTCACCCAGCCAGCCCAGAGAGTGGCCACTGCAGGAATCCCTTTTCAGAACATTCAAAGGTAACACCTGGGTATTAAACTAAAAACAGATTTAAGATCTACAACACCCAGGTAGCAGATACTGTGAATTTTTCAGTATTAGATAGGGAGTTTCAACCTCATCTCTCAAGAGTGGCAGCACCACCCCAACCCTGCCACAAACCTCATACTCTGGGCTCACAAGAGACTTGTGTATTCCTATTCATTAGTTACTGTCCTTTTAATTATCACATCCTTATGGTCTGGCAAAAAGGGTAAAAAGAAATGTGGAATGTTCAAGAATCCCATCAGAGCCTGACTGAAGTCACTCATCCCAACAGAAGAGCTTCCAACCAAACCCCCACCAATGCTCCTGATCTCAGCTCACTCCAGAAACAAGGGAAGGTCACTCTTAAATCCCACGTGGAGAAGGGAAGAGTTACTGAACAGTGGAGGAACAGAGACATCCATAACCCTGGCACTTCCCAAGACAGGAATGGACATTTTCCTAAAGCTGGACTCACCTGGTCTTTTCTCCCACTGATTGTTAAGTTGCTTATTGCCCAAGCAGCTTCCTTCTGAGTACCAAAGTCCCCCTGAAAGCACAACCAGAGACAGGAACAGTCATCCCAGGGCTTATGTCAGGCAGCATTCCCACCACAGCTGCATTTGTTACAGTCCCCTCTGCATGGTGCCACTGTATCAGTTTCTGGGAAAGTAACAAATAAATCCTGCAGCTCTTTGAGTCTCCCTGTGTTCACCCCTCCCCAAAACCACGTTAGCAATTGATCTTCCAGGGGAAGGGAACTTTGTTTACATCAAAGCAAGTAAGAACTGCAGCACTGCACTCTCCCAGGCCTTATCAGCAGCTGTCACGTCCTGCAGGGAGAGCTCAGCACCCGGTGGGAGCTGTGATAAAGCACTGCACACCCTGCAGCTGGGGCTGCCACTACATGGAAAGGTCTCCACTCCTTCCTCACAGATCAGTAATACACTGGCAGTGAACAGAGCTGTTTGTGACCAGCTCTGTGTTATTTGTCTTTCCCCCTAAATGCTTCCCACGTGCTTTCAGCTGTTCCCTCCTCCTGCCACAGCAGATCCCTGAGGGCACAAGGTGGTTTGGGAAGTTGTGTTTTTAAAGACACCAACACCCAACAGCTGGGAAGGAACACAGGATTTGAAGTCCCAACAGCAGCCCTTGGGATCTGACCTTATCTAGAAGATGTATAATCATTGGAACAAGGTTTGCATCTATTACTGCTTGAACTTGCTGCTGGTTTCCTGCAGTGATGTTAGATAGGAACCACACTGCTTCCTGCAAAAGAAAAGCATCAGGAATTAGTCCACAGAAGGATTCCATACAATTTATGCCCACTGCAACTGGCCAGCCTTCAATACAACCAAGTGTTCAGTCAGCTTCGTTGTGCAGAGCTGAACTCCTGCTGAGACAAACCAAAGGGACAATCCCACCTTAGGAGACTCCACAAGACTCCTCAGTCTTTCACTGCTACCAGCTTCAACCAAATACTCCAAATTATTGGAGACAGAAAATCCCAAATGAGCACTTCTAATTGCTTCCAGCACTGCCAATAAGCAGCTTTCAGCTGATGGCCAAAATGCCTGACAGCACTGTGTGTTCCAGACATGACAGTGCAGGAGACAGCTCCTTACCTCCTCCCTAATGTCTCTTGGATCCTAGAAAATTCAGCACTGTTAATTAAACTCTTGATTTTTAACAATACTCTTAAGTTTATGACTCCTTATGTTCATTTTGTCCACCAGCCCAGGACTCTCCTCCCAGCAATACCCAAGAGAGGGTGCCTGGGAAAGCAAGAACAGATCTCTTCTCCAATTAAATTCAGAGCCCTCACCTCCCTTTTAGAGTGGGAATCTGCACTTTAATCAAGAAGTAACAGTTTCACATAAAATGTTAAGTATATTCAGAGTATCAACCTTTTCAAATCCTACAGCTGACAGATTTCTCCCTTCCTAAAAACCCTCCACCATTCGATTCCCTTCTCCACCTCTCTGAATGACTTTTTAGCTGAGTATTTCTCTCAACATGAGGTTCAGCAACGTCTGTACTTCACTCACTGACTCTCTGAGATCAGATCACAGGATCAGTGCTGACCCTGGTAGAGATTTGGGCTGCCTGGGCTCTCCTGGTGGGCTCTTTTGGGGCTTTAATCACTGGCAGTGTTGCAGAGGGGCCCCAGAGGTGCCCAACACGCCTCAGATGCACTCCGGCCTCAGCACTGCCATCAGTGCCCCCAGGAGAGCCCCCCTCACACCCACACACACCCCCCACCCCCAGCCCGACCCTGGGAGCACTCCCTTCTCACACACACTCCATCCACACACACCCAATTATCTCTGCTTCATCACTTCCAAGAGAGTCAGTTTAATGAAGGTCACATTTCATGTACTGAGAACTTTCAAGCCAACAGCCAGATTTTTAAGAGAAAGCTTTGATTTCCTACAAACATTGACATTCCTGTCAAGCACGAGCCTGCAGCTCTTAAGAGACTTCCCTATGGATATTAATTTCCAGAAAAAACCCCAGTATTTGCTGAAATTTGCCACGAACTGGTGGAAGGAAGTCAATTATTCACATCTTTATGACACTGCACAACGTGGAGCCCAAGCTAAGCCAAACACAAAAGTTATCAACCAAGCAAAATCCCCGGTGTTGCTCACCTTATTAATTTTTTCTTTGGGATGTGTCAGAAGTGCTGGGAAATGTGAGAGAGCTTCACAGTTGAGAACCACCTGTGTCTGCTCATCGGTGCCAGTGACGATGTTCCCCACAGCTCTCAGCGCAGCCGTCTGAAAACAAAACGTTTCCTTTAAAAACAACTTTTTTTTTTTCAGCAATTATTTTCCTAGCCGAGCACATCAAAGGTTTCATGCAAATGCTGCAGCACACAGGAAAAAGTATTTTTTTTTCCATTTCGACACGAGCTATAAAAAGCAAGCAGCATTTTCTGCAGTAGCACATTTTGGGGGTCACTTCCTCCACGGGATCCAAAGTTACCTGGACTTTAACTTCCTGGTGGCTGAGGAGAGGAACCAAGTGAGGGACAATTCCAGAGTCTATCACCATCTGGATCTGCTCGTTGCCAGCATCCGTGAGATAGGAGAGTGCCCAGACTGTATCTACCAATATCTGACAGGAAGAAACAACAGCTCTGTCAACAGCACAGAAACAGCACCAAAATAATGTGCATTTAGAGATCAGTTTAGGATTAATTTAAATTAATATGTGTGTGCATTCACACACAGAAAAGCCAGTTTGAACAGCAGTAAATGTGAGCATTTCAACTGGCAGCTTGTAAAATATTGAGCGAGTGTTGTTTCAGCTGACAGCCCTTGAGTGGCTCACCAGTAGAGACATTTCAAAAACTCAAATAAACTTAATTTCACCTACTTAGAGACAAGAAATTAAATCACATAATTACTATATGAATACTAAAGTTAATGTAGACATATTTTGGCAGAGCACTGTTGCCATTGACTCAGCAACAACTTCTTTAGGAAGCAAAGAATTAATCTTAAATTCTGCTTTACGTGCAGGCAAAAAGTTGACTTAGTCCATGATTTCAATAAAGTTTTGCTCATTTACTTCACTATAAAATATCAATTTCATATTTAACACAGCTCAGAAATTACATCTAACCCTGACATTTGACATGTGCAGCAGACACTGATTTTCATTACAAATTTAAGTGCTAGGCAAAAAAAATTCCTGTATTTATTTGTGAATGAATGCTCACAGAAACAAAAATACAGTGTAGTTTCAGTTACAAGTGCAGGGAAAGTACATGCAAATAAATATTTGCAAAGAGAGAAATACCAGGGAAAAACATCACTACTTAAAAATAACATCAGCATTTTAAAACGAGCAATTAATAGATATATGAGAAGTTTGTCCAAATCAAAGTGAACATCACAGGTTTTTCTTTTATTTTGCATTTCAGCTAAAAACCTACAGCAGAAGAGGCTTTGAGAGGGGTCACTCACATTTACATCCGTGTGGTGAATTAAAACACAGAGCGCTGGCAGGATCTGAGGGGGGAAAGAAACACCTGAGGGTTACTTTGAAGGCAGACAAACACCGAGCTGCAGCTCCATCCCACCCCAGAGCAATTCCATCACCTCCTGGATGGTTTCCATCGGTGGAGGGGGGTCTTTGTGGCGGCACAGGTTGACCATGACCCAGGTGACATTCCTTAGGAAGGTGATGGGGATGGAGGGGCTGATGAAGGACAGCAGTGGCTTCACTACTCCCAGACTAATAACATAATCTCTACACTGGGGTCCATCACCTGTGGGAGACACAATCAGTGGTATTTTAAACAGAAAACACCCCATCATTTATGGATTTATGGTGGTGGGCAAGGGAAAGGGGTGGCAGACAACACCAAACCACCAAGCACAGTGCAGAGCCCCACATATTCCCGGAGATTCCTTGACCAAGTCCCCAAACAATAACAAAACATCCCCAGAAGTTTGTGGTGGCAGCAATAACACCCACCTATGATATTTCCTAAAGCCCACACAGCTTGCTCACAAACATTTTGATGAGGTGAATGCAGCAGTCTCAGGAAGAGCGGCACAGCATCTGAAAGGTACAAAAATAAGCCGGGGAAATGGTTAAAAAAATACATCTCACGAGAGCAAATAATCCACAGAATTAACTCTCACATGAGATATTTTTCTCCTCTTAAAACCTGGTCAAAGCTTCACTAATTTCCCAGGTGATACTGAAATAAAACACTGCAATAATTCTTCCTTTGCTGCATATCCTTAAAGAGCCTGCACTTGAGAATATTAAACCCCTGACATTTAATTCATTTGCAAGTCTCGAGTTTGCTGAAGCTTGTCAGGATCCAAATTTAGTTCCATTTCTTGAATTCAGAAATTCTCTGCTAAGTTATGCACCAGACCCAAGTGCAAAGTAGCAACAAAGACCAAACTCACCCATTCAAATGAAGCAACTTGAGAATAGGCAGGAACAGAGCTCCATTAAGGAGTAGGAATGTGGGAAGAGGGCAGGAAAGGGCTCCACATTTCGATAACTGATCCTGTTTTATTCTCCCCCAGCACTAAGGTGCTTGCTTACAGACTAGCTTAGTCTCTGAAGAACCCATTTACTTCACATATTTCAAGAGAAACTGGTATTTTTAGTTAGATTATTTCTTGATCTAAACCGTGTTTTAGTAGAGAAGCAACAAACCAGCAGGGTTCTTATTTCCTGCTAAATAAGGGTATTTACTATGTCTGTATGCAAGGAGAAAAAACATCTCCAGCAGGTAGATTAATAAAGCCTTACAGAAATAATTACAACAGAACATCTTTTTAATTGAAATAAATCATAATTTAATGTCACAGCTATTAAACTGACTAACAGGGTGCAATACAGACCTACAGGAATCACTGAAGGAAGTGCTCAATCCATTGAGAAATTAGGTTTCAATATAAAGTGTTCTAGATCAGGGGTAGGCTAGATTATCCATTAATTAGATTTCCCAAAGAAAACTCAGGATGCAATTGGGAAAGGCAGAGGATGGGGGAAAAGGGAATTTAAAAATATTACCAAAGGTACATCCTATAAGGGTGAAAAACAAATTATTTCCAAGTTCACAGGCTCTTAACACTGAGTTTGCAAAAGCAGAAGTAACTGTTGCAGCCAACATAAGTTTTGTGTATTTTTTTTTCCCTTAAATTTTAGGAAAAACCCCTCATTTCACAGCATCTGTGATCCTTCAAGAAGCTCTGGTTTGTTCACTCAATTAAAAATCCTGCACACTTCGCTCTGGTTTAGCACCAGAAGCTCTGCTTCGACTTAGGACATGCTTGGAGTACAGAACAAAGTTTGCTTTGCCTGGCAACTCAGATTCCAAGCCCAACAACAATCCCTTCCCATGTTTCAGATGCCTCAAAATATGAAGGACAGTTTTTTAAATTCAACTTCATTTTGGAGGAGTTCAGTGTCAGGCACCCTCTGGTCCGTGAATTTTCTTCCCTCTTCACAGCAGGGAGCTTTTCAGAGGCGTTGTTTGCTTTTATTTCAAGTTTTTTGGTGAGTTTTGGTGGGGTTTTTTTTAAGTTTGAAAACTGAAAACCAGCAGACATCAACTCTGCTAAGGTATTTTGAGTTTCCAGAAGATGTTGCTCACCATTAGGAAACCCAAGTGAGTTTCAACCTTGAGAAAATAAATGCAAAAGCAGCGTGTGATGCCTGATGCTGCTTGCAGCAGCTCCTCCAGTGCCTTGATTGACAACCTGATTCCAACCAGATCCCAACCAAATCCCACACGTGGATGCAACCAAACCAACCCTGCAGCACTCACTGGATTGAACTACAGCCTGGGTTTGTTCCGAGGTTCCAGAGGCAATGTTTGTCAAAGCCCACGCAGCTTCAAACTGTAAGGAAGGACTGCAGAGAAAGAAAGAATACAGAAATTGTTATTCAGATCACTGGCACATCAGCTAAATGGCAGGAATTGGTGGAATATTTCGAGTTTTGGCAACACTCACTTGTCATCTCTTTCAAGACAGTGCACTAAAATAGGTAATATTCCTGATTTTATTAGGTCATCGATGGGTGGGTTGCGGTCACTGGACAGCAGCTTCCTGTGCAGGGAAGGAGAAAAACCAGATTACAGACAAATCCTGCCTGGAAAGGAGCAGGGAGATGTTTAATCCAACTTCCCCCTCAAAAAGGGATCAGTCCTGACACTGGAGCAGGTCAGTAAAGGCTTCCTGTGGTTGAGTTTGGGAATCTCCTACGGAGCCCCAACAACCGAACTGCTCCTCCTGGGCTGGGAATTCCCTCCCAAGTGTTCTCTCCTCCTCCCAAACACCCAGCAGGATTTTTTTTCCTCCTCTTTAAGGGAAAATAATCCCCCAAAGTGAAATTACTGAGCTACTGGAAGAGCAAAGCCATTACACCCACTGGCCATTTCATTCCATGTTTTCTCCACTTTGGAAGTTTATCACCAGTCAGGAAAATAAAGATCAGAGTTATTCAGTTCCACCCTCCTCCAGCTTCCTCCTTCTCCATCCAGCAAAGGAGATACTCAGATCTTTCTGCACTTAAAGCCAAAGACTTTACAGTCCTTTAAAGTGTGTATTTTATTCTGTGGGAAGGATCAAGTTTGCACCAAATAAATCCAGGTATTTACATGTAAAGAAACTCCACACTACTTAAAAGATCTGTGTATTGTGATTTCTTTGAAGTTCTATTTTCTTTTTAAACATCATTCATTACAAACTATTTCAGTTCAGCTAGAACACATTTTCTGACATTAAGAGTATGATAATTAAGAATAAAATCAGGATATTTGAGCAAAGCATGTTCTTACCTCGCTGCCTGCACAGCACTTAACTGAATACCCTGGTTGTCACTTGAAGCATTCTAAAATAAGAAAAAAATAGATTTTTCATACATCTGTCATCATGACATGAGGAATACTCAAACAATGTAATTGTTTTTACCTGTACTATTGCCTCCAAAGAAGTGTTTTGCTAGAAAACAGAGACAAAAAGCAGTTAGAAATTCCGAATGTCTTCAGAGCATGCAAAAAGAAGAAATTATGGAGAGTTAATCCTTACCACTCTGAAGTCCCCATCTACATCAGAATCTTCACAGATATCTTCATGGGGAACATTCCTTCTCTTTAGCAGATGCTCATCTCTTTTGTTCTTAAGGAGAAAAATGATGGAACACCTTTAAAACTTGGATTTAGGGGGTGTGGGGGTGTTAAGCAGGGAAGAGAAGCTTCTGTTTTAAACAAGCATCAGAAAGTTGCTGTCATTGATACTGTCAAAATTTCCAACAAAAAAAAAAGTTGGAAAGGGCTGCACAGAGCAGCACATTTTGGGAATTACTTCTTCCTAAAAAATCCTGCATCCAACTCGTGCTGGAAGTTTCACGTGCACACACCCATCAACATTACAATTTATTTGTCATCATTTCTAACAGGACACAGCAATTCCCAGAGGTTTTCTCTTCAGCCCAGAAGGAAACCAATTCCAGTTGTGATTCCTTTTTTTCCAACAATTCCAGTGTTACCTTCACACCCTTCCACTCTCACTTGTAAGGAAATGACTTCCTGCCTGCAGAAACAGCTGATTTTCAAAGGCAAAACCAAGCTTTTCATAAATCTTTAAAAACCTAACTGGAAGCGCAAGAATGATTCTCTTTATTAGATTCCAAACAAACCCCTGGTTTTCAGGACAAAAATCATGGAACTCCCATAACTTCAGAACTTTTGAGTCTTTTTAACAAAAACTCCTACATTTTAGTGGAGTAAGGCTAAAGTTAAATCCCCCTTGGTAAGAATAATAATATAAAATAAAAGAATAATAATGCGAGGTCATCTCACCTTTCTCAGCTCCACAACAACTTCATTTCTTTGTCTTCTCATAGTCTGGAAAGAACCAAGATTAAAAAACGTCATAATCTGAATTTAGACCAATTAAAAAAGTTCTTGTGCAACTATTCAGTTCATGCACTTTAAACAAAAGTTTTACACACAGGGCTTAATTTTCATTAGAAAAGGAGAAATCTACAGGAAATGGAAATAACTACGATATTTCTGTTATTTCATAGTAAAACTCTCCTAAGCCTTCATGTTGAGGAAAAACAGGAATTAGGAATAAACCCATGTCTTTTAAAGGGTAAAACTGAAAGGAATTGTGCATAAAACAGCACCAAAAGCATCATAAAGACCATGGCAATCTGCAGTGAAATAACTTTATACACAAGCTCAAATTAAGAGATCCTGTAAGCCAAGCTGAGTTACAGAACTATTATTTATAAATGAAAACTACCTAAAACCTTTGACATTCTAAGAGTAATTTTTTTTGGTCATTTTCTCTACAGCTCCACTGACAGTATACAGGAAAAAAATAATTTGTAAATATACATAAATTGGTTTATTACTGCTTGTGCTACTGCAGTGAAAACAGAGAAATAAATCAGTGTGGAGTGATTTTATTCTACACTTTGAACTTCACAGTGAATGAGAACAGCAAAATTCCAAACAATTCCATTTTTATTGTGACTAAACTTTCACGAGCCCAGGGAAAGCTGCAAGTCCCCGAGCACAGGACAGAAGGAAAAGGAACAGCAGCCAGGCCTCCTGAACAGCAAGGAGATCTGAAGATAACAGTTAAAAGCTTCACTTTCAAAGCATAATTATTTTTATCAAAAAGAACACGCAGTTCATCAGATCAAGTTTCAGCTGAGCATGACACTTCAGCTCCTCAAAAGAAGGAGCTACGAGAAAAACGTAGGGATAGGGGAAAAGTGGAACAGAAGGGATGGTTCCCTGCTGCTCTGGCGGCAGAACTCTCAGTGGTCTGAGAAAATCAGGCAGCTGAGGGGAAAATCCAACCTCCCCCCAGCGACAGCTTCCTGCTCTGGAAAAGGCAAAGTGCCCAGGAGCAGCAGCAGCAACCTGGGAAGAGCCAGAAGAAAAGAGTTCAAAGCATCCCAGCACTAAAGCTCCTCACAGAGCACTACAAGTGCAGGGCAGCAGCAACAGCCTGGGATTCCCCTGGAATGCCCAAACCCCACCAGAACGATGGATTCAGCCCTGAAGGGCAGAGCTGAGGGCAGGAAACGCTCCATGGACGCTTCTCTGAGCTCCAGGAGAAGCTGATCCACTGCTGGATACCTCCTAGCACTTAGAGGCTTTGGAAGGATGCTGCAGCCTTACACTTGACTTGCCCACTACAGGCTCCTGCTCCTCAAATGCTCCGTGTAGTTTCTCCAAACTCTACTTATCTGGCATACCCAAGATGAAAATAACGTGAGGAATCCCTCAGACAATCGGATTGCAGAACTGTACCACGCCCCTGATGATCTCACAGGACTTTTAACACCTTCCCAAACCACAAGCCAACAAAATCAGCCTTCCCACCCAAAAGCTGCCCTGGGAGAAGGGTGGCTCTTCCCAGACCCCAAAGATGACACTGCTGGTCACAGCAAAGCTGGTGCTGACATAGGGAGAACTGAGTGGGACCAAAACAGATATTACAAGAAAAAAAGCCTCAGATGTGTCATTTAAAAGATTCTTTACTTGAAAAATCGTATCTGCAGTTGATCAGACTTTAAAAGAGCCTCTGTTGGAACACAAAGAATGTTCTCCCTCCTGCCACAAGCTGACAGGCTCTTGGTTGAATTCCTGCCTGCACACCTCGGAATCACAAAAGCCTTCACATGAAAGATAAACCACCAGTGAAGTCACTCTTCAACACAATTTACCAAAACTGGGCTCCAAATCATTCTCTTTGTAAACAGAGTCTGTTGACAGAATAGTTATAGGTCAACCTGGCACTGCTCATCCTCTGAGGAAGAGGGAAAGCACAACAAATGAGAACTGAAGTCAGCTCTGCCACAGAGTTTCCCAGCATCACCAGCCCAGCTAGAGACGGAATAGTTTGGAGAAACTAAAATGCCAAGCAGAGTCCAGATCAGCTTGTGCTGCCTTTCAGAAAACAGCTCAAAGGGCAGAAACAAGGGATGGTGGTGTCTTGGCACATGGGGAATTATTCCTTCTGTTCTGGGGGAGATCTGAGTTATCTGAATCAGCTCCCAGCTTGCACCAACACAGCTGTGAGCAGGAAACCACTCTCACCAGAAGGGGTTCTAAAGCAGAGTTCAGGATGGTCTGAAACATTGGGAAGTGCTCCAATAGAAAAACATGCACCACTTCGTCAGGAATTCATGCAGCTCTTTCAGTCACTGGATCCTGTTTGTCATTTGCTACATCAAAAATCAAATGATCCGATCTATTTCTGTCAGCCTGTGATGGCCACCCCTCCATCCTCCTTTTTTCAATTATATTTAGCTTCAGATTTATCATAAGGGCTATTTCTGACCATTAGTCATGACTGAGCCCTTCAGCTTATCATTAAAATCTCGTGTTAGTGATGCCTGCAGGATCCTGAGACATTCTGGGGGCTCTCACAACGACGCAAGGAACATTCCCAGCGCCACAGCAGGAGCAGCTGGGATCCACCAGCCCTTCCTAAACACACCTGGAAAGGGATCCTGTCCCCTCTTCCTTCCCTGATCGGATCAGGAACTCAGCTCCCACCACACACAGCCTGTGTTCACCCCAGTGCGGGGCTGGGGGTTATTTGCTGTTACAAAATATTCCACTCTGTTTATACACCTACAGCAGGAAGGTCTGACAGCACACGAGTAACTGTAGAACTCTGGCTAACCCCTCTCATCCCAAGGAATGGTTTCCAAAGGCACATTGTTTCTGTTGGGGAACTGCAAAGTCAACAGTTACTGTAAACCAAGAGTTGGTTGTGACATCCTTCCTTCCCAGGAAGTTGCTACCAGCACCAGTGTGGTCTGAGATGCAAAATAAAAACAAAAAACACCCCCCAGGGCATGGACATGTGAAAACGGACTATTTTTCCTCAGTTATATCCAGTGATTCAGGCCCTCCTCCATCCACTGTTCCCCTCCTATACAAATGCTATCTCATTACAAACTGGAGCAATGAAATCTACTCTCAAGACCACTGATAAAAATACTTTGGGATCGTAAAGCCAACCCAAGATACCCCCTGAAATCCCATCTCAGCAGCTCTTCCCCCTTCAGAATGGAAATGGGAGTCTGAGTTACAGATAAAAAGTAAAAATCAATATGACATTACACGTGCCACCAGCCCCATTTTTCCTGGAGAAGCTGTGCATCCCGAAGAAAATGCCTTATACAAATATCTCAGTATCATCTGAAAGTGACAAGATGGATGAGCTTCACCACAGAACTCCAAGTCAGCTTAAAGGAACCTATTTTTATCTCAGTGAGTGAAATTCCTGCTCTCCTTCAGTTCTTCCATATTTAATCCCAAGCAGACTATTTTGTGTGGGATACAGAAGAGGTAGAAAAGCTTCAAAGTACCTGCAAAATTCAATATATCTCACAGCACCACCTTTCCTTCACTCCCCTGGAGCTTCCCTGGTGTTCTCAAATATATTAAAGTCCAGTGATGCTGGCAACTCTTAAAATCCTGACACTGCTGATCTTAAAGCATCTTGATGCAATGGCTGCTCCAAAATTAGTTTTGAAGTGCTCTGCATCACGGAATTATCATCATTTCCCTTCATGCATCTCTCAATTACAGAGCAGAAATCTCTCTTCAACACCTCTCCTGTGCTGGCACTGCTAAAGCAATCCTTAATCTCCTGCCCAGGAACACAGGGGAGTCAGGGGAGAAAAGGCCAGCAAGAACTCAGCGCATTCTTCCAGGATTTCCAGAGAAATAAAATGCATGAAATATTTTTTATTTCATTTCAAAAAAAAAAACCCCTAAATGTCAGTCAGACTGGATGCTGTGGCAGGCAACAATCACCAAGAGAAAATGAAATGTTGAAGCACCAGGTGAAACAAAATGAAGCAAATAAAACACCTCCAAACTCTGCAAACCTTCCCATATCAAGCCCCCTAAATGCAGAGCTAAAAAGGCATTATTTAAACTCAAATTGTTCATAAAACTCTATCACAGACAAAATGAACAATTTGCACTTATCTCGCCTTCGTACAGTAAAGATCTGGTATTTAGTTCCAAGCTTTGTGGTATTACCATTAAAAATAAAGGTTGGAAAGAAAATTGGGTGTCAGCACAGCCATACCCACAATAAACAGTAAAAAACAGCTCATCCTTTCAACTCCAAGGGGAAATAAAAAGCAAAAAGCCCAAGCAAAACCTGTTCCTCACTGAAGACACAAGATGAAAAAAGTCACCTTACCCAGCTCCCTAATGGATAAGTATTTGCATAATTTAATATTAGAGTCCAGATAAGCCCTTCTTCAAGTCAGATTTTGGGGTTGGAGGTTAAAGAGAAAAACTGTGGCCACTCCTGCAGTTTTTAAGGCTCCTCTTTGTGCTGCACCAATTCTACTTTTCCCCCACAGCTCTAAAACCTTGAAGACCCTAAAAGAATGTTGCAAGCACTGACCAGAAATCTTAAACCCCCCCCGCCCAGAGATGCTGCCTCAGTATCAGCTCCAAATTACTGCTCTCCCAGCAGCAACTCTCCCAGTATTGAAAACTTTATTACACCGTGTATTCCTTTGAGCAGGAGCATAAAGAAGGGAAAGGACAAGGAGGTATTGGAGATTTCTGGTCCCAGTGAATCGCTCTATTCCCAGTGTCATCACCAATCTGTCATCTCCAAACACATGGCGGCAATTATTCACAACGTGCCCGTGCAGGCAATGTTTACCCAAGACTTCAGTATATGAAGGAATTTTGCTAAACATCTTATGTAAAACAGGTGCTTGTGTTCGGGTTTGCTTTCTTCTGTCCCTTTTTTTTTTTTCTCTCCAGGCCAGAATTTGTATTTTTAGAAGCATATAGGGGAAAAAAAAAAGTGGAAGTCCAACTTTAACTTGGTAAGTATCCAAAAAGGTAAATAAATGCTCGGTGCTTTAAGGGATAAAGTGTAGGAAATTCCCTGATTTTTCTCAGAAATACAAGGACTTCCTGTGAATATGTAAAACCTGGAAGGCGAGGACAATGTGACAGGAACTGCTGGCACTGTAACTGTCAATGGACTGATCCGAGCACATGGAATTAAGAGATAACATTTTTAGGAAGTTTGCAAATTCACAACATGGCAACCTTTCATAACCTCGAGAAATCTCTTCATTTGGGATTCACCAAAATGAGGGTGATTTCTTATTTCTCTAGAGGCGAACTGCCATGGAAAATTTTTTAAAAATGATGGTTTTGTAAAAACGAGCCAGGGCCAAACAGAATTTCAGCGGAGATAAAAAGGGGGAGGAGTGGAGGAGGGAAGGAGATAAAGATCAAATGTTGGCTTCCTCTGCGAAATAAATACACAACTTTCTGCCCAAACAGCCCCGGAAGTTGGATTTTGGAGCTGTCCTACCCCAGGACCTCGGCTGTGAGTGGGCACCACCAATTCCCTCACGCTAATGACCAATGTGATGTGTAAGCAGTTCACGAGCAGGAAGGACAGCCAGAAGCCTGAGCTATTGTATGAAAAATAGCCCTGCACCGTGGTTATTTTAGGGAGCAGGCGTGTGCTCCAGGATTTGCTGGATAAATGTCACTCTCTAAAATTTAACACGGCCCAGCAGTGGGTTTGGACTGTAGAAAAAGGCGTTGAAGTGCAGCAGCAAATAAAAAAAAAATGATTGAAGAGTTTCCCTGCCCCCTGACACACTCACACGTGGTGTTACCTGCATGTGTCCATCTTGAACCTTCCCTACTTCAGCCCTTTCCCCTTAAAACTCTGCACCAAAGCAGCTGAATTCCAGCCTGTACCTTCCCAGTAATCCCATTTTTCACTATAATTGCACGTTCTGTGTGCAGTCCTAAAGATTCCTCCTTACAGTTGTCTACTCAGTGGTAACTGAATTTATACAACAACAAATTAACAGCTAAGGCAAGTGGTTAGCAACCAACCTCACTACCCTGCCAGCAAACAGAGCAATTAATTATTCCCACTCCCGGTATTTTTTGCCAAAACTTTGGACATAACTGAGTAATAAACTGTTTTATCGATCTAATTGGACAGGTTAAAAACTGAGGTGTTACAGACTTCTGGGAAACTTGGCTGATGTTTTAATGAATGCCAAGGACATAAATGAATTTTCACTTTTGAAACATCGTACAGTCTTCCTACAAAAGACTAGAATATTATGAAAAACACAAGGGACGCTTTGAGGCTAGGAAACAACACCCATGAGAATGCCAAAATTCTTGTCCAGAAGCCTGTACAGACAATTTTAAGCTCCAACCAGCACTCCTGGACGAGCGTTTAAAGGTGAGGATTGACACCTAATTTTAAAATTTGACTATTTCCTAAGGAAAGCCCTAGTTAATTATGTATCCTGCTATGTTTGAGAAGCACCTTCACAGCTCAAATAACTGAGCCACCAAAAAGTTCAGGGGCTCTGTACTACAAGCCAGAACTGCTCTTCAACTATCAGAGCAGAAAACAACAATGCATAAAAAANTTTGAAACATCTGAATGCCTCCAATAAAAAAAAAAAAGGAAAAAAGAAAGAGAAGAGTGTTATTTTTAAAATAATCTTTACTGTAAAGGCTCGGGCATTATTTATTTAATTAAGTAGCCTGGAGACACGCAGCAGAACACCCATCTGGGCCCTAATCCTGACTCAGGCTTTTAGGGGCTGCTCGGAGAGATTGTTCCTGCAGGAATTCAGGCAAACCCTCCCCGAACAGGGGCGGCTGGGGCAGGGGAGGGCCAGGCCGGGCCGAGCTCCGGCGGGCGCAGCCGCCCGGGGGGGAGCGGCCGCCGCTGCC
>VZRR01008719.1:263551-312596 GCA_013398015.1 Oreocharis arfaki | reverse complement strand
GAAACAGGGGCAGCCTCGCTCTGAGCGCCGCCGCCCATTGGCTGCACCGCGCGCGCCCGGCGGCCAATGGCGGCGGGGGAGGAGAGGGAGGGAGCGGTGACGCAGCGCGGGAAGGGCGAGGGAAGGAGGGGTCGCCTCAGCGCCGCCGCCATCTTGGGCGGCGGGGGCTGAGGGGAGGGACGGGCGCTCCCCGCGCCTGCGCCGCCGCCGGCCCGGCCCAGAGGGAGCGAATTAATCCCTTCCGTGCGCGGCTTTGGTGGTGAAAGTTGACATTTTAATCCTTCCCCTCACTACACTTTCCCTTCGCTCCCCTTATGGAGCCCACAGTTTTCAGTTTAATCCTTCCGCTTGCTACACTTGGCATTCGCTCCCAGAATGGAGCTGAGAGTTAGCGCTTTAATCGGTCTCCCCTCTACGCTTTGCATTCAGTCCCCTCATAGAGCCCAAAGTTAACAGTTTAATCTTTCCTCTCACTAAAGTTTCCATTTGCCCCCACCGTGGAGTCAAAAATTAAGTTTAATCCTTCCCCTCACTACACTTTGCATTAATTCCCATCACGGAGCCGAAAATTAACACTTTAATCTTTCGCCTCACTACACTTTGCATTTACTCAGAATAAACCCTTTTCCTCCCAGTCTTCCAGAGTTTTAGAACAAAAAGAAAAAAGCTGCTATAGAAACGTTTCATTTTTTATCGAAATAAGATAAAGAGTATTGAAAGCAATAGAGAGATACACTTGCAGAGCAGAGGGGATGGTAAATTTGTTCCTAATTGTGAAATTTTACCCAGAAAAGAATACTTGTGTGCGTAACTAGAAGCACTCTGGAATGTGTACGTGTATATGCATATATATACATATATATATAAATATATATATATATTTATGTACTGATATACTGCCCTGATCCTCCATGTAGTCTCTACTCATTTTTAATGATTGGAAATGAACTCTGTTAAGTCTTGCATGTCGATAGAGCTCTTGTTACAATTTTCCATGATACTTGTTGAGAAAATTCGAAGCTACGACAGGAGATGCAGCTTCCCAAGTATGAAAACAAAGTCACGAAGTGCCTCAGAGACTGAGGAGTGTCAGGAAAGAGAACTTGGTTTAGCTCCTTGGGAAAACACAAAGACGGTGATTTTTCAGTCTGTGAGGAACTGTGTTCTTTATCTCTGGACACTTTGCAGAGGATGAGGCTTGGCTCTAGATAGTTCTCAAAAAAACCCCCCAAAAGTGGCAGGAGCTGAGTCACCACAGCCCCATCTGTTGCATAAATGTTGCAGTGACATCACAGCGATATGAGGTGGGTTAATTAGTCAGGGCTAATTAGTGCTGGTGATATTCCATATAGGCCTGGCTGCTTGTCTGACAGTATGTAAAGCATTTTGTCCCAGTCCAGTGTAGGGACAACAGCCCTTTCACATCCCAGTCTGGATGGACAAAAAGGACATTTTCTTGATACAGCTATTTACATTGTTAAAAGTAAAAAGACTACACAGAGGTAAAATTAAAAGATAATCTCTAGTTAGTGCTCTGTTTCATTTACAGGCTGATAGAGTTAAAATTGCTCAGCCTGGAAGAGATGGCTCCGTAAAGACCTCAGAGTCCCTTCCCGTGCTTAAAGGGGTGCCAGGAGAGCCAGAGAGGGACTTTGGACAAGGGCCTGGAATGACAAGACAAGGGGGAATGGCTGTAAACTAAAAGGGCATAGGTTTAGATTAGATATTAGGCAGAAATTCTCTGATGAATAATGAAATTGGACTCTGGTACTACATGTTCCATTCCTGCCCAGTCTTCAGACCACAACTACTCAGAATATGATGGTGAAAAATACACGGTGCGTAAGACCCAGCCTGGAATTTTATAAAAGGAAAGAAAAACCCTTTTCTTCCATCACCACCCTTCTCATCACCACCTTTTCCACATCTTTGCTACCCCAAACATGCTCATCCCACCTCTACCACCTCCCACCGTCGCCTCCCTTAGCACTGACCGACCACTTGGTGTGGTCTGGGAAGGAAGGAATTGGAAAGCCAGCACATCCTGGGCTGACTCAGTGCCCTAAGCAGTGCCAGTGACCTTGCAGGGAAACCATCCCTCTGCTGAGCTTCCCTCTGTGCTCTTGGAAAAAGACTGACCGAGTCAAGGGGCTGAGCAACAACCGTGTTCTTTTATGAGTAACCACTTGAAAATAACTGAGAATCACCCTGGAGAATCTGCCTTCAAATCCAGACCTGTCTGAAAATCACACTGCTGCACCAGCAGGTCCAACACCCCGTTTCCTTTCTGTGTAGCTCCATAATAATACACAAAATTAATACACAAAAGTAATACACAAAACATGCTTTGCTCTTCCTAAATTATGTGTGTTCCGAGGAAGACGATCCTTCGGTGGTTTTTGAGCTGTGTTTTTGATCTGTTGTCATCTGAAGAATAATTTATATCGTGACTTCATTGAAGACATAATCAGAGATGAATCGAGTGCGTTTTGTGTAACTGTAATCTAATTAAGCTGCTTGGCTCTCGGAGGAACTATTACCACATTATTTTTGTTTTACCTCAGGTCTGCAATGCAAAAACACTCAGAAGACCAATTTTGAATGATAGACCAGCTCCTCTCTGAATCCTTGATCCGGTGCCACTGGGCTGTCTTTAAAAAACCCCAAACAATTGGGTATTTTGATTCTGAATGAGTTTTTTTTCTTACTAAATGTAGGTGCCTACAACATAATAAATTATGCACATAACACAAATCCTCTTGGTATACTGTTCAAACTTCCTGTGATGCTACAGAACAAAGCTCTGCTTCTTTGATTTTTTTGCATATTTTTTAGCTTGGAAAATAATAATGCAAATGTAAAGGTGGGAATTAGGCTCTGCTCACCTTCCTATCCTTCAAGCAACAGATAGATTTGTTTTACAAAGAGTTTACATTTTGTTTACAATTCATAATTTGTGCATTTTGCACCTCATTATGCAATTAGAAAATGTCTAATTCTCAGCTTTTCTTAAACACCTCTTTCGAGTAATAATGTGAATTGATCAGAATGCTTTTTCTAATATATTAGTAAAATATATACAAAATATATACTGTATATTTACTAAATGTGCACTTTGGTGAGAGGAGCTCCTGCAAATGGCTTTTCATAGCCCTATCTCCCTCGTGTAAGAAACAAAACGTTACGTAAAGCTGCAAAGATTTGTGTTGCACACAGAAAAATGCCCATTAATCCTGGGGTTTATACAAATGGAATAGCTGGCATTTACAAAAAAGCAGCCCACTGCTGGCAGGATATTTTATGATAATCTTTCAGCTGGTGTGCAAACACAGTCTTCTGCAGAAGACAGGTTTGAAGGGGATTTCTGATGGGAGTTGGCTGAAGTGCTCTGGCTGAGAGTAGGAATCAAAGATTTGGCCCACGGACGCTTGAACAGCTCTGCCGTCTTGTGGCTGAGCGCAATAGGTTTAGGGGGTTGTTCCCTTGTGTAGGGAACACTTTTATTCAAAAACTGTAGAGTTCCTGTGCATGCTTCCCCTTGGGTTTGTTCATTTAGAACCACTGGTTACGCTGTATTTTGGTTTTCTATTTAGCAAAAAAGAAGTAGTTATCCTTTGAGAAAAATACTTTTCAGCTGAGGTGGTACTTAAAACCTCGCTTTTTAAAATCAGTTTCTTAAAGTGATGAACTGCACAGGCTTGAGAAAGAAAATCAGCTTCAAATGTTCCCGGCATGACAGGATTCACAGCCTTTCCATTTATAACCCTTTAATCGTGTTGTGTGGGACACTAAAACTCCTGGAGCTGCTCTGGCTCCTGGTGCCGGCCCCTATCAGATGTTAACGCAGCCAAGGGCCTGCTGATGTCACTGATTTAGTTTGGGATCTCTCCCTCACTGCCGCTGTCCCTGCGCTCTGCTGTGTCCCTTACTGCCTGGACATTCCAGCTGCCTCGGAGATCTCTTCCCACAAGGCCTCTCTGAATGTCAAACACCCCCTAATGAGCCCTTTTTTTCTAGTTAAAGACCTCTAAATATTTTTATTTTCCTTTTTTTGGAAGCTACCATGTGATTAGTTCTGAGATAACTCCCAATATTCTGTGCCTTGCACAGGAGAAGCTGCAGCACAGCTTCCAGAGGGTGCAAACTGGAGGGAGTTCCTCTGGCTCCAGTGGCCCTTTGCTGATTCTCATCAGCCCAACATCTGCTCCTGCGATCAGAAAACCAGCCCAGGGCTCCCACATGACACCGAGCAGGAGGCAGGCAGCTTCAAATGTGTGATCAGAGCTCCAGAGCTGCCTCTGGAAGAGCGCAGCCTGCTCTGGTCTCAGCCACTCTGCTTTAAATCACTTTTTATTTCATACGACATTCGATTTGGGCATTGCTTTTAATTTACATCGGTACATTTGCTACAATTCAGCCCGTAAATGTTCAGTTTTTAATGCACTAAATCAGAGCTTTTGCAGACAAATTTATAGGTCATTACATGACCATTGGCAAAAATGTTCCTTGGTAACGGAGCTGGAGTGGATCCCAAAAATCCATCAGCTGCAAACAGCCCAAGAAGAAGAGGAATCAATCCTCAATCAGCAGATTGTGGAGCTGCACTTCCCTGCTGCTGTCCCAGCTGCTTTGCCTTTTCAACACAACAATTTCCTAGTAAAGGAAAGGGAAAAATAATCATTTGAGATAAAAAGTGAAGAAATGGTTAGGGAAATGAGCCATTCCAGTGTGCCCCACAAGATCCAGGGATGTGGTTTTTCCATGCTAAAAGAAATCCTTGTAGCACCACTGGTGGTGAGACAGTGACAAAAATTGCTTCTGTCTCAGCTGGTTTGGGGTGAGTTCAATAATATTTCTAAAAGGAAAGGAAAACTTATTATCTGCTGGCAGGTCTGGGAGCTCTGATATTCTGGATCCTGTTCCACTCGACTGCAGGAAGGGAAGTTGCTTTCACATCCTCAATTCCTCAGGTTTCCAAAGGGAAGGCTGATCACTGGAGCTGTACTTGAAAAATTAAGCTACACAATATGCCCAGGTAATTAAATGGTGTGAGGTGCTAGGTGATGTGTTTCATGTTGTACACAGCAACACTGATAGGATCATGAAACCAGAGACAGTTTTGGGAGCATCTCAGATTTAAACTCTTGTTTCTGGCTGTTAGCACAGGGAGCAGAGTTTAGCACATAAAACAGCATCAAACCCAAGATGCAACAAAAATGTAAATGTCCAGATGCAGATTGCTATTGTCAGTGCTGTGTCTCGGGCTCATTTTGAAAGGAAACTCGAATACGTGACTGATTAAGGAATTTTGAAAGGCTCAGGGCTTGGTATTGAGCAGAAAAATGAAAATACTCGAAGTTTGCATCTCTCTTTGTTCCGCTGTAATGGAGAAAATGAGTGCTCTGAGCAGCAGCACTAACGAGGCCCATTCTCACAAGGCTCAGGACTGAGCTTTCCTTGATTTTCTGATGTCTGATAAATGGTAATATTTCTGTTCAGCTTTTCTTTTCAGGGGGAATAATGGGCACATAATTTTCCTGAAATACGCAGCATTTCAGCAGCTCCAGGAACCCGCGCCTCTGTCAGATCACCGAGATCGATCCTTTTTTTAATGCTCATTACTCCTCTTTATATTCAAATCTCACTTTAGCTATGAACTGGTATCCGGGGCTAAATCACAACCAACTTAAGGTGGAAGAAAACATAGCAGCAATGGGAATTCCAGTTTGGGAATCTGCTTCTTTGGGCAGTTTGGACATCACTCATTGTTACCAATTTTCGGTGCCACAAAGTGAAACTTCATCTTAATGAGTGATGAAAACAAATGTGGACTTTACCTAAAGAGCAGAAACTTATATTTATATTTAACAAATTGAAAGTAATCTCTGAAAATAAGCCCGTCAGTGCTGTAACGATGCAGTTTTTGTTTGAAAAAGCGACTTTTAGCTGTGTGGTTTAAGCCTCCCAGAGTGTTCTCGAGCTCCTCTTGTCTCTCCGTTTGAATTTGCAACCCGATAGTTTCGTTTTGACGAGCTGCAGGAAGCCTCACACACCACAAGATGTCTCAGCGACGAAACACCACATTTTATACACGTATTTTTAAATAATTCAACTCGATTTTCTGGTGTCTACGTTGGGTTTTCCTTAGTGCCTGACAGGGGCTTTTCAGCAGCACATGAGGAAGCAAAGCCTGTACAAATTTACCCTTTAGCGTGGGCAATAAACGGGTATTTTAAATAATAAATTATCCAAATGACTCAGTGGAAAACCTTAAGCTTCAAAAAGGGAAGGCTCAACGTAGGTGACAGCTAAGAGGTATGAAAGTTTTCCTATGTAGGTTGAAAGGAAGATTTATTTGAAACTATACTTAATTTCCACGACGTTTGACTTTAATAAGATGTTAAACATTTTTACCTATTCATACTGAGGATTAATATTGTTTAGAGTTACTATGAGGCGACGGTTCTTGGCAGAATATTTTCTCCAAGGTTACATTATCTTTGGGGCCAGCCGTTATTTTATCTATGAAACTGTTGCCTTCAGTGTGTAAGGTTAGGAGAGAGCACAGGGAAGTTCCCCCTGTGAGCACCAGGAGGGTTTGCACACGTGAAATGCTGACTTTAAAAGAAGAGAAGCTTCAGCTTTTGCACCAGAGTGCAAAGTTTGAATGCTTTCTATTGCTTTGTGTATCTACAGCACTCAGTACTTCGGCCTGAGAATTTTCTCACTTATTTTTCTTTTCTATTCCCTTTCCCATCGTATTGCTGTGATTTCTCTTCCCCTGCTGCCCCTCCAGATGAACTCCTTAAATTCTTTTTCTGTCATTCTTTCTTGTTCCACCTTTTCAGAGTCATTCAAGCTGTGTAAATAACTGATGGGCACACAAGGCATTTTGAGTAGATTAAATCTTCATTTCAGATCCTCAGCAGAGGAAAACCCATGTAAATTCAGCCCAAAATTATTCCCTTGTGCTGGGAATAGCTGATGGCACCAGCTCTGAGCATGAGACCCACCCCACGAGGAGACAGACATTAATTTATGACATATCAATTAAGCTGTTTGCAGAATGCCTGTATGTTTTGTGTTACACCCAAATGATATGAGGGATTTTCACAGGGATCTGGGATGGCCCTGTAAGAAATAGAACTTCTCTGACTTCTTAGGAGACGCTTGAGACACTCACATTGTTCAGGGATTAATGTGTGTGCTTTAGATAAGGTAACTGAAAACGATTGATTAAGGCACAGTTACCCTTTGACAGCCAAGCAGAATTTCAAAGGAGATTGGCCTTTGTCTGGGTCGATAAAATTGCTGCTGCACTTCCCAACTATAACTGCTAAAACCAAACAGTATGCATGGCTCAGGTTTCAGAGCCAGGTGGTTTATTAAACTCACAAAATTACTCCTTTTAGCAGATATTTCTCCAAAACCAGGCTACTTATAGCAGTAATGTAAGGCCTAGAAACTTCTCATTGGTCAGGCAAATCAAAAGGGTAAAAACGAAGTAAAAAACGAGTCAACAAAACATGGAAGAAAAGTAAAAACACAGAACAAAAAGATGATCTTTGCTCCAAAGAAAGCACCTTGTGAGACTAAAAGAGGGCAGATGAATAAATATGGGCAGAACAAGGAAGTAATAAAAAATGCTCATCAAAAGCTATGGCTCATGAAGCATTGTCAGGAGGTTTGCATACGTCGTGGGAAAGGAGTGCTTTGAGGAAGGACCCGACAGAAAACAAAGAAATGGGGCTGTAAATGTCTGTAGGTCATTCCAAGCATGAGGAGTGACGTGAGAGCAAACCCTAAAACCCACGACAAATCTGATAACAAGGCCATGGGAGCTGGCACTGCCACTGAGACTCCTGGGGAAGGACAAGGACGCGGGGAAAGCTCTGCTGTGTGAATGTGGGGAGGGTGACACCGAGGTGACGTGACAAATGTGGTGTAAATGTGCACAGAGGTGACAGGGGCTGAGCGGAGGTGTCTCGGTACAGGTACCACAGACACATCGAGGATGAGCAGGAGTGGCACAGGAGCACTGAGCGCAGCTGTGGAACAGAATACTGGGGAAACTGAAACACAAGGAGTGCTCCGCTCGCTAAAAGCCCCAGTCTTCAGAATCACATGTGTCTGGACTTGTTACTGTCCATGAATTTACATTTGCAAATGGTCCCTGCAGTGCTGGTGTGTGCTGAGGGCCTCCACCCTCCAGAATTTACATCCCAAATTACAGAGAGGTGGCTAATCCTGGCTGTGGGATCTGAGGGGATGGATGTCCAGAATCCAAACAGGATATCTGAGCTAATTAAAGTGGAAGAAGCCTAATTCTAGCAGCACAGAACTCAGCACGGCCCATTTACTTTGGGAAGAAAGCTGTTTGAGGTGCACACAGCACTTCAAAGTGGTGTTGTCTCCCTTTGCAGCTCTTAGAACTTCTTTGCCTTGCATGGAAGTCTTTCCTTTGGTTCAGTTACCTGTCAGAAATGAGATGGCACAGAGGCAGTTTGAGTAACACCAGTTATCTGATACTGGAAAAGCCTTGGCCTGTGTTCCTTAGACACTACTCTTCCATTGGAACCTTAATTATTGGGACAGGTGTCTCCCAGGCAAAGCGGGAGTGCAACCATCCAAATTTTCAATTGTTTCTTCTGCTGCTCCACACCTTCCCTTGAAATGGCATTTCACCCCACTGGACCCACGTTCAATGAGCTCCATGAGTAATTTCTAAACTCAGAAAGCCCTTTGTGATTTTAACCACAGGGATCTTATTGAGGAACGGCCAACAGGAGAGCTCCCCATCCTCTGGGTCTGCCAGCTTTTAAATGGTCCCATCCAAACACATCTTGAGAGGGCACGGGGTCCTGCAGGCCTTGGGGTTCAGATCCTTCTTCCCTTTGTGATTCCCGATCTCAGGTGTGTTCCACTCGTTTTGCCACGAGAGACTCTTCTGTCAGCACAAAGGAGCAGGTACAGCAAACTGTGTGAGGAATTCGAGCTCACGCTGAAGGATTTGAGCCCTTTAACCACAAAGCACCTGCAGTGCTTCTGCACAAGAGTGCCAGAATGCAGCAATTAAAGAACACAAAACAGCAGGGTGAGCTGATGAAAAAAGTCCCAAACCTGAAGCAAAATAAACAGCTGACCCCAACTCTTTCATCCCATGAAAAGCTTTCAACTCCCAGACTTCAGCTCCACTGCCTCGGGGCTCTTCAGATTCCGATTTCCCACCGTCTCAAAGCACCCCAAATCTGTCAAAAATCCTAAAAGTTTTTTAGTGAGTAATCTGTAAAAATTCTAAATAATTAAATAAACCAATGCTTATCCAGGAAAAAAATTATCACAGCGCTGTGGGTTGGTTTCCTGAAACACCAAGACAATCCTGCTCACTGTGTTCAGCCAAGCAGTTCAAACTCTCCACAGCAGGATGGATCTGGAAAACACCTTTGGAACTCCCTGACTATTGATTTCACCACACAACACGTGATGAGATCAGATATCCAACACTTCCCAGGCTTCCACCGGGACCACGCAGCGCCCTGGGGTGAGCCTGTGCCCTGCTCCGTGCGGAGCTGAGCCACAATTCCGCTTCCTCTGCGCCTTCCTGCCCAGGCAACTTCCCAAAAACCCTTCCCAAAAGCTGCTGAGTGTCAGGGAGGCTCTTTGGAGCCGTGCATTCCATCTCTATCCCCCCATCCTGGATGGAAAAGCCCAAGCAGCTCCCGGAGCAGAGGAACTCATTAAGCCCTGCCTCTGGATTGATGTCCTTTGTCGGCTCTGATGGAACATTTATCTCCGTGGGGATCACTCCTTTGTACCTTATCAGCCTTGCCTTCAAGGGGGCACCGGTGTGGCCACTTTGCTCTGTCTCAGTGATTTTTTAAATTAAACTTCCAGGCATCTAATTCCTCTGAGAAGCTGCGCCTCCAGCCAGCTTGACTGATATTTATTTTAAAGCTTAAAAATTATTCCAAAAGGTTGCGGTCTCCAAAAGGTTGGGGTCTCCTTGGGCAGATATAACGGGCCTGCCTTCACTTCTCTGGGAAACCAAGCTCTTAGAAAATTCAATTTTAAAATACTCGATACTCTATAAAGTGAATGGAATCGAGTTTATTCCTTTCCTTTGAAGCATAATGTAAAATATTTCTTCAAGTTGATGTGTCATTTAGTCTAATTTGATAACCTGCAGCAGGGCCTGTGTGCCTGAGAGCTTATTCTCATTTTTGGCTGTATGAGCTGGTCTATTTTACGACTTTATTTCTCCCTTCAGAACTTGCTTCTTGGCTAATTAGAGACCCTGGTGCACCCTCATTAAATCTCTCAGGAGTGTTTCTCCCTGGGGAAGTCCTGAGGCCACAGAACTAAATTCTGCTTTATAACAGACACATGATTTGATTAAGAGAATTCACTCTACACCAGACACATGGAAACGTTTATAAATGTATTGATGTATCACATTTTTACACACTGACTTGCTGGGTTTAGAGAGCTAACATTAATGACTTCTAAAGATCTTTTCAGGGACAGAAGATGATATTTTCTATTGAGCCTAAATCATCAGACCAGCAAATGAGAAATCCAGACACTTGCTCTGCTTTTAGCAATGGAGTCTCAGCATGAGTCAGGATTTAGCCCCTGGTAATTAATGAGTCTCAGTATTAATAACAGCTGCTAGTGAGAAACTTCCCTTTGTTTACTATTTCAGCAAATCCACTTGATGATTTTTTTGGTCTTTGAATAATCTGTGCATGAGACAACAGGGTGATTTTATTGCTGCTTCACCCTTTTATAACTTGACATTCCTGTCTGTTTGTTAGTAAGAATGAAACATAAACTTCCTACTTCCCACCGACTTCCTTGGTGTAATCCTGCTCCAAAAAAAACAGGAGCACGAGAGGATCCCTGCCACAACTTTTCCAGAGCCCATCGCTGGGAAGTCACCACAAAACCAACGGGATTCAGCTCTTCCCTGACTCATCCTGTGTGGCCTCCATCTCCTCTAAGGAGGGCAGTCCAGCAGTGCAGGGATGAGGGAAGCAGCACGAGGATATCTGGGACAGCAGGATGTCAGAGCCTCACCTTGGAGACAGCGCTGGAGCCAGCCTCTGTCTGGGGCAGGGTGAGGAGCACATCCTGCTCGTCACAGCCTCTCTGCAGTAACTCTTTCTAGAATGCAGAAACAGCCAACGAGTTCTCTGAGAGCTGAAGCTCTGACCCCACTCTGTTTGCAAATGAGAAACACACCCATGGAGCATTTATTACAAACCAGCATTTGATCATTGCTGACCAAATGACTTGGCTGGTTTACATCTTGAGAAAAATTGATTTGAATCTTCGTTGGATTTAAGCAACTTAAACACTGCTCACCTATTTTATTTCCATGTGTCCAGCTGCCCCTTTCTCATCATTCAACTTCAACACAATAACCCCAAGTAAATAAAAAAATAATAATAAAATGCTACAGAATGCTATCTCAGGTATGAGGTTCCCTACCAGGTATATCAAGTATCTGCAGGCATAACAGTAGAATTTAATATTGTCAAAGTTCTTCATAAATATTTACAAAGTCCTTCATAAATATTTATGTATAAAAGTTCTTCAGAATCCAGTATTTCCAGACTTATTCTGTCCAACAAAATATGTTAACAGCCACCAGAAATGGATGATAGAAGTTCTTAGAAGGTTTTGAATTCCTTCAGGGCGGTGAAAGTCTCCTTTGACTTGCGGTAATGCTTGGCAAACATGGTCACTCTCTGGAGAGCTTCTGCCAGCCCTTCTCCCGTGATGGCACAGCAGGGCTGCACGTACCAGTTCCTGTCACTGCAGTACTTCTTCATCTTGAACCTCCTGGTGATCTCCTCAGCGTTCAGAGCTCCAGGCAAATCCTGCTTGTTCGCCAGCACGACCACCGGGATGGTTTTTATGCATTCATTCTTTAAAATGAGTTCAAATTCTCTCCTGGATTCGTCCAGCCGGCACTTGTCAGAGCTGTCCACCACGTACAGCAGCCCGTCGGTGCCTTCCAGAAAATTGCTCCAGAGCTCTCTCATCTTCTTCTGTCCTCCAACGTCCCAAAACGTCAGTGTAAAATCTTTCTCTGCTTCGATCATATCCACATTAAAGCCAATTGTTGGCATTGTTAGAAAAGCATCTTTATACCTGAACTTGTAGAGCAGCGTGGATTTCCCCGCAGAATCCAGCCCTAGCATCAGGATGCTGGCCCGCTTCGCTCCGGAGGCTTTGGCGTTCCCGAGGCCCATTTATCCCGGGGAGTTCTCTATTCCAGCCTCAAGCTGGGATATCCCCCCTCTTCCGTGGGGCCAATTGGTGTCGCTGCCTTTCCCCCTCCGGAGGCGAAGCACAACGCGAGAGGGAGGAGGCAGCTCTGAGCTCTGAAGCAGTCAAACCTCTGTCCAAACACACGCTGCTTTTATCGACTTGATAAGAAGCCAGGAGGCTTCCGAAGGTGCAAAGCGCCGTGCCAAGCCTGTGGGTGGGACTGGGATGAGTAACAACGGCCCCAGTGGCACAGGCACAAAGGTTACGGGCTGCCAGCATGCTTCATTCCCAGCGCCCGCAGCCTGATCCATGCGCTCCCTGATCCGGCCAGGCTGCCCTGTCTCAGGGACAATCCCTCTGTGCATCCACAGCCATCTGGGAAAAAAATGGGATAGGAACACGAGCGCTGAGGAGGGGAGATTTAAGGTTTGTCCACACTTAGCAAGCCACAGAATGACCAGGTAGCTGATTTATCAGTGCATCTCATCTCCCAGCAAACCCGTCTCAAGGGACCTCTAATGTGAGTTCCAGCCCCATGGACTCGATTAAACCCTAAGAGAACTCCACTAAAACTGGGCTCTGCTCTAAGCAGCTGCCTCAGTGACTCCTCCTGCCAGGGCTGTAAACTTGGGAAGTTTGTTTGTGTTGTTGGTGAACGAGTTGAACTGCACCCTGTGAGGTGGAGACTGGATATAGACATTATGGGCTGGTCATCACTGAGATTCCACTGCCTGAAATTAAAAATTCCTGTTACCTTCATTTCCCTCTACTCTGTGGTTGCCCAATGAAGATTTCCTTCAAGAAAGGGTCAAGAAGCGAGGAAATAACCGAGTCTTGATCATTCTTTTTGCCACCATTCCAAGTAGCAGGATAAAACAAGAGGAGATAGAAAATTTAGGCAGCTATTAATGAACTCCTATTGACTCCCCATTCCTCTGATAGTGGGTGCACATTGGGCTGCTCTGACACATCCTGAGTACTACAGGAGTTGCCTTTACGCCCAGGAAACCATTTCTCTTTGCTTCAGAAAGTCCAGAATCAGCAAAAAGATGTAAAGGTCTTGTGGTCAAACGAGCTGCTGACTGATAGGACAATCATTTCGATAATGACGACACTGGTTGCGTAAAATCCACCTCAGCCCTGACAGACAAGTTATAATCTGGTTTCTCTTGAAGCTAAAAGGCTTAAACTGGGACTAACTGGGGGCAACAAGAGATGACAGTGATGTACTCACTGCTGTGCATTTTTCATAGTTAATAACACCGATGGATTATGTGCAGGGTTTTTTCAGGAGCAGGTCACGATGTATTAAACCAGGAAAGAAAGCGTTTGCATTTCTTTTATAAGTAAATGGACATGGATGAATTGAAAGATGGGGAGGCAGCAAACTGCAAAGGTTAACACATCAAATGGATCAGAATTCCCTGATGCAATTCCAATAAAATATGGATGTCTTGAGCAAGGCAGGGATGGTTGGTCTGTCCCCAGTTGAGATTCGAAGATCACAGTTCTCTGCCCTGCATTTGCTCCATCTGTGCTGGGTGTTTATGGGCACAACTGTTATCTGCTCCATCAGCCGGAGGAATTCAAAGCCTTCATAGCTCCTTCAAAGCAGGGATCGAGCAGCGCCTGACTTTTTACGAGGTAATTCATGTGCTGGCCAGGCCAGGCCAGCTGGGCCTGTGCAAGTACCCGGGTTTGGCAGTGTCTGACTGTGCCAGAGGCCAGAGCGAGATCTTGTGATCCAGAGCTGCACCCAGTAAGGATTCCCTGCTTTGCCCCGGCCATCAAACCACAGGACAGAGCAGCCCCTTCTGCCGTCTGCTTCTGACCCCACACTGCACCTGAGCACTGGAAAGGACGGAACCTCCACCTTTGCTTTGTCCAAAGGTGCGTTTGCTCTGCCAGGCTGCGATTATCTCGTCTGTCTTGAGTTTGCCTTTAAGTTCACCTGCAAGCCCCAGAGCAATAAACCGGGACGGCTGGTTGAGCACCGACTAATCCGAGCTCCAACTGTGCACAGTAAGCCGTCTGCAAACCGGGCAGCTTTATGTAAACCACGCACATTCCCAAGCTGTCCAGGCGGGATATTCCAGCGCGCGCTTGGTTAAGTGACCGGGTGTGATGGATGTACTAACTGGGCAGTGAATCCTCACCGGGGGCACTTCCAGCGGCCGAGGCAGGAAGGGGGAAGAAGCTGCGCTCTCCTCGGCCTTTGCCCTCGATCGCTGCCGGAGGGAAGCCGGGGAGCCGGCGGCGGCTGCCGGGGAGGGCGGAGGAGCGGGGGCCGCTCGCTGCGGGCGCTCGGGGAGGCGGAAGAGGAGGCGGCTCCTCCCCGCTCCTACTGCCGCGGCGCCGCGCCCGGAGCNGGATGAGGAATGGAAAAGGGAGCGGGGAGGCGGCACTCGGGCACCCCAGGGTGGGGTGAGATGGGAGCCGAGCGAACCGCGGAGCGTGAGCCAGCTCCCAGCGCTGTTCCGGTGCTTGATTTGTACAGAAAGCAGAGAAATGGCTTGAAGGGGGTCCCTGGATTGGGCAGAGGGCGGCACATCCCCTCGCAGCCATCCCTTCCTGCTCGCTTGGGACCTCCCCGTTGATCCCGGCGCTGGGAAAAGGCGCCTGGGACAGAGAACAGGGATGCCTTGGGCAGGCGGGACTGAGAGCAGGTCGCTGTTAAAGGTCCTTTAAATAAAAAGCTTAAAGTTTTGTTATATTAAAACATCGTAGCCCGGGATCTTGCAAAATTGCCTCTAGTTTCGATTGGTTTTAAGTTTAATAAATGTAGAATCAGTGGCTGGTTTGGGCCGGAAGGACCTTAAATATCTCGTTCATGCCCTGCCATGTGCAGGGACACCTTCCATAGCCCAGGCTGCTCCAGGCCCCGTCCAACCCCGCCTTTAAGCCGGGTTTAATAACGTATTTCCAAATTATTTCTGCTGGTAGCATTAAAAAGGATTTATTTTTCTATACATCT
The DNA here is from genome assembly GCA_013398015.1 of Oreocharis arfaki. Classification (NCBI taxonomy): domain Eukaryota; kingdom Metazoa; phylum Chordata; class Aves; order Passeriformes; family Paramythiidae; genus Oreocharis; species Oreocharis arfaki. Next base: position 297,346 of record VZRR01008719.1, on the reverse strand, counting down.
ATCATCATGGTATTTTAAACTCTTTATATTGGAGATTATAGTTAGCAACCTTTAATGAATATGAGAATTTCCCACCTTCTTCCTGCCAAGCACGTCCCCACTCCATAATTCCCTACCTGTATGGGAAATGGATCTAAAATCCCTGTGGAGTGTTCTGAGCAGTGTTGCCTCACATTTCTCTCAAAGTTCCCCGGTTTTATCTCTTGGCACAATCTCAGCTTGGAGAAAAATGAAAGTAATGCCCTGGAAGGAGCAGTTCCTGCTGCAGCTGCTGTCCACAAATGGAAGGGGAAAACTGCCAGCAAGAAGTCTGGAAGTGGTGGAGGAGCTGGAAGGGCTGCCCCGCACCGTGACTGAGCAGAAGCGCTCCGACCTCGCTGCTTCAGCTCCCTCACTTTGGTTTAAGCACTTGAAATAGGAGAAGGTGGGGATTTATTTCCCTGTGTGGTTGGGGTTTCCCCTGCATGGGCCGTTTTCCCGCTGTGTTTGGAGCGGTTAATCCCGGAGGATGAGTGCCCGGGGTTTGGATGCTCAGCACGGCTGAAATCGCCGTGTCACGCTGCTGGCCTTAGGCTGCCAGAAAATCCGTGTTTGGGGGAACCTGTGCTGGCAGGGCCAGCGCTTCCCTGCAGGAATGTGACCCCTGGGAAGGGAGCAGCAGGATTTGGGGGGCTGGACATCCCACAGCTCTGCCCTGGCTGCTCCTGGTGCAGCACTTCCATGAGGATCCATCACCTTTAAGGTTGTGTTTTGCATAGTGTGGGTAAAGGCCCTGAACTGATGTTTATTTTCCCATATTTTTCATTATGTAGCAGATCAGGAATTGTCTCCAGTTTTACTGTTCACAATGTCATGAAATTGGGCTTTTCTGCCTGTAAAGAATCTAAACATTTATAATATTTTTTCCATTAGGCAGCCAAGAACTGATCAAAGTGATCAGTTTTCAGTGATATGCTTTTAAGTTGATCATCAGAATAAATGTTATTGATCTAAAATCAAATAATAAACCCTAATACATAAGTTATATTCTTCCACTATGTATTTTCCTACCATCCACTGAAAGACAGGCTGATGCATAAAAGAAGATTCCTATTAGTTAATTACTGATTTTGAGAGGAATCAGTCCAAAATTCTTCTATTTAAATACTTATTTATATAAAACTGCTTTATTCCATTTTAAAGCCATCGTTGGTGAAATGTTCTCCAAATTCTTCCTTTAAAGGGTGGTTAATTTAAAATCAGATCCTACCCAGAAACATGAGGCAGGTGGGCTCTGGCAAATCAAATTCCCTTGGATTCCGGAGTGCTGTGCTGGGGGCTGGATTTATGTGTCAAATATAAAACATTTATGAGCCCTGTGGTGATATTTTTGAAGATAAAGAGTAATTAATTGTGCTGTGAAACTGAACCTTCCATCATCCCGACTGTGTCTTTGTGTGCACTCGTGCAAGATAAATATTATTACTGCAAACATCAGAAACCATTTGGAATTCCCACAGTTAGGCACTGGAAATATTTTGGCTTAAAGATGTCTAAAATATATGATAGAGCACATGTAGTTTTAGGGAAAGACAGTGAAGGCAAACGTTGGAGGGTACAGGACTGGGGGTCTGGTTTTAACTGGGTTTTGTGAGGATTTAGCCATTGGAATCTCTAATCCCGACAGTGAAGCAGCAGCTTCAGCACGGATTCCACAGGGGTTTGGAAGGACCTGCTGTGGAGCTGGAGCTCCAGGCCAAGCTGTGTGCCTCAAATCCAAAAATGACCTGGCTAGCCTGGGTAAAAATGGTCATGATTTTGCTCAAAAATGGCTTTATTACATCGCTTGATTTAAGGAAGTTGATTTTTACCTTTCTCTCCCCCTTCAGAACAAGCAGCTGCTCAAGCCCTGAATGAGGATGAAATAGTTGTTGTACTTCTGCTTTCTTGTCCCAGCTGCTCCAGCTCATGCAAACCAATCAGACTTCCTGGCTTTAACAGAAACAAGAAAATTTTGAGGCCTCTGAGCACCCATTTCCTGAGCGTTTGTTGGATTTGGTGCACAGTGTTCTGTCCTCGAGGTGGAATCGAGTGGGAGACGTTGTGCTGAGATCCCTGGGATCACAGCCCTTGGAGTGGGATCCTGGGTGGAGATCAGGTCCGTGCAGGGGAGGTTGCCAAGGTGAAAGCCACGAGCTTTCAATGCAAACCCTGCTCGGCAGTGGCTCCGTGCCCTGCCGCGATCCACGGGATGAGGGATGTGACAGGATCAGGAATGCTTGGATTGCCTGGTAACACAGCACAATTCCAGCTGGCACTTCAGACAACACAAGGAAGAGGTAATATTTGAATAACAGCACTCTGAATGCCACTTTCCCTTTCTTTTCCAGCAAGGAAGATGCTCCAGGACTCGTGGAACGAATTCTGAGGGGCACCAACAGATGCCGACCATGACAGCGGTTCCAGTCAGCGCCTTGTACATGAGACCCTTGAAATGGGTTTTTGTGTTCCTGCTGGTGTTTTCCCTGGTAACCATGTGGTACGTGACCTTCTCCTCCAAGGCCGGCCTGGAGAAGGTGAACCTGCTGTACTTCTACGAGTACGAGCCCGTGTACCGGCAGCAGCGCCTCTTCACGCTGCGCGAGCGCCCCAAATGCGCCGACATCGACCCTTTCCTGGTCATCCTGGTGGCTTCCAGCCCCAGGGACGTGAAGGCCAGGCAGGCCATCAGGATCACGTGGGGCTCCCAGGATTCCTGGTGGGGCCAGCGCATCCTCGTCCTGTTCCTGCTGGGGCAGGACACGCGCAGGGAGGACAGGGCGGCGGCGCTGTCGGTGGAGGACGAGAGCATCCTCTACGGGGACATCATCCGCCAGGACTTCATGGACACCTACGACAACCTCACCCTGAAGACCATCATGGCATTCCAGTGGTTCTCCGAGTTCTGCTCCAGCGCCAGGTTCCTCATGAAGACCGACGCCGACGTCTTCATCAACACTCCCAACCTGGTGAAACTCCTGCTGCAGCTGAATTCCTCGGACAACGTTTTCACTGGGTATCCCTTCATCAACAACTTTGCCTACAGGGGCTTCGACAAGAAAAGATACATCTCCTACGAGGAATATCCCTTCAAGCTGTATCCTCCCTACTGCAGCGGGCTGGGATACATACTGGATGGGAAACTGGCTCTGAGGACTTACGAGCTGATGAGCCACGTCAAACCTCTGAAATTTGAGGATGTTTATGTGGGAATCTGCTTAAATATACTCAAAGTCAACCTCAGTATTCCAGAAGATGCAGAACAGTTCTTTCTCTATAAAATCAAGTTTGATACCTGTAAGTACAGACATTTGATTGCAGTTCATGACCTTACACCAAGCGAACTGATCCAGGCTTGGCAGGATTTGTCAGCCAACACTTCAGAAACTTGCCTTTGATTCTGGGTTCATTTAGGAACTTAAATTTGGTGTAAGAGTGGGTTCTGAAGATGAATTTGACTGTTGGGACTGCGTTTGTTTAGGGCACTCCAATCCTGTTAAATAAGAAGAGCAGGGATTCACAAATCACTTTTCCATGTATCCCACACCCAGAGGTCTTTGGAATGCTCCGTCCCGTCTGCTTCTGCTGCCTTGCCCTGTGCTCAGAGCAACCCTGGCATTTCTCCCTGAATCTTCTGGAACGTACCAAGTGTCACGGAGGAGAGATGTTCATGCCAAGAAACCAGCTTTGAGGACGCTTCCAATTCCTGCCTGGATTGTTTTTATTTTTTTATTGCCACACTCCATTTTTTGTTCTCTGCCCAGCACGAAACGTAACCCAAGCTCTTTTTCTGTGTAACCCTCCCAAGAGTGTCACTCCTTGGTGTTTGAATGTGCCACCTCCACAACCCTTCCCGGAGTGTTCCCAGCCCGGGGATCCTGTGGGATCTGCAGGAGCTGATGAGAAATTGGCAATGTGTGCACTGTGTGTGTCTCTGTCCATATTAAATGGAAGGGCTTTGGTGTCTCTGCTGTGTTCCCACACCAGGGACATGCAGTGGAGCTCAGGAGCAGTTTGGACATCCCAAAAACATTGGGATAATCAATCTCCCCCCCCACATCACATGTGTGTGACGCATCCCAGGAGTTTTGGAACCCTGCAGTGAAGATGAAAAATCATTTCTGCTGTGATTTCTGCCTGTCTCTAAATGACTTTTTTTTGTTCCAATTTTCAAAGGCAAAGAGGAAGAAATTCCCCCATTGACACTTCCAAGAAGACCAACTCCGCCCTGTGTGTAAAGACCGGTTTTTAATCACTTTATTCATATCAGCAAGGCCCAGTTTTCAGTAGTTTACACTTCTAATGGACAACGATACAGAATCTGCAATTGCATGAACATAATTAACCTGGACACATCCACTACATGGGGGAGGGAATCTGGAGACGTCCTGGCCACGCTCCCAAGGATTCCCGTTCGGCTGGCACCGCCCCACAGCCCCCATCACCTTCCATAGCCCAGGAGGAGGGCTGCCCGGGCCTCCAGGAGCAGGGCCCGGGTGTCCCCAGTGCCTCCAGCACGCCGGGCTCAGCGGGCTGCGCTGGGTTTTGCTCTGCTCAACAACTGCACCTGGGGATTGGCTGGAATTCGGGGACGGGGGTCGTGGTTTTTAGGGGTAAAAGGTCTTGGGGACGACACTCTCTAGACAGGGATTTGCAGATGTCAGTGTTCTAGGGATGGATGGGAAGGAGGTGGAAGCTTCCTCAAAATAAAGGCCTTTTTTTTGGTTGGTTTTTCTTTTTTTTTTTTGGAAAATACAGTATTGCATAACTGAGGGAATGATGCTCTTGTATTCCTAGATCCAGGTAAAATTCCAGCTGTGCCGTGGGTTTAGGAGCTGGGATTTGATTGTTCTCTGAGCAGGTCCTGGGAGAACTGCCTTGTTCTGTGATTGTTTACACATCTTAAACCCCAAACCCCTCCGTTTTTCTCTGAGCCTGCCGTGTGAAATGCTTAGAAATAAATTATTTGCCACAAGAACACTGATCCTACAGCACAGTTTGTATTGCTTTCTCAAAAAAAAAATGGAATTATGACTCTGCTGCCTTCAGAAAATGGATAAAGCAGAGAGTGCTCGTGGTGAGGGAGGAATGAGAGTCACGGGGAGGTGAGGATGGCCAGAAATTCTCCTGTCACCTGCAGGAATTTGGGGTTTTTGTGCCCCAAATGCTGACACTCTCACAGGTTACAAGGCTTGGGTTTATACACAGTGATCTCTTTGTGCCACCTGAAATTAATTGTCACCTACAGTGACAGCAACATTGGAAAAACACCCATCCTGCTCCTGGCTTTCCTAAAAAAACCCTCATTTCCAAATCTGTATTTGATTCTGACTTTATTATTGCTTAAAAGGCTGTAAAATTCCCAACTGAGCTCCTGTTTCTGCTCAAAGCCACTCTTAGGGAAGTTTTTAGTGTGAGCAGCCAGGCAAAAGGTGAAAAACCTTAAAACAATGAAATAATCTGGGCATTGAAGTAGGGGGGGCCCAAATTTTATTGCACCTGCCTAGAATATTGTACTAAAAATGAAGCCCAAAACCCAGGGTAAAATTTTTCCAAATCTGAAGGGGTTTTTTTTATCATGCAGCAAGTTCAGGAATTATTAAATCAGAATTCCAGGTATTTGTGATTTTGATAGGAAAACTGTGGGGTTTTCTGGCCTGAAAAGCCTAATAATAGTAATAGTAACAACAACTGTGGGGTTTTCTGGAATGAAAAGCATAATAATAATAATAATAATAATTCATTGGGCAAAGATGTTTGGAAATTGCTGCTGGGTGGGGAGAAAAAGTGGGTTCCAATGTGAAATTCCCAGTCTGCATGTTATTTTACAGTTCAAGAGTTAAAATTCCAAAATGCTTTGAGTGCACTCTGGAACAAATTCCCAAGAAGCCATGCAGGAGATGCAGGGGCAGCACTCCCTGTGGTCAGTATAACCAGGATGTTTGGGATATTTCCCTAGATTTTGCCTCACATTTATGGATGATTGGTGCCAGAGCAGGCTGGAAAAGGGAGAGGCTGCCTGTGTCCATGGATGCAACTCCACAGGCTTCAAAAAATGCAGGATTGGCCATTAAATATTCAGGGGAAAAAAAGGTGCTGGAGTTCCCCACTGCTCAGATAATTCCCAGAATCCCAGACTGGCTTGGGTTGGAAGGGACCTTAAAAATCACCTCGTTCCAGCTTCCTTAGGATTGAGCAGAGCAGACACAGGAGCTGCCCTAATCCATGAAATCTGTACATTCCTCCCTCAAGAATTGCCCTCAAACCTCTATTTATGGTTCTGGAAAGGCTTTAGCTGCATCCACATTTTGCTTAGCACAGCACCCAGATTATCCTCCAGCACTGGACACAGCTGATCCCTGGAATTTCAAGTTACCTAAGGAAAAAACCATCTATAAAACACCTGCTCCCCTAAGCCTTGTCCAGTCAGCACTAAAAATAAAAGCAATGAAACTTCAGCTCATCATTAACTGTACAGATATTTTTTTTGTTTTGCTGTGAGTCCTCAGCTTTAGAAAAGGCCATTTATGAATATCCTGGGCACACCAAGGGCCAGCAGCAGCTCGGGGCTCTGCAGGGGCCAAATTCCAGCAGAACATTCTCGGCTGTAAACCTGGAATTTTGTAGCCTAAAATCCTACTTTGGGAGATGAAAGGCTGGTGAGGTGTTTTTTTTTCTTCTGTAGTATAATCACTTACTAAATGCTTTTCTGTGTAAAACAAGTACCAGCTACATTAGCAATAATCCATATTATTTAAAGCAGGGCTGTCCTGTATCCTGAGACACAAAATTCCTTTTTTTTTTAGGCTGTACCATTGGTGTTTCTGCAGCCAACACTGCTCAAGCTGATGCAGCACTTTAATTCTGACTTCTGGAGTCTAAAATCCTCACGGTATTTTAATTTCACCTTCTGTGAATGGCTTAACCCTGCAACAACAGCAGCAGAGGGCTGGGTCCTGGGAGTTGGGATGGTTTATCCCAGGAGCCGCTGTGGGATTTGTGGGAATGCCGCCGGATCCGTGCTCAGGGCAGGCTCAGGCCGCTAGAAGGAGCCACGGTGCCACCAAGGCGGCTGTGGCCAGCTCCAAGGGACACGCTGCGAAAGGCACAGCCCTTGCAGGGATTCTGGGGACGATCCGAGCGCCGTCACAGGGATGAACTCCGCGGCAATCCACGCCCCGGGCTGGGAGAACCATCAGAACCATCAGCGAGCTGCGAGCTCGGATATCCCTGGGAACAGCCCGAATTCCCGGAGCACCGGCTCGGCTGAGCGATCCCAGGTACATTTTGTCACGCTGGGCCATGAGGAGGATGCTCTTTGGCAGCGACTCCACACATCAGCCCCGTGCCCTGAGGCTCCTGCCGGGGGAACGGATGTCCCCGAGGGGATCGAGCCACAAAACTTCCCTGGATGAGCAGGGACGAGGAGCTCGCAGCTCCCTGTTTCTGGAGAGGAGCCCGGGCAGGAGAGCAGCGGGAAGGTCGGAGCCCTTCTGCCACAGCCAGCGGGAGATTCCTGGCTACAGCACCTGGCAACCCTTTCCAGATGGAGGATGGAGTGTTAAGGCAGCGGGAGAACCTCGGATCGGTCACGTTGCATAAGCAGTATGTACATGAACTCATCTTGTCAGCCCCCAGCTGTGTCACGACAGAGTTTGGCACAATCCAGCACGGCTGGAAAGCTGTAAAAGCCTTGATTGGGATGGAAAAACTTCCAAACCTCCCAGCAGGGAGCACAGGTAGGCACTGCACATGGATGTGGGAGACCGCACAGAGCCTCTCACCTCCATCAGTCCGTGCTCTTTAAACCTGAAGCAGCCGAAACTCCTTTTTTAAAGTAATCGAAGCAAAAACCCCCAGGCTAAGCAGAGATGGTTGGCATGGATGGCTTTGGCCAGGACAGCGCTGCCGGGGAGGCGGGAGAGGCAGCTGAAGGTGCTAAACCAGCTCTTGCTGCAGCTGCAGCCACTTGGAGGCTGAGCGGGGCTGACTGGGAGCTGCCTGGAGGGGCTGGGAGTGACAGGGAATGGTCCTGGAATGATCCAGGCAAGCCGGCAAACCACTCCTGCCTTGCCTTGCCCTGCCCTGCCCTGCCCTGCCCTGCCCTGCCCTGCCCTGTCCTGTTTGCCTAAATCCCGGGAGCGTGGCTCCCTTCCAGCACGAGCTGCTCTCCCAGTGCTTCCTCCTGGCTGGGAATTCCTGCCAGCTCGTCTTCCTGTCTATCCCAGTGCCCGAGGGACAGCCAGCGAGCCGTGCTCCAGAGGTCGCAGATCCCTCCGGGATGCTCACTGACCTCGGGACGCTCCGTGCAGCCAGGAGCTCTCATCCCAGTGCTGTCGATCTATACCGGGAATTCCCGTTTTTCTGGGAATGACCATCGTTCCAGCTTCTCCAGAGCCTGTGATGGATCAGTGGGGACGCCTTTGCTGCACAAACACCCTTCTCCTTCAGAGCTGCTGGCTCGAATTCCCCTTTTCCCAGGGCAGCTGTCTCCGGGCTGTGCCCTCCAAAGGAAAGGCACAACGGGAACATCTCCCGTGAAGGAGACAGGGAAGGCAAACTCCACACACCGAGCTGGGGCCGTGCCATTCCCAGCCCAGGATCCGGCACTCCCATGGAATTCTCACCCCAGGGTTGCATTTCCCAGCTACCTTTTCACACGGACACAACGGAAGCGCTCTGCAATTATTCCCATTTCCTTTTAGCTGCTCAATGGAGCTGCCGGGCTGCGCTTCACAATCACTGAGTGCCCCGTGCAGGGCATTAAAAACGTCAGGAACCTCCATCCTCCGGGAGAGGAGCAGTGCAGGCTGGCTGCCTGCTGCTCCAGAGGGTGCTGGACACTTCTCAGGGGCTCTCTCTGGAGTTCAGGATGAGCAGAGGCTGCCACGGGGTCCAGGCACATTTTGCACAGCGCCGGAAATTCCAATTAAGGGCTGCGATTATCCCCAAACAAATTAAAGGAGGGAAGTTTGTCGGGGGAGAGGTGACCTAGGGACAAAACTGAACAAAGGTGGGGATTCCTTCTCGAGCAGGAATTTGTGCTCTTTGATTGTTGCCTTGAGAGACCCCGACGCCCTCAGCACCTCCCCAGCACAGCTCAGCCTCACCCCAACCCCTGCAGGAGTGGTGGTAAATGAGGAATATTGTACTTCCCAAGGAACAGGCAATGCCAGGTGATCCATCACATCCCTGACATCCAAACACAGGCAGCCTCCATCACCCTGAAGGCTTGAGCAGATTGCCCAGGACCATGTTTTGGGGGAGATCCCGAGGATTTTTGTAAGGCAGGATGAGGATAAACGAGCCATCCAAAACCCTGCCTGCCCTGTCCCTCTGCCATGACACAGCTGCTACCAGAGGGGCAGCACACTCAGCCTGTCCTCGTTCCAACTTACAGCAGTCACAGATTCCAAAATACAATTAAATACTGAAAGTTAGACCTAAACATACTTTCACAATCTCGATTTAACACAACCTTTCATCTCTACAGTGCATCGATGCTGCCTGGCATTTGCATGTCATCCCCAAACCCGGCTCTAGAGGGGTCTGCCCCGGGACTAACACCACAAATCCATCTGCAGTGGAACAAGGAAGTCTTTCACAGGCTTGACTTCCAGCTCTGAGGAACGCCCTGCTTGGATGAAATTCCCAACAGACAGTCATGGAATTCCTTTTCTCTTGCATCACTTTCCAAGTCCATGCCATAGAAATAAGGTCGGGGTGATTCTCGGCGAATGACACATTCTGCTACCACAACTGAGCTCTCTTCCGATCCAGGAGGTTCAGAACTCCCAGGATTTTGCTGAAGTTCACCATTAGTTGGTTTGGATACAATATGGCCTAGAAGAACTGTTCTAGAGTAATGCACAGCCTGAATAAAGGTGGTAATTCAGGAGCTCTACCTACTCACATGCTCGGCAGGGTTTGTTTCGGGGGGGAGGTTAAACGAAGCGAGAGCCAGCAGTGGCAGCAGGCTGAGAGTTGGCTCCTCTTCCTCCTTCAGATCACAAACCCTTCTCCTATCCACCCTTATCACTGCAGGGCACAGAGATGAGGAACATGAGAGCAGCTTCTGAGCAGTGACACCCACGAGGGGAAAGCAGCAGCACCGCCCTGACCCCGCCGTGCCCCCGCGCCCGCCTTGGGCTGGCACACGGGAGGGGAGGAATCAAACCAAAACCTGCACGGGATTCGTAAAGAAAAGTGAGAAATGGGAGGTTCCAGTCGGTTCCTAAGGAGCAGCAAGGGCACGGGAGGCGGGGACACGGGGACAAACCGGATTCTTGTCGTCGCTCAGCATGGATTTGTTGTATTGCTCCTTTGTCAAGCCGAGGACAGAGCCCCGAGGGCTCCGCTCCTCCCGCGGAGAACCCGAACGGCGTTTTAGAGCTTCCTACTGTGGTTAAAATGTGCGAGTCTGTTCCGAGTCCGGAGCGAGCCCGGGGGCTCCCTCACTGCTGCTCCTCTGCTTTGCTGCTATTCCTGAACTTCACCACCATGACTGTGATGTTGTCGGGGCAGCCCCTGTAGAAGGACTGCAGCACGATGCTCTTGGCCCCGAAGTGCGGCTCGTCCAGGCGCTCCTTGATGAACCGCACGGCCTCCTCGTTGCTGAAGGCGTCCCACAGCCCGTCCGAGGCCAGGATCATGAACTCTGGCTGCAGTTTGTCCAGGTCAAAGCTCAGGATGTCGGGGTCGGGGATCACCACGTTCAGGTTCTTCAGGGGGTAATCGCCCAGCGAGCGCGACATGGCCAGGATGCCCTGCACGCGCCACGAGCCGTTGAAGCTGATGAACCCACCTGGGGAGAAACAGCAACGCTTAAAGCAGCTCTTTGGAACGTCAAAGCAGCTCTCTGCTTCCTGCCAGAACCCCCAGAAATTCATCCTGAGGGGTTACAGAGCTCAAAATGCAGGAGGTGCCTTTGGTGGATCTCAGAGCGCTGCGGGGAAGAGCTGGATTGGAACAACTGAATCAGGAGTGGCTCTGCTGTCCCCAGGAGTGGCTCTGCTGTCCCCAAGAGTGGCTCTGCCTTCCCCCAGGAGTGGCTCTGCTGTCCCCAGGAGTGGCTCTGCTGTCCCCAGGAGTGGCTCTGCCTTCCCCCAGGAGTGGCTCTGCTGGCCCCAGGAGTGGCTCTGCTGTCCCCAGGAGTGGCTCTGCTGTCCCCAGGAGTGGCTCTGCTGTCCCCAGGAATGGCTCTGCCTTCCCCCAGAGAAACCCCCAGCTTATGGATCAGCACAGGAATTCCTGCTCCACACAATTCCTCAGGAAACCCCTGGCAATGTGCAGCAGAAAACAGTGAGGGCAGACCTTGCCATCCCTGTGTTCGTGAGGACAGGTATTTAGGAGAGGGAGGGATGGGTATTTATGCTGGTGGGAGCACACTGATAACCTGAGGGCCCTAAAAATGTTCTATATTCACGGAAAAAGTTGTTATTCCCATTTTGGAGGGGAGAGAGGCCCTGCTCTGCTGGAGCAATGCTCAGTGCAGGGTTAACAGAAACCACAGGAGCTTCTTTCCTCCATCAAAGAATTTGCTGCTGCTGTGAGAGCCAAACCAGGAACGGATTCCAAAAAGACTTGGACAAATCCAAGGAGAATTGGCTGTTAAACCTGATGATCCCAATGTAACTTCCAGCCCAGGAGGTGGCTAAAGCGACAAGTGATGAAAACAAGGCAGATTTACTGCAGGAAGGTTCCTTTCCCTCTACTCCTGCCACGATATCCATGTTTGTGCTTGTTATATGGGAATAAAAACCAGCTTGCATGAAGCAGATTCCTGCTCTGCTGATTTCAGCACTAAACCCCCCTCAGGCTCAGACCTCTCCAAACCAGGCTTTGGGCAGGGCTGGGGCTGAAGCTCCTGGGATGCTCCTGGTTGTCCATCTGCTGCCTGTGGAGATCCCATGGAGGGGTCACTGGGCTGTTGAAGGCTGCTCCCCCTACCCCACCCAGCTCGTTTAGGGGTGGATCATCTGTCCCTGTGACATCCCACTGGAATTTCGGGTGCAAATCGGGAGATCTGATCTGCTGACGCCTCAGCCGGGCACTCCCCACCCTCTCCCGGGGGAAACGTCAATTTTAGCGCCAAATAGAAGATGAACCTTCCAACAACTCACCAGCTCTCTTAATCCTCTTCCTCTCCTTCAGCTGGTAGGGCTTGTGGTCGTGGGACAGGGGGATGGCGTTGCCGTCCTTGTCACACAGCACGCCCCGCGAGTCGCCCACGTTGGCCACGGTCAGCTCCTTGTCGGACAGCAGCGCGATCAGACACGTGGTGCCTGCGGGGGCAGGAGGGGAGGGAGGCACACACACACGGGGGGATGTTATAAATATATATATAAATACAGCAATGATCAGCAGGAAAGCGTTCTTCCTCTTGCAGAATCCCGGGATGGCTGAGTTGGGAGGGACTTCCAGGAGCGTAAGCTCCAACCTGTGACCGATCCCCTCCCAGCCCACGCTGACGGTGGCAGAGAGGCTGAGAGGGGAGGAATTTTTCCCATCTCCGTTCCAGTTCCCATCTTCCCCTTGCAGTTCCATCAGAACTGGCTTTTCCCCGTGGCCAAGGGAAGTAATGAAAGCCCAAATTAGCCCCAGATCCCCCAGGAACTGAACCTGCAGCACTGCATGGTGCTGGGGTACCCCAGAGCTCCCTCCCCTCAGCCCCACTAGAACTGAGGTCACTTCTTGATGTTTTTATTGAAAAAAAAGGTAAACACTGGACATTTAAATGACTTTCACCTTTAAATACACAGAAAATGCAATTAGGCATTGACCACTGCATCAAAAGGTGGCAGGTGAGGTTTTGGAGACACACTGACACAGACTAGAAGGGAATTTTAGCACAGATTGTTCCAAAAGGCACTCTGGTATCCCTCAATAAATGCCACATCCTTTCCCTTTTAGGCAGAGAAGCACAAGGTTGAGTTTTTTTCACCTTTGTTGTTAATTTACATCTGATTATTCATTAATAAACAGATATACCCACAGCTGGGGCCACTCTGGGAGAAGCACTTGGGGCCATGGAGGTCTTGGGGATGAAACTCAGCCCTTGCAGTGGCCCAGAACTGGGCTCCAGCCTGAGCTCCGTGGCCCTAAACCCAAATTCTGGGTGGTGGCATCCCTGCCCAGAGCAGAGGGACAAACTCTGGCTGTCCCCATGGCAAACATCCCGTGAGTGCTATAAATAAACCAGCCAGGAATAAACAAGTTGTGTTCCAAAGGTTCGTTTTTGCCTTGCTGGATGCCTGATCCCACGGGAGAGGAGAGGCCTGAGGTACCCTCTGGACAAGGATCCACCTGGAGCGACCCCAGGGCGAGGAATCCCAAAATTCCTGGGCTGGATTGATTAAACCCCAACCAAACCCAACTCATCAACCCCACCCCTATCTCCTCCCAACAGAGCTCAAGCTTCAGTTCACACAATAATTAAGCAAAAATTAATATTTTTGAACTTCAGTAACGCCCAGAAGGGAACACAATTATTCAGAACGGTGCAAAAAGCAGGATAACCCCAAACATAGGTTTATATTTGTATTTATTCTCCACCAGCCAGCAACTTGCACCACATGGAGCTCTCATTTACGGACCACACGTTCCCTCGTGCCTTCCAGGGACTTTAAATCCTGAGCAACAGGACTCCTGGAGTTTCCAGGGCAGATAAATGATGTTTTTATGGTTCACATCGCTGTCCTCTGGGCCCATCTGCCTCAGCCTCTCCAGTGTCTCCTGCATTTCTATTTTACATGCTCAGAAATCCAAATAAAACTGGGATTATTGCCCGTGGAATAGGCAGGACTGAGAAAAACACGGATAAAAAGTGGTGGGAGACCATCAAGATCATGGAGCTCCACCTCCAGGCGCCCTCCAAGTGACCCCAGCAACTCTAATCCAAAGGCAGAGAAATAAATCTAATTCTCCAGGGCTTATCTGCAAGATCAGGAATGATACAAGCAGGAGCAGACGTTCACTTTTCATTTGTGCTCCAGCAGGGAGGGAACCTGCAGGAATTGGAGGGACAAACCAAGGACTTCACTCCTCCACTCCTTTCTAGCTTAATGGAATGTTTAAATAATCATTTCTTCCAGCAGAAGCTACAGAGATTAGAGAAAATGTTGTTACAATCTCCAAAATACACAGTTTTGGCAAATTCCTGGGCTTACTGCCTGGGAATGAAACAAACTGCAAATAAACTTTGCATTTTTAAAGCACCCACCTCCTTTTCCCTCAGGTGTGTGGGACCAAAGAGCCAGCACAGCATGCAGGCACTGATCCCAAACCCCTCAGTGCTGGTCTCTCCTACAACGCCCTGCACCTCCTGCTTCTCTCAGTGAACAAAATTCTCCTGAAAAAGTCAATTCTGTAAAGCCTGAACCTAAAAATAACCACTCTGAAAATTCAGTGTCTCATAATTCCATAATATCTCAACATAATGTGCTTTCCTCCCCTGAAATTAAAAGAACTCCCTTCTTTCAAAAGGGATTAAAAGAAGCATCAGGTTCTTAGAAATGCACAGAAGTGACTTCAGATCTCTAAGACTGAAGCTTAATTTCCCCCATAGAACAATTCCCACCTGGCTGTATGCAATGGGTTTATATTTGAAACAGAATCATTTTATTTCCAATTAGATCTGGGATTCATGGAATGATTTGGGATGAAAGGGACCTTAAATCCTATCCAGTTCTACCCCCAGGGACACCTTCCACTGTCCCAGGCTGCTCCAGCCTGGCCTTGGACACTCCCAGGGATGGAGCAGCCACAGCTGCTCTGGGAATTCCATCCCAGCCCCTCCCCACCCTCACAGGGAGGAATTCCTTCCCAAAATCCCACCCAAACCTACACAATTAATTCTGCTCACCAATAATCACCTGATATTCACCAGATTTGGGGGGCACTCCCAGGTTGATGAATTCTGGAGATGTTTCAACACCCTAGAAGTGTTTTCCACGTGGGAAAACGAGAGCTGGAAGGGAATTTTGTGCATCAGGAAGCAAAAATTTAATTATTGGGAAACGGAAACCCTTTTGGACAGCCTCTCCATCTTCCAGGATGCTCTGACAGGGATCATCAATAGCTCCAAGCTCCCCGTGATTCCTCCCTTGTCCTGATGAAAAATCATCCCAGCACAGAGGGAATTCCATTTCAGCTCCCATTTCCTGGCATCATTCCCGTGTTTAGTTCCACCTGAGCATCCCCCCCAGCAGGAATAAGTTGGAAATGGTTTAAATAAGTTGAAAATCACTGGGGTTTTTCTTCCTGGTTAGGAGTTTGTGTGTGTCACCAGGAGAATTCAAGAGCAGGAGGCCACAAGTGCAATTTCCTCTGGAATTGCTCCTGAATTCTGGCATCTCTGAGGCACATCTCAGGATCCATGAGAAATTCCCTGGCTTTGGGATTCCCTGGACACGGCGAGGGAAGGCTGAGCACAAACCCTCCCTCACTCCAAACCAGCTGGACCCCAGCAAACACCAGCTAGGAAAACCCATTTTGGGGCTGACACCTGGCTCTGGATGCAATTCCCAAATACCAATATCTCCCAGGACTGCTTGGCAGCAGGGAAAAATGAATTCCAGCTCTCTTTTTTTTGTTGTGTGATAATGAAACTCAATTTCTCCAGGACTCCTGGGGAAGAGGGGCCATCCATCAAGGAAAAAAACATTGTCTACAGGATGAAACCACCTCCAGAACCTCCCAGCAGGCTGGAATTCCCAGAGCTAACCAGAGATAAATGCCAAAATGCCTTTAAATAACCAAAATTTGCCACAGATCAGGCACTAACCACCTTGGATGTTTCGGGGATGCTGTAAATCAAGGGAATGGGATTAAGAGCCAACAAAGCTTTGTTGGGAGAAAATATTCTTGCACAAAATTACCTCAGCCTTAGCTAGTCAAGAATGCCACTTTTTGAACTAAAGGCTTTAGGGATTAGGAGAGGATTTGGACCCATCTGTCACTTTTGGCCTCCTTTCATTTTTTAAAGCTTCCTTACTCAAACCTCACGGAAAATCTGGCCAGCGTTTGACTATTTCCAGACAAACTCATTTGATTTGTAGCTCTGATGGGTTGATCTCCTAAAGGGAAAGATTCACAAAAAGAGGGAAAGATTCACGTTGGGATGTTGAGCCCATCAAAGCTGCACTTTATTAATACTGGGTGTGGCCAGAAAGGCCAAATTAACACCCAAAACTGTGCCAAACCCAGAGCATTTTGGCTTTATTCAGGATGAGGCTGAACTCGACCCACTTTGGGAAGCATCCCTGGGGAGAAAGGAGTTCCTGGGGGTGCAAAATGGTCCTTCCAAGAGGGATGGGGAAGGTTTCCTGGCTGGAAAAGGTGGGGAGGTGCTCCCCTGTACACTCTGCTACAACCAGCGACTGAGCCCTTGGATCCCCTCAGACATTTCCCTTTCCAGCTTCCCTGGCTGGCACCTGCTGGAATCCCACCTGCTCGTCTTTATTCCAGGAACCAAACCCTTGGCAATGCTCCAGGATGGGTTTGGGTGATCCCTCAGGCAGTTCCCTGCCACACAAAATTGTGTTTTCTCCCCTTCCATCGCCATCTCTTTTATTTCGCCAATTTTCAGTGATTGTTTCCTTCATTTTTTATGCCCCGCCTGCAGCTCGACTTCCTCACTGAGTTGATTTTGGTGTGGAAAAAAGCCAAAAAACAAAAAGAAAAATGCCACTACCAAGGGCTGCAGTGGTTGGAGCACCCAGGCTCACCAGCAGCTGCTGTAATTATATTTAACTGCCCATTTTCTGTGCTTTGCTCACAATCAGCTCTCACTTCAAGGGCAGGTAGAGCCATTTCTGCCTTTATCATAAATAAGGGACACAATCAGGAGGATGAGGGGGCTCCACTGCTGTGTTTCCATCTCTGGAGGTGCCTCCAGCTGCTTGGGAAGCTGGAATTTTGGCGTTTCATTTACAGCTGTGCTGTCTCTCCGCTCTCAGTGTGTGCTGGGAATTTTCTAAACCAGTTATTAGGGAGCTTCTCATTTCCACATGATTGTTGCTGGATGAGATAAATCCCCAAATATGTGTTTCAAGCAGTTCTAATCTTTATTTTCTCTGTACAAACACAGAGATTTCCATAAAGGAAAAAGCTTTTCTTTTCCTTCTGTCAGGAATCAGTAATTCCCCTGCATTTTCTCCTCCCTAACAAACTCCTGTGAATCAAAATAAGTGGAGAGGAGCTGGAGTTACCAAACTGAGGGGAAAAAATCCACAGGATTCATTGGAGTGGGAAGTTCTGTGTGAGAAAAGATCAACAGAGGTGACAGAAAGCAACAACTTTTGAAGCTTATTTTTGATGCATCACTAAAAGCAGGCCAGATGTGATGAAGGAAATATTCTGCACCCTCGTTTTACCTCTGCTGGCCTTTGAGAACTCACAATCCAAGCTCCTTGAGGGAGGTGCAGCCTGCAAAAGGCACCTCAGAGGGTTCCAGAGTGCTCCAGATCCCAGCAGCTCAGAGAGCCAGGTCATTTATTGGGTTAATGAGTGACTTTAATTGATAAAGTAACAGAGCTTTGCCACTGTTTGCCATTCCCAGAGCGCTGAGAGCACCCAGAGTGTGCAGATCAAAGCAGCTGGAAGAGAATCTCATTGCTCAGGAGTGGGAGTGTGAGGAGCAGCCTGAGCAAAGTGGGTAAGAAGTTGGAGCATTTAAAGTTGGAGCATTGAAAGCTGGAGCATTTAAAGTTGGAATATTTGAAGTTGGAGCATTTCAAGTACTTCAGGACACGTGAGGAAATGCCAGAAGAAAATCCCAGCCCTCTGGCAGAGCTGGAAGTGCCGAGGAGCTCCGGTGGTGGCAGTTTTATCATGGTGACAATAACTAAAGCAAGGAGTGATCCGTGGGGCTGCTGCCTGGCAAATCCACCTAAACAGGAGGAAAATCCCAATTACAGCAGGAAAATCCCAATTACAGCAGGAAAATCCCAATCACAAGTTCCAGGCTTCTGCCTAAAGCAGCTGCAGGAAGACTCAGAGCTGAGCTCAGCACCCAAGGGCACCGCGGTGCCAAGGACCAGGGAGTTCCAGAGGAAAAGCCACCAGCGATTAAGGAAAACAGAAAAATGAGGATAAAGTGAGTATAAACCCTCCTTTTGCACTCCAAGGAAAGGCTGGGTGGCAGGGATGTGGATGAAAGCTGCTGGAAAGGATGGTGGGCTCCAGCTCAGCCTCGAGTGCTCAAAGAGGAGAACAAAGAGCAGCACCCAGAGCTCTGCTCACAGCTCCATCCACTCCCTGCTGGGAATAACTCAGCTCTAGATAATGAACTTTTCTCTCTGTTTGAGCCTTTCTTTACCAGATTGCCAGGTAATTTTAATTTAAACACCGAGGAACTTGGTAATACTCAGGGCATACAGCATGTACTGGGGGTTATTTTGGACAATCAGTGAAAAACATCAGGAGTGTGTCTGTTTTGCTGTGTAACTGGAAATTACCTGCATCAGGAGAACCCTGGGAAGGATCTAAAAGCTGGAAGGCATTTCTAACTGCTTGAAAACAAAATGCTAGAAAATGTAAATGAAAAAAACCTGAAAACTGGAGCTTCACTGTTGAAATGCCTCCAAAACTGCCTGGCTTTGGCTGCCCACGGCCTCATGTCACGTTTAAAATCAGGTTCTGTGCCTGCCCCGTCCACTCTCAGCTGGGAAAGCCCAAAAATCAGTTATTTGTGAAGGAGGAAAGAGCAAAAAGCAGGTGGCACCAGGGACAGTGCAGAGACACAGGGAGATCAATCAACACCGGCGCTCAGAGCACCAAGTTCTGGGAGAAGACGTGTCCTCCCAGCTCCCTGGCATCCCATCACTCATGAGGAACACTTCCCACCCCAGCCTGACTTCAGGAGGCAAAAAATATTCCACAAAATTGAGGACAAAAGTTCAGCCTGCACAAGGTGTTTGGGGAAACACTGAAAGCGAGCAGTTTTTGTGGCAGAGAAACGTAAATGCTGAGGAAGCACAGCCTTACCTGCTTCATCATAGGACACGGTCAGCTTCTCCAGCATCTCCCTGTCAATGGACAGGATCTGCTGCTCCAGGATGGTCTGGTAGGACAGGACACTGTTCTCCTTGTCCTTCTCATAGTCCTGCAGATGCTGTTTCAGCACTTCGGGCAGCCGGGACTTCACGTACTCTGCTGCTGACTGTGAGCAAAGAGGAGTTTAATTAATCCCTTTGTGTTAATTGGAGTTGGGGGTATCATGGAGCAAACCCCCCCTGAGCTGAGGCACCTCCCACCCTCCACCAGGGAATTCCTACACACGCCCACCACGACAGCACAGCTTCAGCAGAGCTGAGGTCTTTTGAAAACACAACGATCAAACCTCACATCTCCGGTCCAAATTTTAAACCACAAAGTGGAATCAAACTGAACGTGTTTGTTCTAAATTTTAAAGCCCCAAGTGGCAGAGTGGAATCAGACTGGATGTGTTTCTCCTACATTTTAAAGCACAGAGTGGAAAGAACCCACTTCACCTGCTCTTGGTACACGACCGGGCAATAAAAATTTACACACACACACAAACACGCAGAAAATTCCTTTAATTCCTTCCTCCCACCGCTCAGGGCCCTGAGGAGAGGGAATTAACACAAGGGGGCATGGTTGGACTGATGTTGGGAGCAGTGTGTAAAAATGTAGTAACAGGGGAGTAACCACTGAGAGCAGCTGGCCGGGATCCCTGGCACCCTCCCACACCTGGAGAGACCCAAAGCCAGCCTGGATCCCCGACTTCCAGCACCACCATCCCTCCCCTGGGACTACCACGCTCCCACTCTGACAGGGAATAGAAATTCCCTCTTCCTAGCACAGTTTTGGGTTGGGTTTTTTCAGCTTCCCATCTCTGACAGAGCAGCAAGGGCTGCTCCGGTTTTCCTGCCAATTTCAAGGTAAATAAAGGAGAATAAACGACAACAAAGTTGTTTTATTCCAGGCCTGGGAGTGACCAGGAGTCACCTCTGCTCTGCTCCAGGCTCTTCCTGGGGTTATATTTAGTTTTCCAAAGTCAATCAGCGATTAAATTGCAATCTTACAATACCCCTGAAGTTGAGTTCCGTGTTCCTGCACGCTGAGCCGTGTGGCACCAAGGGAATTACTCCTGGAAAACCAAAGGAACTGCCCCCATGAGCACAGAAAAATTAATATTTCAACAGCTGCTTTTTCCACAGGAAGGCCAAAAGGCACATCGTACACAGATTATTTTTAGCCCAAGTCCAGGAATTTGTGTTTAATGTTTCCTTTGAGAACAGATTTGTTCTCTTTGATCTCTGAGGGGGATTTTTGTGCTCCTGGAAAACACCTGAACTCAGAGATTTGATTTGCTGGTCAGTCTTCCTCCTCCTCATCATCCCCATGGGAAAGCAATTCCACGGCCACTTCTCTAAAACTGAAACTCCAGCATCCCCCAGGAATCTGCTTCCAGTCTGAAGCAAATTAAATAAAGGATTGACTTTAATACCTTAATTGACTTTAGGGTATTTCGTCCTACCATGGAAAATTAATATTTCATATGAAGAGAATATATTTTAAAATACCTACAATGAAATCGACTCGCAGCTCATTCACCACAGAAATCCCATTTTTCTCTGTTCACTAAAGAAACCCCCCCGACACAAAAATCCCATCAGGAATTGCTGAAATCCCTCATTCTGCAGCAGCCTGAGCCCAAATGCAGCCAGTGGCCTCCTGCCACTACTAAATTTGCCCACATTTTTTGGAAAGACACCTCCAAAGCAATTTTTCCTTCTATAAATGATGCTGGAATTTGCTCTCTGAAGCGGCTCCTTCTGGGAGCTGCTTTGTACGTGAGGAAGGAAAGGTCTGAAATGTTCATTATGGGATTCTTGATGAGGCCACTTCAAAATTCAAGTGGTGCCTGGACAAAGCATCTCCTCACTCAGTGATCTGGGGAATTTTGGGAGTTTGGAACACACAGGAGAGTTTTAGTGGGTGGAAACCCAGCAGGGATGGCTGCATCCTTCCTCATCCTCAGCACATTCCACAGGCACATCCCATAGCCTGACTTCCCCAACCCACCCAACCTTTAAAACTCACATTTTCCCCCAAAATCTCACGTTTCTGGCACTGATACACTCCAGGAAAGTTTTAATTAACTGAGTTATAAACGCTGCTCAGTGGGAATCCCTCTCCAAGAGGCAAAGCCCTGGGAATGCTGCTCACCCTGAGGTGAGGAGGAGGAGGAGGAGGAGGAGGAGGAGGAAGAGCATCCCAAATTCCCTGGTTTTCCACACAAATGGAGGAGCTCCCGCTGTGTGGGCACGGGCGGGGACAAGGAGAGGCCCGAGCGCTCCGTGACCAAACTCGATTAATTTAATTAAGACACCGAGTGTTAAACGGCTCCACGGCCCCGTGAAAAGGCCGTGTGGAAAACCAGAGCCACGGGAAGGTCAGGACACGGCCTGGGAAGCTCTGAGGGAGCCAATTAGCTGGAACAGCCGTTAATTATCAACACTTCTAATTAACGCACGGACCGCGGGGGCTTTATCGCCTCAGCCCCACCCGCGGCACCGAGCCCCTGTCACAGGGAGAGGAGGGACACCACACATTTCTGATATTGGTGTCCTTGAGAGAATTCATTCTGCCTTCCCAGCTACTGCAGACATTCGGGGAGCAGGGAAAATACAGGATCCAGGGAAAATAAACGCAGGATCCAGGGAAAATAAACGCAGGATCCAGGGCAGAGTGTGGCACTGCCGGTGTAGGCCCTAAACCAGCGATGGATTTCAAGACACACCAAGATCCTTCTGCCCCTCCTTTCCACAGGTTTCCTGTGGCTCACCACAAATTTCCTCCTTCAGAGATGATGCCCCATCCCTGGAAGTGTTCAAATCCAGGCTGGATGGGGTTTGGAGCAGGTTGAGAGAGTGGAAGGTGTCCCTGCCCGTGGCAGGGGGTGGGAGCAGATGATCTTTAAAGTCAAAGGAAGGACACAAAGATTTCTGAGGCCTGACAGTGCAAAAGGTCCAAAGCTGCAAGTCAAAGAAGGTTTTGGGAGCAAACCTTTGGGAAATGTGAGTGAAAACTGTTCCGGTGCAGAAAAAGCCTGGGATTAACCTGGTTAAGCCCTGAGCTGCTCCGTGATCAAGGACACATCCACACAGCCACAACACACCCAAGAATGAAAGAATATAAACACAGAAACAAATGGGAACTGAAGGAAAAAATTACTCGGCGCAAAGGCAGTGAGAAAAGGTTCCACAAATCCATTTGGATCAAGGAGAACCCGGGTAAAACGTTGCTGCACTGCTGAGCAGGGGAGCTATTGACAGGTGATGGCCTAAAAGCTCCAGGATTTAATGTCTCTCGGTACTAAACTGCTCATTACCCTTCCCTTGACTCACCACCTGTCCCCTGCTGCCTTCCCTGGCAGCTAAATCCCAGGCAAAGAACCAAATCTCCAGGCAGAACAGGGCAGGAACAGGTTGGGAAGCGCTCGTAAAGATGAGCGATTTTCCAGCTGGCTGGGGCAGCTGAAATCCACCCAGGAACACGCAAGTAATGGGCTGAACAAATCTCTTTAAGGACCTCTGTGTTTGGAAATTCCCAAGGGATGGGGAGATGCTGCTTGGGAAGGGCACTTTTGAAATGATCCAGAGGGAGAGAGGTGGAGTTACAGAGCAGTTGGTTTGACTGTGATGCCTGAAAACCGGGATATGGGATCAGGAATGCCCAGGAAAAACCCGAGGTTTGGAAGGCACAGGGAGAAAAGTGGCTCCTCAGGGTGTTGGGGGAGCTGCTGATCCCGTTCCTGCCCTCTGCAGCCTCAGCAGCAAATTCTGTGCTCATCCCAATAAAAACCCTGTGCTGGAACCCCTTGGATCACTCCAGACAAATCCATCCCTCTGTTCTCCTGAGCCTCAGGATCCCCGGGAAAGCCTTCCATGGAAATCAGGGTGCTGAACCCCAGCGGATTTCAGAGAATCTCCAGGGATTAAGATCCATCTCTGGAGCCCCCAAAGGCGTTCCCAAAGTGGGGGTGACTGTCACTGTCACCATCCCACCCACACCGACCCCATCCTTCAAGAAAAAGATGGAAAATCATGGAAAAGATTCCAGCCTGAGGCGCTGTTTGAAATCCATGATGATCCCATTTGGAATTTCACAAGCCCACATCTCGGACCAGCACTCCTCAGCAGAAATACTCTTGAATACAGCTTTTTGGACTCGCATCTTTTTATAAGAAAAGCTGAAATCCACCCACACGATTCATTATTCTAAGAAAAGTGCACTTAACTTATTAAACATCTCTCCATGGGAAAGTAAAAACCACGGAATAATGAGGCTGTGGACAAGAAATGTGTTCCAGGAAGTCCATCAGTGAATTTTTGGAGCAATTCTCCAAGGCTTTCCTGTTCACTTGCAAAGAGGACAGTGCAGGAGTATCTGTACATTGACATGTATACAGAAATTAGGATTCCTAGGTTTAAAAAATCCCATCCCAGATGAAATAAAAGACCTGGAAGGGCACCTTTCCCTGATCATCCTGGAAGAGATGTCCCAGCTGAACCAGGACAATTGATGAGCACATTCCCCTGCTCAAACACAGCGAGGATTTATTCCCCTTTTCTACCATCCCAAGAGTTGTTTCTTGGCATCCTGAAGCTCTGGAAGTGGCTAAAGAATATTCCTTGGATTCCTGCCTCCCTGGGAGCCAAACTTATGGCAGACAAATCACCTCCTCAAGCTCTTCACACAGGAAGGGCTGGTGGGGATGGAATCAGATCCCAAAATTCAGGATGTGCCGCTGATTCCAGGGAAATTCACGCTCCTCTCCCACCCCACCCTTGGCATTTAGGATCAGCTGCCTGTCCTTCACCAGCAGGAACAGCCCCCCTAAAGCCAGTGGGATTCTGCTGAGGCAAACCTCTTGGAATAAGGACATGGAGCTATGAATAGTCATTCCAAAGGGAAACATATGAGAGCAAAACATAATCTGCTCTCCAGGGGATAATGCGAGATCCACAAACGGCACCAGGACAAACAGTTCGCCCTCTAAAGCAAGGAACTATTTAAGGACAAACGTGCCAAGAGAATTTTTTCCCTTTAATCCCAAATTTTGGGGTGTTTAGCCTATCATTCCTATTTTAAAATGTCGTTTTTCTCTGTAATAAACACTAATTGATCAATATGTATCCCAGGAAAGCCCGGCTCACTGTTTAAAATAAAGTTATGAGCTGAAAAGGCTTGGAGAGCTCAGAAATTCTCTGCTGGGACTTTCAACAACGCTGGGCAGCAAAACCAATTTAAACCACTATTATTTTGCAGCCCATGCCCCGTTATTTCCATACAGGCCAAATATCAGCTCACAAACACCTTCACTTCCTCAGACACTGTGTAATAATGAGGAAATTAACCTGATTCCAAGGAGATGGCTACAGTTCAAATTAGTATTCACCCTGGATTGTCAGAGATGTATGAAATCCGTAATTACAGTAATCCACAGCTGCTTCAGCTGGGGAAAATAATGAATTGCCCAGCGAGGACTGGGCTCTGTGAAATGGGAAGGAAAAGCCATCTGGAATTTGGGCTGTGCTCGGAGCACACGGAGCTTGATCTCCGCTGGCACAGCCCGCGTGTGGAGTTCTGGCTCCCAGCAAGGCAGAGAACCACGTCCCCACGTGGGTAAAAATAAACCCAGGATGATTTGTGCCTCCAAATTCTGCGTTTTCGTCCAGCCCTTAGAACAGCGCCTGTCACTCGCTGCTCCAAGAGAATTATTGAAGTGTCCTGGAACGAGGAGCGTGGAAATCAACGAGATTTGGGATGGAAAACGACCCCTCCTGTCCTGCCTGCCCCCAGCAGCCCCGGGGTGACACTGCAGGGACACAGTGTGGCACTCCTGCAGCTGGGCACGGAGCAGCACCGGTGACAAGCAGTGAGAACCCAATTATTTCCCACTTTCCAGTGAGGGGCTGGTTCGTGAAACGCTCGCACAAGCCATGCTTTTAATGGCTGCTTTTAATTAATGAATGAAAATTAACAAACCCGAGCTCCGTGCGATGGAGCCGAGCTGCAGGTGAGGGAGGGCACGGATCTGTCCCCGCTGCTTGGGCAGAGCCTCGAGGGATGTTCTGGAACCTGGAGGCCCAATTAAAAGGTTCATTTCATCAAGGCAAGGGGCATCATTACAATTACCTTGCCTGGCACCTCCACTCAGGACCACAGCACTTCCCTGCCTCACTCTCTCAATGAAGAAATCGCTCTGAAAACTGGGAAAATATTCCCAGACAGAATGTCCCCCAGCCCTTGGAAGTTCATCATCCCTGCTGTGAGAGGATGAATTCCCACCCCACAGCAAACTTCCCAGCCTGAACCCGCTGTTTCCTGGGACTTCGGGTGAAATCTCTCTCACCTACACTCCCCTTTCTCATGTAAATCCACGCAAATGGATCCAAGCACCCCGTTATCCCGTCATCCCTGACACAATTCCCTGCTCCCTCTGGAATCCTGCCAGCCACTCATGGGCTTCTCCTTGGAACACTCCTGTCTGCCAGCCTGGATCTTTAGTGGGAATCATCGCAGCAAGGAGGTGGAGGGAGATTTATTAACAACAAAGCTATTTATTGACACCCAAACTGGTAATTAACACTAAAACTATTTATTAACACCAAAACCAGCTCCTTATTTTAATGAATTCTGTCCATTTTGGGCTCACCACTGCCCTGGGAGCTCATGGACAGCTCATGGAGCCCCTGAATCTTCCTTTAGGACCACACTGTGCAACATCAGATACCCAGATTTGTGCTTGGCTTTATCAGTCACAAGTTATTTGCATGTGCTCCCCCAGCAAATGAGTGCAATTCCTCTGGATTTATCAATTACTTATCGATAACCTCATCAAAAATTGGAGAAGTCACAGGACAATTCTCCACGTGAGAGAAACAGGAAACTCCACTGAAACTTAAATTAAAGCTTTTTTTTTTTTTCCTGGTCAAACACAGGGTGCCCCAAGAGGTTTTGGAGTCACCACCCGTGGAAACATCAAATCCCAGTTGGGCTGGGTTACTCCACCCTGAATATTTGTTCTGACAGCCACATATATACCCCCAAAATTAAGAATATTAGGAATAATGAGAGTAAAGGAATTATTCCTGGAGCAAAAAGAAAAGCATCAGCACTAAAACCGCACATCCACAGACACAAAGTCTGAATCTTAATTAGAAAGTCAATTATTATCCATGCCTCTTTAAGGAGAAAAATTAAGACTAGTGGGGAAATTAAAGTGAAAATGAGGCACGAAGCAGTTGTTTGATAAAATTCCCGTTAGCTCTGACAAGCTGGGAGCTGGAGCTGGTTTAAAGGTGATGGATTCCATAAATCCCAGAAGATGCACGAGCACAGACACACAAGAGCAGCAGTAATTCTGACAAACACCCACATGGCCACAGGGAAGGGATGTTAATGTTTGACTAATACATGAATTTACCAAAGGGCACGATTTAGTTAATGGCACAAAGCAAAATATGTGTGACTGAAGTGCTGGAAAAAAATAGGGATGTCAAGATTTCACCTGATTTTGATGCTAATTGGGTGGAACTATTAACAGAGATGAGCTGAATATGAAATGAAGGGCTGTAAAAAAAAAAAAAAAAAAGGTTTTAAAATGCCTGGAAAGACTTGGCCATTACCAGGTAACAATGCAGAAAAATCCGGGTCCCATAATTACAATTTATTTACTAAATACGAAGGTGTACAGAGCAGGGGTTGCATTTGAAGGCCTGCCAGGAACATTTCACCCAACCAGGAGGGACTGGAACATCTTCTTACAACCCTGGAATCAAATCCAAGCAAAGGGGATCATTTTTGATATTGGCATAAACAAGCAGGAGTGAGAGAAAGAGCAATAACCCTAAAAAAACCAGTCAGAGCGTCATAAACCCACTGAATTTACACAGGTGCTGAAGTGCTCATTTTGGGAGCCTTTTTTGATACAGCAAAATGCTGCATTTTGGATTTTATTGAGCTCATCAAATTCAACGTTGAAGGTAGAAAATAAAAAAATAATAAAAAAAAAGAGGTTTGCAAAATGACTCAACTTTAAATGACATTTCCAACTCTGTGCCTGCAATTCTGCATCAATGCAGCCCCTGAACTGAAAGCTTTTATTAGGAATTAAAATGCCTTAAAACTACTCCAGGGGATTTCCACAGGTGTCTCTGTGCAGAAGCTTTTCCAAAGAGCAGGGTTTTTTCTTTTTTTTCAGTGAAAAACCAGTTTTACCAGAAGCCTTTCATTCTGCTCCTGTAGTTGAGGGAAAAAATGTATTTATAGCCTATTAGACTCAATTAAATAGCAAGAAGCATTCATCTTTCTTTGCCATTGTTCTCTCCCTCCGAGCTCTGAGGGAGAGCAGTGGAATATTTTAGTCTAAATGGTCTCTCCTGATTTAGAGGCATCACTTTGTGCCAAGCAGGAATCAAGAACTGGGAAGATTCTGGCTGGGTGAGTTACACAGGAGACCCGAAAAAAGAAAATCTCTATTTTCACCTGCTTAGAATTTCACCAGTGTTCAACCATCTGGTCACAAACCTGTCTCCAGCTCTTCCCAGCGCTCCTGAATGGAATATTTCTGTGATTCCACCCAAAGCTCAGCACGTAGGGAACACACAGGAATCCTCACGTAACAGCAGAGTGCCAATGGATAAAATATTATCACTTTGCCTTCCTCAGCCATAAATCCCCTGAGGGAACCAGGAGAGCTCCTGGAGCAGGAGCTGTGGCCAGATGTTGTCCCCTGGAGCCAAGTCCTGTCTTGATAAAGCTTTTCCTAAATGGGATCAGTCTAATGCTGGAAACAATCCTTAAGCTGCCGTTTAAGTCCGACCTCCAAAAATTCAGTATTAAGAAATCCTGTTAATAATTAGCCTCGTGTTACATCCAGTGCTGTGAGGAGAAGGAGGTGAGATGGAGATAAAACCTTCCAGGGTGGGAAAGAGGAGCTGTGGAGCCTTGGGGTTCATCCCAGCAGCTCTGGAGTGGGAGACACAGCTGAGACTTGTCCCAGCTGGATTCTCCTCTGTCCCTCCCAGAGCTGGGACAAACCCTGCACACAAAGAGTTAACAGGGAAAAGGGGCCCGGTGACATTTTCCTTCAGAAATTCAGATTTCTGAGGGGAACAACTTGGAGGTTCAAGGAGCAATTATGGTTGTTTCCTTAGCTCCTCTCCTCCCTTTGGGTCTGAAAAAGCCCCTGTATTGACCCGAATAATGAGCTGCAGCCAGCCAGGAAAGCACCACATTCCCAGTCCCTGGAAAGTAATCCGGAATAAAGCACACTTTTGTCTCCTCTCCCTGTGCTCCTGGAACGCCAGGCTGCCAGGAAAAGAGATTTTTGTGATCATGTGGGTGATAAGCAGCTGAAACACAAGATTGTGGCACAACTTAGTGCTTAAGAAGGCTCCTGGAACCCCAGGATGTATAAATAGTGGGGTAATAGGTGATTGATTGTGGGGAGGTTATTGGGGAATTGTTAATGGAAAACCCTGTCTGCTTGTTATACCTGGAATCTGAGAATCAAGAGAGTATCTGAGGGTTTAAGAAAACAATAACAAAAAGGGAGGATTATTTTTTAAAGGGTTTTTTCCAGAGAAGGAAACTTTCCCTCTGAGGAGTTACCAGGTCGGAGAGGCGAGGATGTGAAGGCTCTGAGAGAAGAGATGGTTGTAAGTGACACAGCCTGGATCACAGCTCCTTTTCCTAAACACAGGAGGAATCAGAGAAAATTTAGGGACATCAGTGGCTGAGGGGAAAAAAGGACGAGGCCATATCAGGATCTCACCCACTGAGCTCAGCCCACCCTGCTACACAGAGCGACTGCCTTGGAATTCATCTGCAGTTTCTTCTCCCGAGCTGAAGGACCCAGAAACTCCCACTAAATAAAACACCTCCTTCAGGAAGAAGAGACAAACCTTCCAGAGTGGACAGAATTGATGTCAGAGAGTAATTATATAAACCACTTAATTAAATGGCCCAGGCTCAAAGACAGGGACTTCATTAAACAGAAAAGCAGCCAATTGGAATCCATAAATAGTTTCCAAAGCCCGTCCATTTTCTAGAGCCATTTCACTACACAAACACTGAGAGCTGTACCCTTGAGAGAAGGAGAGGCATAAATCAGGTCCCAGTTCAGACAAACACCAATGCCTGGATGTTATTCCTTCTTCCCTCTAAAAACGTCCACGTGAAAGAGTAAAAGAAGGATTTCTCCTGCCTGTGTGATCAGCACATCTCTGGTTATTGAGCCCAAAGGCACGTGGGGAGCAGGTTTGGAGGGGTTTCTGTTCACATTCCTCGAGTTCATGAGCAGCCAAATCACACCAGACTGAAAAAGATGGGAAAACAAGGAGGAAGGAGGCAGATGAAGAAAAAAGAAGGGAGACAATCATGGCAGGGAGAAGAGTGAGTGAAGTGGAACAGCCAGAAGAAGGAAAGATGAAACTGATTGTGTTCAAAGAGCAGCTGGAGGTGGCACTCAGTGCTCTGGGCTGGGGACAAGGTGGGGACTGGTCACAGGTTGGACTCGATGGTCTTGGAAGTCTTTTCCAACCTCAGTGAATCAATGCCAGGGAAATATAAGTGGCCATTTAAAGGACATTTTCCTGAAACACAGTTTAATTAAATAAGATGGTACACAGTCATTTTCTTTCTCCAGCTCATTAGGACACGGGTTGTTAATTGCACTTATTAACAAGGCAGAGGGTCAAGGAGGTTTCCTTGACTGTTTGCATCACTGAATGGACGGAGAACAGGGGGCTGAGCAGGGAATTATCCAGCTGAGGGGGAAAAGTAACTTCAGGACAGGCTGATTTACTGAGGGGAATAAGCAGAGCCTGCCTCGAGCTGAGACCTCACCCCCAGACACTCTGAGTGACATTAGAGAGCGTTGTAGTCATCCTTTAGCAGATTTTATATCTTTATTTATTTACATCTTTATTTACATCTTTATTTACATCTTTAAAACATCACCAGATGCACTGCACCCAAACAGGGCCATCCCAGCAGCACCACCCCCCAAGTGACAGCCGGGACCAGGTTTCCTCTCACTGGGACAGCACCAGCCCCTCTGTCAAGTGAGGCTGATTCAATGTTCAGGCAGTTTCTTTCCCTTTACTGCTTCGCTCTGCAATTTCCTCCTATTTTTAAGAGCAGTCCCAGCACGGATTAAAGGTCCATGATAGCACACTATAAAAACTTCAAAGCAGCAACTGGAAGTGATTCTGCTTCTGCATTAGAAGCTCCTTGAAAAAGCTCCTGCTCTGAGGAGATAACAGCACAGCTTTGATTTTAAGGCTTTTGTATTGCTTGGAGTGTTTGTATATTAAAGTGACACAGCCTGGAGTTTTCAGATTTCATGGCAAGCCTTGAGACAACAAAAAGCAAATACCTTTTATCGGGAGCGTGGAGCGAAGCAACTCACGCAGCAGAGCTTAATATTTTGGCAACGTTCCCAAAAATATTCAACCTTTCACATCCAGGAGTTTAAACAGAAATTTAAGCAAACCTGAGCCAACGTTCCTGAAGAAGAACAGATTTGAAATTCAGAGAAACCCAAGATATCCCAGGGGCTGGTTGGGTTTTCATCCCGTGGTGGTGAACAAGCGCTGGCAGCGCTCTGGGAGCTGGAATGTGGCTCCAACCCCCTGATCCCTGGCACTTGGACCCTTTTCCCTGTGAACTGCATTAACAGGGCTAACAAACTGCTCACCTCACAGCCTTTGCTTCCCAAATCCCACTGAAACACCTTCCCTCCTGGGAATGAATTCCTCAGGTTTCCCTGAGCCAGTTCTCTGTCAGCCTCTGAGGTGTAGAGCTGAAAGCTGGGTTTATTTCTCAGCAAAACAGGGCTGGTACCAAATCAATGTTTGGCTGTCCCTCAGGTACTGATTTATTCTCTCCCAAAATCATTAATATTTTCCCCCAAAGTCTCTGGCACCTGGGCTCTTTGGTGCTGTGCCCTCACTACAGTGTTACCCCTCAGGATGGATGAACTCTGTGGGGATTTTCCCCCTGCTGCTCATTATCCCACCTGGATCTTCTCCACAGACCCATTCCTACTCCAACTGTTATTTTCCAGAGAGTTTCCTAACAGTTGTCCAGGGCAGGGATCATGGAGGAGTCCTGCTTCCAGGAATCAGCTGATGACTTCCCAATCCTGATTCTCCAGAGCTTTCTGGACTCCAATCCAAGCCAGGCAGCTCTGGGGACATCCCCAGAGTGCTGCAGGATGAAGCAGTGGGAGCATGGCTCTAAATCCTCTCTCCAAGCCCTCCTCTCATCCTCTTATCCCAGAGAACTCCAGGATTACTCTCAGAACGATGTATCCGAGGTGTTATCTCTGCCTGAGCTCTGTTTACTACCCCTGATCACTAAACCATGTCTAAACCTCCCAGCACATCATCTCCAGGTGCAGCTGCTTTTAAATCCACCTCCACACCCCATTCCCTCCGGGCACTGCACGATCCCAGCTGCTGGCTCACCCTTCCTGCTGTCATCCACATTTATTCCCAGCTTTTCCAGCAACACTTTGAGCAGCCAGCTCTAAAGGGATCAACTGTGGTGAAACCAAAGGAGAAGAACAGAATGGAAAAATCTCAACAGCTTGAAGCGTCTCGGAAGATGGGGACAAAAAATGTGAGAGAATCATTTCGGGCAGGAAACCGTGGAATCACAGCTTTCCACCCCAAAAAAGTGGGTTTGTTTCCTGACGACCGACGGCGGGACACAAACAGGGAATGAGAAAACAACATCTGAGAGAATCGTAAGGTTCAAAGAAACGCTGCCAACACTGAGCAAAAAAAAAAGGGTAAAAACAGGGTTTGGGAATGTTGTGGGTGTGACAGAAACTCAGCTAAATAGAGACAAATAAAATACCAGCAGGAAATGTTGATGGGGGGGAAAAACCTGGTGTGTAGAAGAGTGAGAAACTTATTTTGGAGCCAACACGGTGGTACGGGCAAATAATGGCATTTCTCAGGGAGAAAGTCTGTGCAGGGAGGAAAAGGGACAAAAGGGAAGGCTGGCCACCAAGGAGCTGGTTAAAGGAAAGGGAATTTTGGGAGAGACCTTTAAGAGCTTTGCCAAGAGGCCAAAAGAAGGGAGAGGTGCTCGAGGTGCTGAACATGGGGAACCTTCAGAGCCTCCTCCACGGCGGCGCCTTTTGGAGTGTCCAAATCCACACATCGGCCTCCAGTTCCGTAAAAAACCACTCTCGTTTTCCCAAGGAGAAGGAAAATCACGGCTGAGAAGTTCCTGCTGCTGCCCCAGCATCCGCAGCAGCTCCTGGGAGGTTCCTGCTGGCAAATCCCAGGCCCTGGCACCGCTCGGTGCCCTGGCAGGAATGAAATCCCTGCACGGAGCCCGTCATTCCCTGCTTTTGGAGAAAAGCCTCCTGGGTTGGGATGAGGGTTGATAAGAGCACTAAGAGGAACTCAGGAAGGAACTGGGAGTTCCAGGTGGCTTTTCCAGCTGCAAAGCCCCAGGAAAAGCCCGGAGCCCATCCCTGCCCAGGAGTTGGTGCCAGCTCAGCAGCTCAAAACCAGATTACTTGGCCTTGCTCGCCCTTGGGATTGAATCTCGGCTATTTTTATTCCATCCCGTCCTAGGAAAGACAAAATCCCCTGCAAAATAAACACTGAGAGCGATCCTCACCCTAAGGAGCTACTGATACCCCTGCATCAACCCAAAAATATCCCGGGAGGGAAATCTGGGAGCAAATGAATGGGATGAGCTAAACCAAAGGCACGTGCTGCTCTGGGAGGCGAAAACGCTGCTCTAAGGAAACATTTCATTTCATTTCCCACCTAAGAGGCTCTGCCAGAACAAAACACGTGAGCAGAAAGCCCAGGAAAATGGAATCAGGGCTATTTCTGAACTCCTTATCTCGATTTCGGAGCCCATAAACTCCCTTTCCCCCCCGTCACGTGGATGCAATATTTCCATAAAGTGGATTTTAGTGAAGTGGGAAATCAAATTTGCAACAGCGATGGCTGCAGGAAATCACCATAAAACACTTGATGTTTCCTGACACTTAAAATAATACTCTAATCTGGTTTTCTAAAGCTTTGCAATAAACTCTGCTGCCTGGAAATCAGGTAGAAATCAGGGGGGGTGAACGAATCCAAACACAAAATTATGCAATGAACGTTTTCATTGCAGACAATTAGGGGACATTATATTTTTAAAGAACTGCAGATTAAACCACCTGAAAAACGAAATATTTAACGCCAGCAATCAAACTGAGAAATAAATTGAGTTTATCTTGTTTTCACGGGTAAAAAGCTGTCTCACAAGGAGATGCTTCCTCACTCCCATCCGTACATGGATGTTCTGGAGAGCTGCTGGGGAAACATCCCGGGTTTCTTTTCCACGGGGGTTATTTTGGTCACTAGTGGAGTTTCACATGCACACGAGGAGCTAGAGGCTATTTTTTGGTACCAGAATGATCTTTATCCTGCTATTTTTACTTCTCATTGCCGTGCTTTTGCCCTTGGCCTCTCTGCACAGCTTTCCCACTCCCATTCCTCCCCCAATCCCAGTTATTTGGCATCCTTTCCTAGGATTTCCAAGGAATAAAACCCCATCCTGTTTTATTCTCCTTAAAAACTTTGAATTTAAGGGCTCAATTTTCCAGCAGAGCCCAAACACTGTTACTCAGCCTCGTGCTCTCACTGTGGTTTTTTTCTGCATAACGAGACATTTAGAATATTGCTTTTATTTTATGAAATTTTATATCTATTATAAATA
>VZRR01008719.1:230763-262466 GCA_013398015.1 Oreocharis arfaki | reverse complement strand
TAATAAATAAATAAATATATAATACGTATTACAAGATATAATATCTACAATATGTACTATCCATAATACGTATATATATTATATTTTAGAAGAAATTTCTAATAAATTATTATATTTTTATAATAAATAGAGATCTACCAGATATGCTGACAGCTGGGAATCTGACCAGTTGAAATGTGCATTAATAACCTGAATAATTCACCCCAGTGGGGGCTTTGTGGCACCAATCATTCCTTTGCAACAAACCAGTGAAGAAACTCAAATACCCTTCAGCCAAGGAATGGCTGAGCAGGAAAAAAAAATCAAAGTATTCCCATTTCCAGGCTTAAGTCTCTGAGCAAAAGGCTCCATTTTGTACCTCTGGCATAAATAAAATATAGTTTGTGCTGATCCCAGGGCCTTTTCTGGCTGGAATAAATACTTCAAAGCATTATGATGGGTTTAAAAATAGAATATTTTGGCCTGCCTGAAGGCTGTGTGGCACCACTCGATGTGCCAGGGCAAAAGCTGGAGCTCTGCTGCTGCTTTGCCTCGTTCTGCAGAACGAAAGAGCTCGGTCAGGTCACAGAAACACAACACCAAGGATGTTGTGAAGCATTTAAATCACAGGCACCGATGGCACGGAGCTTTCCTGGGAAAAAACGGAGTGGCCACGAGGAAAGAATTCCTTGGAAGTGAAGGAAAATTGAAGGAAGCTACAGAGCAATGGTCTGAGCAGAACAGGGTATCTGACATATTCCTAAACCTCAATAAACAGAGGGGAAAAAGAATCTCATTTTTCTGTATAGAACATGATCAATTCTGGGCATAATTTATAAATTATTTCTAAATAAAGTGCTTGGAGCATCCCATTCCTGGTGGCATCCCATTCCAGGGAATAATGCCATCATTATGGGCACTGTAATCCAATTAATTTTTCCCCACTGCACGGATGTAGATGTAGAAGGGAAGGAAAAGCCAGCCCACCTTAACTACAACTCATAAATCAAATTAAAACCCCACAGTACTGAAAGCACTGAGAGGGGAAAATGCTTTATAAATAGATAACAAACCTCAAAGTTCACGGATCCTTTCTCAAGGAAGCAACACAAAACATTATTAATTCCAACATCCTCTCCAGGGCTTTGTTTGCAGGTTTATTTGAGGGGAAATTTTGACAAGGTCCCTCTTTGATGCGTCCCTTTCGGGGTTATTTCAGGAGGAGTTTTTGGAAGCGGCGTCGCCACCCGAGCGGGCAGGATTTTGGTGAATTCTGCCCTTGGAAACGGGATTATTGTGTCCTGATGTGCAAAGCACACGCTTTGCGTGGGAGCTGCCAGGGTGAAAGTCGGAATTACATCCGAGCCATGAAAATTCCTGGTCCAGAATCCAGCCTGGGGTTAGGTTTTCACACCCCGCTCACATCAACATCCTACAAACGCCCGGGGACAGGGTGGGACCTGGGGAAACACACCCTGAACGCATCACACGAAGGAATGTTGGTGCAAGATCGGAAGAATGAGTGACTAATGATTAAAAACCCAAGAATTCTTAAAATCCAGGTGCTTTGGGAGAAGAAGGGACATGGGAAGACAGGAACATGACCTGATAAAATGGATAAAACACCAAGCAAAGCCCCGTGGCCACGCTTCGGTTCCAAAAGTGCTCCCTGGCCACGCTGTTTTCCCACACGGATGCAAGACAAACTTGATTTAACACCAATTATCCTTCCCAGCACGTTCCCATGGCACTGACATTTCACCCCAAAAACGTGGCCAAGGACTGCCCTCGGACAGGCCAAATTCCGTGTCAATAATCCCACAGTGCTGCCCCTCACACAACATCTCCCCAAGCAGCCAATGAAGGATTATTTTTTTCCAGCTTTGTTTCTGTTGCCACTAAATCCAAATATCCCCCCCGTTTTCTAGGGAGAGACTCGCCAGCTTTTAGGAGGAGCCCTCCTAATTCTGCATTTAGCAAATCTGTACCAAATCCAAATATCATCATCACCGCTGCTGTGGTTCTGCCCAAGAACATTTCCAAAGGATGTTGTTGGCTGGGATGAAACATGGGATTGCTCCTTGGGCCTGGTTCAAGATGCTCATTTGAGTCGATCCCAAAATCCAGAGCTTTGGTGTGGGTTTTAATGGACTGTATTCTTTCCTAATTGCATTGCACGTTCCACATTTCTGATGGCCAATAGAGGAGGTGAACGGGATATAAAAAAACCCCAAATTCAGTGAATGGTATTTACAAAATTCCTTTGTTTTCCCTTCAGTGCAACCACAAGGATTTGGAAGGGAATGAGAAGAGACACGGAAAATTGAGTTTGCCCAAAGCACCGGACTGAGGAGCGCAGCTTAGTCCTGGGAGAGGGAGGGGATATTCTTTACAGAGAGGAAAAGAAGAAATCCCACAATTCTTTCATGAATTTCAGTGGGAAAATAGGAGAGTTGGGGAGAGAGAGTTCCCCAGCGCTGATCTGCTCCGAGTGCAGATTCCTGCACGGAACACCCCTCTGGACAAATGCTTTTCTATCCCATTTCACCACCCCGGTCTCTCCTTCACGAAGAACAAGAACTGCAAAACCCATCACCAACCCAAAACTTCTGCAGGCCGCAGTAACACAAGAATTGTTGAGTTTCTCCTAAACACAGAACCTGAGATGAGAGATCTTAAATAGTGGAGATAAATCTGTGCAGAGAGATACTCCTGTGAAGAGATCAGCAGGTGACAAGGAAGTTCTGTCCCCACCTGGCAGCAGTTCAGGGGGACTGACATTGGAACGCTCCAGGTAAGTGCTGACAGCTGGAAAATAAAGCCCTGCACTAGGCAAAAAGGAGAAGAGAGGGAAAAAAAAACCCTGATAAAAGAATAGGAAGTGATTTATGAGTAAGGGAAGCAAAGGCATGTGGTGCAGCTGCGAAGGTCAGTACCTGGGAGAGCACATAAAGGCACTGCCAGGAGCTCCCAGCAAAACGAGCAGGAGATGTGAGAACAACCTGGCTCAGCAGCAGGGCAGGGAGGGCTCAGGAGCAGCAGGATAAGGACAGCAAGAAGGTGAGACTGGGCTGGGCTCAGAGCTCCTGACAGAACTGCCCAAGCAGGGGGAAAAGGAGGATGAAACGAAATGGTTTGCACAAAACCTTGGGCTTCTGCAGCTGCTGCAGGTCTGGGGATCTGGTGGGAGACAAGGGGCAGCAGAATCATGGAATCACAAAGGGCTT
Source organism: Oreocharis arfaki (assembly GCA_013398015.1). Taxonomy (NCBI): domain Eukaryota; kingdom Metazoa; phylum Chordata; class Aves; order Passeriformes; family Paramythiidae; genus Oreocharis; species Oreocharis arfaki. The sequence goes on along the minus strand of VZRR01008719.1, from coordinate 259,260 downwards.
GGGAGTGCAAGGACCTTAAAACCCATCCCATTCCAGGGGCAGGGACACCTTCCACTGTCCCAGGCTGCTCCCAGCCCTGTCCAACCTGGCCTTGGGCACTGCCAGGGATCCAGGGGCAGCCACAGCTTCTCTGCACCAGGGCCTCCCCACCCCCACAGGGAGGGATTTTTTCCTATTCCAAACCTTCCCTCTTTCAGTTTAAAACCATCTCCCCTCGTCCTGCCAGGACCAGCCCTGGTGCTGGAGGCAGATGTGGAGCCTCCTTCACACCAGGGGACGTGGGACCCCTCCCTGAGTTTAAAAGGCTGTGCAGGAATGGCAAGAGGAGCAGGAAATTATCCAATAACACACCAGGAAATGACCAGGATGGCTCAAATCCATCACAGAATCCTTAAGGTTGGGAAAGACCTTTAAGACCATCGAGTCCAACCCACCCCCAGCACGGTGACCACTAAACCACGTCCTCAAGTGCCACATCCACACCTTTTCTAAACACTTCAGGGATGGTGACTCCACCATTAAAGCACTTTATCACCAGGCTCTCCACTCCCCTACAGCTCCCTGGAAAGCTCTGTTCCTCATTCCAGTTCCACTGCTCAGGCGAGCAGCTCCAATTCCTGCCTGGTTGTTTGACCCCATTTCAGCTAATTCAGGTTAAGAGAAAGAAATTCCCCTCCCAGTAACAGCTGTCTGCACAACTCTCATCCCCCCAGAGTGTTTGGGGACAAGCCACAACATTATTCATAATAAAGGCTGAAAAGAAAGAGGATGAAGCAACTCCTATTTAAAAATAAATGAATGAGGGTAAGTTACTACCTCCACGCTTCTAAATTGTTATTCCCCTCGTGAGCAGCTTTCCACAGCTTATTCAAATTCACATATTGTCCCTGCAGTAGATGCAGCACTAGAAAAATAATTACAGAAGATGACAAATGAAGTAAATGGTGCCCAAACTGTGGCTATAAAACAACAAAAAAAAGCTGTCTGCTCTGTGTCGAGTGTTTTGAGCTATTCTCAAGCAAGTTCAGAGGTTAATTCAATAAATATAATGGTGTTTGCCAGCTTCAGAACCTGTGCAACATCACCCTTTAATGCACCACAGGCCCAGCATCTCCAGAGAGGGGTCATTTATCCCAGCAAAGGGAAAATCCTGCTCCAAGCCCTCCTGGAAAAGACTGCAGAAGTTAAAATTTAATGAGCAGGCTGCTGAAAATGGATAAATTTATGCTGAAACCAAATAGCTGCTTAATTCTGAGTTCTTGGGCTCTGATAAGGAGATGAAAACCTTGAGGAGGAGGTGGAGTCTGGGGCTAAGGAGGCTCCTCACGTTTGGTGATGATGATGAGGAGGAGGAGGAGGAAGAGGGGGTTTCCAAGCTCCCAGCTCCTGGCCAATCCCAGGAATGCTGCACTAATGCACTACAAAGCCATTCCCCCTTGTGCTTGCAGCAGGCAGCTCCACAAGCACTTGGCATTTATCTCTTTTCTTAAAAAAGTNAAAATTATTTTTAAATCTTATTTTTATTCTTTTATCTTATCTTATTTTTATTTTATCTCGTTTATCTTCTTCTCCACTTCATTAAAGATGGGTCATTCCAGAAGGGACACGGCAGCAGTGGAACTGTTGCCCCCATGGAACCCGGTTTGGTTTTATGGAGCAGAGGGAACGGGAGTTAAATCACTGGAATTTGGGAAAGGCAAACACCAACTGCGTGGCAGAAGGTATTCCTGACCACAGGCAAAGCCTGCTGCTGCTGCTCACTTTTCCTGGCACACCTGAAGGCTGAATCCCAAGGAAAACAGGGAAATAAATTGTGATTTGGGACTGTCTGATTGGAGATTCCCTCTCAGGGGCACAGCTCTGTCCCAGCCCTGTCCTCAGCCACCCTCCCAGCTCAGGAACTTCATCCTTAGCACGGAGTGAAGATGAAATCACGACCATGCATTTTAATTTGATCAGCTGAAATGATTTTTTTTTTTCTTCTGTTAATGCAAAATTAGCCTCAGATTGTACTTTAAAAAGAAAAAAAACCCTACAAATGAAATCTAATAGTGTGAACAGCACAGAACGAGTGTGGAGGAAGTGTGGGACACAGTGCAAGGAGCAGAAACTTAACTCCATTTTTAAATTTAGGGGATTGCAGCCTTAAGGTTGTTAACTCTGCTTTTCCAGACATCCTTCAAACATTTAAAGGAAAATAGTAAATTAAAGGGCATTTTCCTACTCTCACTATAATTGTGCCTACACCTCTGCAGCTGCAGAGTTTATTGAGCACATAACATGCAGTCCTAAAAAATCATTGATGGGGAGGGGATTTATTCTACACAGAAGTGGCCAAATTGCTGCTGACGTGGGACTCACACCTCAGGTTTTCCTCCCTAAATTTATAACGGCACAAACATTTCCTAAATAAATCCCAGAACCCAAATGAAAACCTGAGCACAGGACTAAGGACGCTGTAGAGGTAAGATTCGAATTTCAGATGGAATTGTTGCTTCAGACGTGAATGCCAAGCCGTGTACCAATCCAGAATTGAGCATTTGGGAAGACAGGAGCAACATTCCTAAATGGGAATAAACTACAAAGCCCTGGATTCCCAGGACTGGGGAAGGCCTCACATTTGTGCACTTCAGGAGGACAAGAACAACCTGCACCTTCTGCTCCAGGAACCTGCTGCTTCCCCAGTGCTGCCTTTGCAATGCAACATTCACAGATCAGAGATGAAATGCTTCCCTCTATAAAACCACTCTGGAGATGGAGCAAGAGAAAAGCAGAAGGAAAAGCCTGGTGGAACCACGCTGGTTCCAGGCACGGATCCAGTAACCCCTCTTGCAGCCCACTCCTGTTCATGGCCCTTCCCTCTGCACCCTGAAATCGCTGCTGCTCCAGGAACGACAAGAACAGCTCAGGTGAAGGTGTTGGTTTGGGATTTTCCTGCCAAAAATGTGGGATTTCTCCATCTCTCCACGCACAAGCACCCACAGCAGCATTTGGAGACCCAGCGGGGTCAGGAGCGACCAGTTCAAGATGCTTCTGGCAGGAAGGTGATGATGCTCCCAGGATTTCTGACCACATTAATCCAATCAAAAATGCCCTTAAAGCTGCCTGTACCACTTGCACTTCACTGAGGGCAGCAGTACTCGGAATATTGCAGGAATTACCTCGGTATGAACAGCACAAGCTCTAATAAATACATACACTGTCTATCCGTATTGTAACACTTATATAAATAATAAATTCAGCCTCTCTAGTGCCAGGCAAGTCCTACACAAACATCCTCTTGCTTTACACACACTGCAACAAAATTCCTCTCCCCAAAGCTGTCGTCTCTTTGAACTCAAAAGTCAACTCAGAGCAAGGCAAAACTGTTTAAAGATAAATGATGTGCAGCCCTCGCCAGAAAAGCTGGGAGGAAAACACAGGAAAATGCTCTCCTTTCTTCTGGCTGCTGACAGCTCCAGCCTGCTTTGTTGTTTCTGACACAGCAGTGTAGTAAAAAAAGGAGATGATTTGCTCGGGTGAGCTGGGAGTGGGAGCTGTGGAGTATTTTGGGGACTTGATGTTCTGCAGCCCTCGATGCCAATCTGAAGCCTGGAAGTGGCACAGAGAAGCCAGGGTTTGTTATCCCAAGAACATCATTTCTTCCCAATGCTGCCAGCATCACTTGGAGAAGAGCAATTTGCAGCATTTTTGCCCATTTTTTGGCGGTGATGTGGGAACTGGCAGGATTTATGTCTGTGACGGGACCCAGAGAAACAGCGAGCACTGATGGGCTTTAACCTATACAAGGACATTTATGTTCTTATTTCTATACCCAAAAATAAAATAATGGACTTAAACTCAGCTGCTGGGGTTGGGACACGATATAAAAATGACAAACCTTGTGTACACAAAATCAGCTCCCGGTAAATCTGCAATAACATGATCTGTTTTCATAAATTCTTTATCAGGGCAAGCCTGGCACTGGGGTTGACGATGTTGCTGTTCAAAATGTGCATACAAATTAAATCAGCTTCATGATCTTGGTGCTTGGCTTTACACTAAGTGCTGGTGCTGGTCCACCACAGAAAACACGGCCAGTTACTCTGGGAAAATGCAACAAAAAACTGCAGTAATTGTTCACAGACAGGCTCCCCATCATCCCTGAGCAGCTTTTACCACCCAAATCCTCTCCATCCTGAAGGCTCCTGCAAAACTCAGCCCCCAAGGTGAGCTGCTTCCACCTACACCCTCTGACAGGAGGCAAAGGGACACTTTGGAGCCCATTGAGCCACCCAAAGCAAACAATTCCTGCACAGACGAGTTCCCACCTGGAGAAACCACGCACAGAGAAATGATGTCAGGTACCTAAAACAATCCAGCCACGCTTCGGGCAGGGCAGGAACTTGCAAGGCAGGAAAAATGTGAGCACACAACTTTGGGGCCGCTCCCTGAACGGCCCAAATACCAAGGGCCGAGGTGAATTCCAGAAAATCCAGCTGGAATGACCCTTTTCCTAAAGCAGGGCCTGAAGTCCAGGCCTTGCCCTGCAGGCTCCCAGCTGGCTGGGCACTCCGAAAGCAGCCCAGAGCCCTGCTCTATCCTGATCCCACTCTGTTGCTCCTGGGGAAAAGCAGGATGCACTCCCAGGCACAAATTCCCCCTGTGACTGCTGCCAGCACTGAGCTGATGGTTTGGCGAGAGCAAGGGGAGAAAAATGCCACTTGAAAGCCACTTTCCCTAAACTTTAAACCCTCCATAATTTCCTCCCACTCTCGGATCTGAGGCACGTTGAGCAGCAGCTCCTGTTCCAGGGGAAAGCTGTCCTTCCAGGAGGAAGCTGTCAGGCTGATTAATAGGAATATAAAATGACACTATTAATACCACCCAAGGGCAGATCCCTGCTGAATACAAACTGCAGGAGCTGCTCCACTGAATTCCAGCCTGCAAACTGCCAGGAACTCTATCAATAAAGGGATGCTGCCCTGCCATTGTCAGGGAGAAATGCTGAGGCGGGCAGGGGATGAGGGGAAGTGTCTGCGCCAGAGGGAAGAGGAAAATAGAGAGCACCAGGAGAAATAAAAGCTCCCATTCTGGGAAAACAGGGAATGGGAGCTGCCCTCACTCACAGGGACAGCACAGCTGGCAAGGGGGGTGAGAAGGAATAAAGCCTGGGATGGGATGGTTCAAGGGAAAGGCGAATTTTGCCAATGTAAATGCATGTATTACATCCAAATTCCACATATCCAGGAAGCCCATGATCCAAACCTTGCTATTTCTGCCACAGAAGCTCAAAATCCAACTTTACATATATAATATATGTATATAAATACGTGAATATACACACGTGCACTACAGAAGTCTCTGCAGCCACTCATAAAGAATGAACAAGGAAATTAAAATAATTAAAAGGCCAAAATAACAGGCCATGATAATTTTAGTGAAGTCTGGAGAGTTTAAAATGCTTTCGTGATTTTTAATTCTTGGTAGTGCTCTGCTGCCTGTGGTTTTGCAGCTGCTCTCCAGGAACACAACTGCAAGTATTGTTATATATCAATATATTCAGTTTAGTGCAATAAATCTCATCCATCACTGCCAAGCTGACAGGACAGATTTTCCTGCAAAACATGAAAGATAAGAGACAGATATTCCTGACTCTGTTTATGGCTGCCCCTCCTCAAAGCCCCTTAGATAAATTACTGTATTTGGGGCTTCACCAAGGAGCTGGGAATGCAAGGTGTGTTTTATATTTATGACCTGTGACAGAATTCCAGTGAAAATAGGAACTGGAAATTGTGATCCCAGAAAAAAACCACCACAGAGTAGGGCACCCTCTCTATTTCAGGGTCATCACTGGGCATTATTTGATGATTTTGTCAGGATGCTGGAGCCAGGGAAGAGGAACTTTTGCTTCAGATTAGGAACCAGTTCTGGTCAGTGCAGAGGAGAAAAGTTTGTGCTCTTTACAGATCCACACAAATGCTCTTCAAAGAAACAGCTCCAGCTGCAAATTGACCGTGAAGAACAGCCCAGAAACCAACTCTGAGCGATCTCAAGAGCCAAATTCCTCCACAAGCTCAACTCAGGGTTGAATTTGTGACCCTGCAGCAGGGCTGGGTCTCAGACACGGCTCTGGTTGTGCATTCGGGGCTGGGAAGAAGCTTCCAGCTCCTTTTTTCCAGCCTTGCCCTCCCAAGGCCTGGCTGGGAAGGGTCATTAGGCTGAGCAGGTCACAGCTTTAATCCAGGGAAAGCCATTAACAAAAACCCTGCCCTCAAGAGCCCCCAAAAATAGAAATATATTTCTGTTATGAAAGAGATACATCCTGCAGGGTCAATGAACACCTTCATGTGCTCCCCTCCAGCCTAATGGACCGACACCAAAGCATTTCCCTTTCTGCCTTCTCAGCTCCTCCAAGATAAATATTAATGGCAAAGCACGGAGGGAACACTCCAGTGACTCCTCTGCAGCTATTTCAGACTAAATAAGCGCTTTCAAGTGGTTTTTTCTTCCCACCAGATCCTCTCCTCTGAATGTTTTCTGGATTTTGCTTGGGTTTCTCCTCGGTGCCATTTAAAGGCTTGCACAGAGCTGGGTTTGAGGTTGGTGCAAAGCTGCCACGTGTGGGGAGAGCAGCTCTGTGGCAGCAAAATGCAGTTTTCCTGAAACCTCTTGGCTGGGAAGAAAAACCCCCTGGGAGGGGTGAATCTGCACGGAGGATTTAATCTCTGAGTGCTCAGCCTCCCGCACACCACCACCAGCAACCCCATGCTCTGAGCAAAGGATACTCAGAGCCCAAAAAAGATTTTCCTGTAGCCATTTATCCTGTGTGATAATGCAGGGGGAATACAAATAACACATCCGAGGCCCAGTTCTGTTAAATATCTGTTTGCAAATGTTACACTTCTGCTTTTAACAAAGGCAGCGTGGATGTGTCCACACGCGACCTGAACATCCCCTGGAAATCACTCCTGCGGAGCTGGTGTTGTTTCTTTTAAGGTTTTCTTTCCTCTAATGGGCAGAAAATTAATTAAGGCAGCATCTCTGCCCTTCCATAGTGCCCAAAACACCCCTCAAGGCCCAGGGCTTTCTCCCTCCCTCTGAGAGCTCAGGGTATTGTAACAGAGAGCTCACTCTGTGCTCCCCAGGATGAAACAGAGTCTAAATCCCCAAGTAAATATAAAATGAATAATCTCGAGTCTGCACGTTCTAAAAATAGCTCTCATGCACATTCTGCTATGAATAATTCCTCAGGTTAGGAAAACCGAAGTGCCTTTTAAAGCTGAGACCACAGAGTCTGCACTTTGGGCAGGGAGGGAGCTGGGGGCACTTCTGCCCAAAAAAAGGTGGGCCTGGATCATTTTCCCTGGGTTGTTTTGATGCCAGAGCTCATTTTCCAGGATCATTTTCTTCCATTGATACAACCCTTCACACATCCATATTCCTGGAGATCTCAAGGAGGTGTTTTCCATTCATAACTCACAGAGATCTTTACAGCAGATCTTTACACGCCCTAAATCAACAGAGACTGGGATAACCCTGGATCCAGGAGGGATGGGGGCACTGAGGTGCCCAGGGCAGCTGAGACCTGAGTAGTGCAGGAGGAGCTGCCACCAGCACATCCCAAAGGGGTTTGTATCCCAGCCTGCCCCAAAACCAGCAGGGATAAACACATTATTTCAAGAAACTTCAATAAAACGAGCCAGGAAAATACAAATTCCAGATGTAGACCTCATCCCTTCGCAGATGTATAAACACTAAATAATTGTTTTGGGTCAAGACAGACAAAATATCTTTGAAAAACTGACTTAAGCAGGATAGAAATAAACCTGGGCACCTATTTGATTCAGCGAGTTAATTAGGAACTTGTTTTCCTTGCATGTGGACCGCAGCAATTTCTGAGGATGAAGCTGGAGTGATGGTTTAAAAAAGTGCCAGGCAGTGCCACCACCACTGATTCCATCTTCCTTTGGAAACAAAAGCCTTTTTAAACCTGGAACTCTGCTGAATTTCTCATCTGATAAAGTTAACTCACAGCAGAGTCAGGGTTTAAATCACAGCTAATTGCCCAAAGGCTCCTTCCTTCCTTCCTTCCTCCGCTGTGAAGTCGGGCAGGGAAAAAGAAAAATCAGGGAATTACATCTTTTGAAACAGAACTTTCTGCCTCAAAGAACACTCTATAAATAGTGCAAATTTTCGTGCAGTGCTGTGTCACCCAACAGGCTCCAGGCAGAGCCACCTGACCTGGGGACATCGCTCCATGCCACAACTCAACAGCCAAAAAAATCCAACCCAGGAGTTCCCAGGGAATGTTTGTTGCGAGGGATGGCAAAAAAAGCCCCGAAATTCCGTGAGGATTTTATTTGAGAGAGCAATACCCGAGTCACAAGCAGTGCCATCTCTTCAGCACTCGGTGAGAATTCACAAATCAGATTATTCAACTTGCCACAAATCAGAGAAAAGTGAACGTTTACGTAACACAGGCACCAAAAAGGACTCCTAACACTGATGTTGCTTCCCACAGCCTTTCCATAGGAACAGGCTCAAAAAGCCATTCTCTCTTCATTTCTCCTTTCCTGCTGAAAGCCACAATTATTCCAGCAACTCCACATGCTCTGCCCTGGCAATTTGTAAATGAAAAGCTGAGATGCCGTTCGTTAAGGCCGGCTAATTAAAAGTGACTGTATTTATCAGGCTGGCTGTGCAAAGTGAAGGAAAACTGCATGTTTTCCTCCCTGAACATCACTGAAACAGGCTCAGAGCTGTGACTTTGGCTGCTTCTGGAAGTTATTCACAGCAGCTCCTGTCAAACAACTTTTTAGCCTTTTAAAAAAAAAAATCTTCAATTCCTCAACAGCCAAAAAAAAAAAATCCACCAAAAAAACCCTCCCAAACAGCCAGGAAAAAACCAAACCAAACAAAAACCACTGAAAACAAAACAAACCCCCTAAACTTACAAGGGCCTACCAAAAATTGCACTTAAATTTTACATGAAGTTAGAAGTGGGGCCTGAAATGAGGAAATAAATTGCTCTCCATTTCAGGCCCCAGAATAAAAGCTGTGTACAGCTGACTGGGCTAGGCCTGGACAAACCAAAGGAGAGAGGGAAGCCCGTGATGCCAAGCAGGATTTGGGGTTGTTCAGGGAAACAGCCGGAAAACAGGAGCTGCCTCCCCTCAAACCACTCTGATCACTCATTCCTGGGGGTGATGCTGGAGGAGCAATAACTGCATTCTCTTTCCTCTCACCCTATAATCACCCACTCCAGTATCACTTTTGGGCAGCTCATCAAACCCCACAAATTCAAAGCCAGGGATTACAGGCAGATCCAACGTTAATCCGGACCCGCTTTCCTCGCTGCACGTCCAGGATCAGAAGAATTCATCTCGCACGTTTTGCTGCGGGTTTGTCTGACAAGAAGTGTCCAGAGAAAGGTTTGCTGGCTGTTAAACAGGAGGGTTTGCAGGGTATTCAGCTGCTCAGGGCCGTGGTAAATAAGGAGCTATTTAGTGGCTGAAATAACCGGCTGAAAACCTCACTCAAAAGGAGTAATTACCAAAAAATAAATGTATTTTCACAGAGCTGAGGATGAACTGGAACAGGTTTTCACGCTGAGATTGGGGGATGTCTGCTACCACTTCCAACATTTATTTTCCACCTGTCCCAATACCAGCACACCAGCAGGCCAGGCAGGGATGGGGTGGGATTTCTGGAGCAGACAGAGGGACACGAGGGAGGCTGGTAAATGTGGAATTCATGGCTTTGTGCTGGCCCTGGATCAGAGCGTGCCACGCTCGGAGCTGCTCCCCAGTGCCGTGACTAATTCATTCTCCTCGGGCTGTCCCCGCTCCTCACAGGACACACGACTTTTTCCTAAGAAAATCCAAATCTTTCCCTCACCCCATCCTGGATATTTTTGTCTTAGCATTCAAAAAATGGCTTTGTGATACTTAACGAATCTGCTGGTTGGGTTCTTGCTGATCTGAATCTATTCAGGCCTCAAGTAAATCACAATCAAAATTTAAAGCAGGAACAGGGCATGTCCCCTCCTATCCAAACCTACACGAGAAGTTAAACTGGATTTAAGGCGGATTTAAATTCCTCTAGGTGACACAGTAGGTTTAAAATTAAAGCACCTCTTAAAAACCTGCAACTGCATTATTTTTTCACTTTGGTCAAACTCCCTGGAAGAAAAGCAGCAATTACCAACTCCCCCTCCCTGCAAACCCTGGGAAGCCAATTCTGCTCTGCTCAGAGATGAGGAGGTTACAAACACCTCTTGCATGCAAACCTGCCCAATAAATCTGAGTTTTCTTCTCACTGTTGTACATGAAGATCACTCAGGAGCAAACAGTAAAGCAGCAATAAACAAAATACATCCCAAAACGTGTTGGCTGAGCAAATCTGGAACCCAAAATCATCTTAAATCACAGAATCATTAAGGTTAGGAGAGACCTTCAAGATCATCTGGCCTCAAAAAACTGGTGCAAGATAAGGTCCTGATCCTACAGGATCCCAGTTCTGAGCTCAGAACTTGAGGTGGTTTCAGGTTCCTGCTAAGAGGAGCTGGAACTCCCAGGAACGTTTTTAAACTTTAAACAGATCCAAGAGGTTGAAATACCAAACCTTTAAAATCAGTGGCAAGGCAGGTAATGACAAGAGGCAGCTCTTTAGGCAGAGCTTTTGGAGCCTGATTTAAGATTTACTCCTCACACGCAAACTTGCTGCTTAATACAGGGTTTTACACGTTTATATGACATGATTTATTCTTTAACTTGTTACCAACTGAAAGTTATCCTCCTGGGACTGCAAAGCTGAGAGCTTTTAAGACAAGGATTTTTCCAGAATGCCCTTTTTTTCCGGTAAATTATCTCCATATTCTCCCACAGAGTTTATCCAAAAGCAAAGCTACAGAGAGACGAGGGTGGATGTCATTCATTTTGTAAGATTACAAAAAGGACAAACAAACTTTTGATCATACATTAAATGGCTTTAATCTCATCATTATATTTATTTAGTATTAATGTTAGCTGGGAGTATTTATTCCCAGCCAGTTAATTCCTTCAGTTTTGGAGCGTGAGAGGGAGCAAGCTGATGTGTAAATACAAACCCAGCACAACAATTCAGCAGGAATGGGGATGGCAGGAGGAAATGTGGATTTTCCTCAATCAACAGGACGCAGCAGAGCCTGATCCCACCTCCCTAATCCACATGGATACCCTCTGGAAGCATCCAGTTGTGACTCCATGGGTTATCCATAAAGTGAGGGGAGTTCAGGGAAGGGAAGGGAAGAATTGAGAACAACAAGGTCCTGTGACCATTTATTCCCAATTCTCAGAGGATCCCAGGGAACTCCTATCACAGGCAGAGGATTTCATTGCTAAGCAGGAAGGACCCACATCCAAGTGGAAAGCCATGAAAGGATCCATTCTCAGGCTGGGGATAAAGTCCTGCACTTGTGCTGGAGCTTCATTTCCCCCCAGAAGCCCAGGAGTGGCTGCTCTCCACATCCCAAAGCCACTCCCGTTCCAGTTAAACAGCACCAGGTGGGTTTTTATTCCTCGTGTTTCCCTGCCTATGGGAGAGCTCGTTTTTAGGATTGTGTGTCATTAAACATTTAGCTCGATACTTACACAGCCCTCAGCCCTGGGATAGCTAATTTGTGCCCATCTGTCTAGAAATGATTAGGGCCTAATCTAGTGAATTCATTGGGCTTCTATTAAACTCTTGCTGAATTACAACGCTCCGACAGCAGAAAGTCCTGGAAGATGCTGGATGTTATTGGGGAGACGCTGATCTCCACAATAATGGAGCTCTGCAAGAGGGAGACTCTGATGGAGGAAGGAGCAGCAGGGCTGGCTCAGGTGTGTGTGGGGGTTAACTGCAGATATGTGGCTGAATATTTAAATATTGATTTTTCTCCTCATTCAGCTCTGTCACTGCAAGTCACCTCCCCCCCAAGCTCATCCGGCTCCACGGGGTGTAATCAAAACCCCGCTGCACCGAGTCGCTCTGCAAACAACAAGTGGCACCAAGATGAATTCACTCCTCTTCAAATACCTGGGGAAAAGCAGTTTATAAGGAAGGTATGTAAGGACCACAGCACATTGCTGAATGCTGCTATGCAAATCAAAAGCTCTTTTGTCAGCACAAGCCTCCGAGGGGGATGACTGGGATGACATTCCAGCAGCAGAGCACGGAGGCAGAAGAGGGAAAGCTTTCCAAGAACAATTCCCTTCTATGAGGACACCACGCCAGGCAGGCAGATCTGGGGGTTTTTTTTTTCAGTGTTTTGTTGTTCTGTACACACAACGCGTTGTTGTTTCCTTTTCCTCCCCTCACAAGTGCTGGGGAAGTGCCTCTGGATTGTGCCCAGCCGTGGATTTGTCCAGGATTCCATCACAGGAGCAGAGTGCTCCTCACAGCTCAGGGCTCCCTCCAGGGAATCTAAAGAGAGCCAGCAAGTGCCACAGGAGGACAACCTGCAGTACAATCCCTCACTCTCCACCCCTGTGGGAGCTGCTGAACCACACAAAGCTGGATGCAAGCAGATCTCAGATGTGCAGGAAATTCTACAAATAGCTACAGAATACGGGATTTATTCATTTAGCAATACATATTAAAAATTTAACTACACGTTGTACCCTGCTCCCTCAATTCTGTGTCGCGTTTGTAGGACTAAGTGCTGAAACAGTAAATCTGTCCAGGCAATGAAAACCAGCTTTTCCAGCAAAGGAATAAATCAGGACTCAAAAAGCACAATAGGAATGGCTTCCCATTGCCAGAGAGCAGGGATAGGTGGGACATTGGGATGGAATCCTTCCTTGTGAGGGTGGGCAGGCCCTGGCACAGGGTGCCCAGAGCAGCTGTGGCTGCCCCTGGATCCCTGGCAGTGCCCAAGGCCAGGCTGGACGGGGTTTGGAGCAGCCTGGGGCAGTGGGAGGTGTCCCTGCCCATGGCAGGGGTGGGATGGGATGGGTTTAAGGTCCCTTTCAACCCAAACCATTCCAGGACTCTGTGACAAGCACAGCCAGGTGTTGCTCCAACACTGAGCAGTTAATGTGGAAAGCCAACAAACCCCCCAAATTATTGGAATATGTTTGCAGAGAATTATAAAAATACCTTATTATATTATTGTTAGTGCCTATTTCTATACCAAACTCAACCTTTGAGCTCTGTGCTCTCACCCTATAAAATCACAGAGCACAACTCACTTGAACCAAACCGGAAGAGCTCCTCCCAAACCCATGGAATTTGGGCAGAAAAAACCACACAGAGATCAGAACCAGGCAATCCAGGAGCCCTTCCCAGCAGGAAAAGACAGGCAGGCCAGTACAGCACCCAAGACATGAGCTGGATCAGAGCCCAGATCCAAGACTGGCAGCCTCAGGAGCTCAGCCAGAGTGGGAGAACTCAGTACCAACAACATGTCTGGAAAAACAGCGGGGAGGAGGGAATTAATGACTGGAGAAAGCCCCTCACTGCTTATTTTGAAGCAGTTGTCCTCACGAACCAGCTGGGAAATGCCACAAAAAAAGACAAAACACACCCAGTTGCAGGAAATTAATGAGGGTTTGTCAAGGTGTTGCACAGTTTCGCCCTCAGATATAGAGGCTGTCAGTCAGGGAAAATGGAATTTAACAGTGATGGACGATCAGCACAGGGGGAATTCTGCACATTGCACCTCGAGCTGGAGCACAAGAAAGAGAAGGGCCAAGGGAGAGCTGCCAGGGACTCTCCCAGAACGTGGGGAGAGGGAGATAAAGGGAAAACAAAAGTGCTGGAGAAGGATGGAAGGGAGGAGGGAGATAACCCAGGGGGAGATGAGACACGAAGGCACCGGCAGGTTTGGAACCAAAATCCCTTTCAACCAGAGGATCAAACCACAAGGGTCAGAGGGTGAAGTTTTTGGAAGAAAGACGCTGGCAAGGATGTGATAATTTGCTCATTTTACATAAAAACACGCAGATCAAGAATGAATACAGGGCTTTTCTATAAAAACTACAGTGCTGAAACCAGGGCATGGAAAGGGCCACGGTGATGAAGAAAAGCGAAATAAAAACCGATTTGTTTTTCCTCTCAGTGCCCCTCTGTTTGAGGCACAGAGTTTGTGGGGACAACTCCACACACCACAAGACAGAACACCATAAATATCAACTTTGGAGTGACTTTGGGCAGGAATTGGATCCCTGGAAGTCGACTTGAAATCTTAGGAGCAGCTGAATGTCTTTGAGACACAGAGGTCAACCTGTCCTCTAAAAACACCCCTTACTCTCCAAATTCCTCATAAAATTATACACCTAAAATATATTATGATCCTTATTGACATGCAACCTGTTAATATAATCCCAGAAGGTTTATTTGGGGCTAAAAAATAATAGTTTCTTTAGGTTTTGGAAGGAAAATTTCTAAACCTACACTAATAAACTTCTAAAATTCCACTGATTAACCCGTACTATTGTTTCTACAATGGTGTCATTTAAAGTATGATTGATTTTGCAGGGAATCAATTAGAGATTTGTTATCTTAACCTCTCCAAAATGCTGGGTTTGTATCGGACTGAAGGAATTCTTAGGAAACGGCAATTCTAATTTAAAACCTCTCTTTGAGTCTTTATAGCTGTAAAATATTTGTAATTTTCACCCCTCAAATTTGCCATCTGAAGCCATTTTGGGGCGTGCGAGGATTCTTACCGAGTTGTTCATCTATTTCTCCCTCACTAACAGCTTGACTGCCTCGTGCCACACACGGATTTCACACAAAAAAGCCACTTTTGTGGCTGGTCCTCCACAAACTGAAGCATAAAAGTCACTTTTACTGTATTCACTGCCGTTTCCACCAAATACTACAAATGAAAGGGCGCCAAAATGACGCTCCTGCGGTGCTGGGTTTTTTACATGAAAAGACACTGTCACCTTTATTTTTACAAACATAATAACTATTTTTTTCCCCCTCTTTTTGACTTCCTCGTGAGCTGGCAGTGATTTGTGCTGGACCCAGCACCCTCACCGAGCTCAATTTTCACAATACAGACAGAACAGCACCATCTGTTGTGGAGAAAAAACTTTCCCCTCCAAAATTCGATGCAGGAACATCATCCCTGGTTTAAAATCAAGCGTCAGCACTGCCCTAAAGAGATTTTTTGGGGGGCAGATGAGGCAGACAAATGAATCCTCCTCCCCCTTTTGCCACATCCGCCAGGATGAGCAACACATTTCTCTGGAATACGTGCAGGAAGGCGTTCAAATGAAGTTATTTATGTCACTTATTCTGATTTTTCAAGTGAACTTGTGGGGTGTGAAGCTTTTCTTTTCCCTGGGTGGCTCTTGGCACGGCAGCCAAGCACTTTCACAGAGCCACAAATCTGGAGCCCGACCCAAACACGGTTGCCCTGGGAGCCCGAGTGTTTCCAGCAACACAGATCCAGGAATTCCCTCCTGTGGGATGACCTCTGGATGCAGGCAGGGAATGAACATCTCACACCACAGCAAAGAGCAGTTTGAAAGCACTTGGCAAACTTCGAGACCTGAAATTCTTTTTAACGTCCTTTTATAGCCACGAATAAAGATTTTCTCCGTGGAAGTGGCACATAATTCACAGACAGGATAATCCTAACTGCACTGTCTTTTCAAAAAATTATCGATGCTTCCAAAAAATTTAATTATTTCCCTTTTGTTTCGTTCTGCCTGATTTTAGCCATAGTTTTAATCAGAGCAATCAGGAGTCTTCAGAATAATTAAATAAATATCATTGCCCACATTGATTCCACTGCAGACAGACACACTCAAACAGACAAAAATTCACCTTAAAACACCCAGCCTAGACAATGACTTTAAAAATAAACAGACCCCAATCCAACCATTGATTAGGTTTGGCCCCTTGGGTCCCAAACTCATCAGATCAGAGCTGATTTCCACCTCTACCCAGTTCCCTTCACCAGAGAGAGCAAAACTAATTAACACATCTTTATTGCTACAAGAAAATGTGCTGGTTAGGGCCTTATTTAGCAAACTCACAGCTATTATTAGATAATCTCTGACTTTTCACAGAGCAAACATCAAATGGGATGGCTGCTTTCACATGGAAGGAATTAACAATTAATAAATCTGGCTGAGATGATGCCAAACTGCTCAGGAAGCACAAAAAGCCCGTTTGGAATTGCACACATTTTCCATTGCAAAATGAAAATAAATGGGATACTGAGAATATGTGAAATGCAGCCCACGAGGCCAAGGGAACCAAAGTTTGCTAAAGAAATGCAATAATGTGGTATTTCAGTAAGACAGAGGTGTATTGATATATTAAGTATTGGCTCGATGAAGGCAGCAGCCGAGCTCCAGCTTCCCCCCTCCCCACCCCAAACTAAATTTATAGTGATACCACAGTCAAATAATTAAAAAAAAAAAGGAGTATTTTGCAACTGGATGACATTAAAATGATGGAATAACACAGCACAGATTTGATTTATTGCTTATTTGGGAGTTTATCACCTCAATTCAGAGCCCAGCCAGGTGTGGTGACCTGGCAGAGAAACACAGCCCAGCTCCCTCACGGAGCTCCTTCATCCCCAGGAACTCCCAGCCCAGCTCCTCTCTTCCACTGGCAGCTTTTCCAGGAACAAAGTGCTCTATTTCAGCCACCCTGCCTCCAAGAGGCGCCTCTCACTTCACGAGTCACCACAAAATAAAGAATGAAATAAAGAATAAACCACTCTACTTCTACAACCACCACCCAAATCCAAAGCTGCATTAAACAGAGCTGACTTTTAAGCTGAGCAGCCCTTTCAATCTAGAAGATTTATTTTAACCCAGCAGCCACACACACACTGAGGGAGGTGTTTCATCATGGAGACGTTCTCCAAGTGGCTTTTAAGAGAGCCACAAGTGCCAGGTTGTGGCACATCCCTGGAGCTCACCCCGGCTGAGCGACAGAGCCTGGAGCCCGTGCCAGGGGACCCATTCCTCTCTTCCCAGTGAATTTATGGAGCTGCAAATAGAAAGCCTTTGCAATGCTATATTTTACTTGCCTCGTCATGGCTGGAAGGAGAGGAGTGCTGCTCCTCCTGCTGCCAAAATTCCTTCGGCTCCCAAATTGCAGCCGCTACTTTTAGATCAGAGAGGCCTTGGCTTCAAACCCCCCCCTCCTCCAAGTCCCCTCTCCCTGTTCTGCTTGAGAGCCTTGGAATGCTTTAACTTTGGGATGAGCCCTTGGGGAGATCTGCTGGGGCTCTGCTAAGCCCTGCCTATCACAGGGGGCTTTTAAACCTGCAGTCACAGTTCATCATATCCGAGACCAGCAATTCATTGTGACCCTGCACAAAGGGGGCACAGACAGCCCCCTGTGCTCAAACATCACCTCCATTCCCTCTCCTGCCTCCTTCCCACCGAACAGAGCCATTCCCAGGACATCATGGAGGCATTCTGCTGTTTAAAACCCTCTCCACACCTCTGGAGCTGCTGAAGAATCCATTGGTTGTCCCAGAGCTTCCCAGAACTCGAACCCACCACAAGCACTTTGATGCCCAAACCCCATCCAAAGCAAACAGAATAAATACAGAATAAGGCCAGCAGGGAGTACCTGGAACACCAAGGCTGAAGCAGCTCAGCTAATCCTTGGAGGCCGTGAAAGAGTTGGAAAGGAAAAGGAAAAATATTTCTAACGAGACACGGGTGTAAAAACCATGTGGAAACAACAGTTGAAAGTCACAGAAATACCTGAAGATGGCCCCAAGGAGCTTCACCTGAGGATTTGTGAGGAAAAACCAGGTTTTTAAAGTCATGTTTATTCTGGAAAACAAGCGCCTGAAACTGCCATGTCTGTGCAGGTGATCCCTGCCTTAGTCCCTCTCCTCCCTGGCTCCAGGGTTGGCTCCTGCCTGTGGGTACCAGGAGTAAAAAAACTGGAAAAAAACCCTCACTTTCTGCCAATTCAGCTTCCTAGAGCTGCTCTGGGATGGGCACAGCAGTGCCAGGGCAGGAGGAAAACAAGGCTGGAGCAGCAGCAAGAGGAAATTGTGTTTTTTAGATCAGCTTCACACCTCAAAACCACATCCTGGGTACTTCCTGGGCTTGAGCAGATGAGCTGTGACATGGCCACCTCGGGGAGAAGAAAAAACCCATTTTCATAGGTTCAGTCATCTTGCTAGAATAAATTAATTCATGTAGTTTGATTTGAAAGTCAAGCAGGAGCACAGCTGGGTGTCGTGGCCTGGGAGAGAAACTGAAACTGGGAGAGCCCCAGTAAGGTGCTTCCTTGCAGGACTGGATTTTACTGGGACCCCTCAACTCTGAACTAATCCCTGGATTTAGCTAATTTCAGTGCATATACTTTACTTTTCCTGCCTTTTTTCCCTTTACTTTTTAATAATTTTTTTACACTCTACTTCAGCAAATTTCAGCGGAACACACAACTGCTGTGGAGGAGCTCCAGGGGGTTTCATCTGGCTCGTTTCCCCTGACACAGCAGCCTATAAACAAGAGCAAACCCCACAAACCACATCATTTTTGGCTTGGGGAGGCAGTGCCAACCCACCTGCATAAACCAACCTCATTTCAAGTCTGCCCTGCTGGGTTTTTATTAGGACAGCACCCAGGGGAACTGGGGAATTAGGAATGCCATCCTCCCCTTTTTTTTTTAGCACAGTTAAGCGGCGGAGGAAGCAAAATCCACGGAGAATTCACCTAACAGAGACAGAAAACTTTCAGCTGCAGTGTTTTGAGTGGCCAGAAAAAATAGAAGGAGCAGGGCAGGCAGGAAAAGGGTAGGAATGGGATGAAACAGGGCACCGTGCACGAGAGGGTTTCTAAGAGCTGAGTGTTGATGCAAAGTAATTTAGTGCAAGCAAATGAAACGTCAGCCTGGTGGAACCTCTGTGATCCAGGCTACAGAAAATACAGGGTGGTTGGAGCTGGTTTTGATGAGCTTGGAAAGAAGTCACTCCCCGACTGTAAATCCAAAGCAGGAGGCTGTAAATGTGGCAGAGTTCCTGGTGACACCTGGGATAACCCGAGCTGCTGGCACTCACTGCACTCAGGGAGTTTTACGCTTGTCCTGTACTGAAATGCTTTTCCATCCTTGGCTTCTTCTTCTTTTTAAAGATGGTACAACACACTCCTCTAAAAGAGCCACCAAAATCCATGTATTTAGCATACTGCAGGTTTCCTAAAGATTTCAAATGTTTTAACTCCAAAATTCAACAATAGTAACCTTTTTTTTTTTACTAATATCCAAGCATTCCTCATGCAGGTTTTCTCCACAGCAGAGAGAGCAAGGACCATTTCTTGGAAAGCATTTATTTCTCTGTATAAAAACCATGCCTTGGGAGAAATATATATTTAATTTCATGCATATTTAAGAATACCAAGTGGATTTGATGCACCACAAAGAATATTTTCTCCCTGGCAAGGCAGCCTGAGGGAGGGGTTATTTGTGACCATCACTGGAATGTGTTGTCACACACTCAGGACACTGGAGTCAGGTGTTCCCAGAATATGGAAATAAATTTTCTCCCTATTACCATCAGAGGATGAGGGCTGCACACATCCACGCAGGGTTTTATGTAGGAGAAAGCAAAAAGCAGATGGGGAATAACATCCCATTAATTCTGCCAGCCAAGAGGAGAGCAAGAGCTCATCCCAAAGAGATCCTGCTGCAGACACCTCCTGGAACAGCAGTGCTGGTATTTTATTTGTATTGGACTGCTGAGGGCTGAAGGAAACTTCCTGTCCAGTCAAAATATTATCAAATTACAGAGGAGTTTTGTTTCAACTTGTTTTCATTTTTACAAAAAATAAATAAGATTAATTGGCAGACAGACTTGCTCTGATAGGAAGTTCCTCCAGTTTGCACCACAGCTGTGATGGCCATTCCTAAAAAGTGTATTTCCATGTGCCTTGGAACGAGATGTTCACAGCTGCTCGGTTGATTTAAGAAAAATTAAATTGAAAATTAAAAATTAAAGGAAAAATCTCGCCTGCATGACTTCTGCAGAGTGGTTCAGAAACTTAAAATAATAACATGGTTTTGGTACAGTAAATAAGAATCAAATTGAGACTGAAAACCTGCAGTTAATAGAGATTAACAGCCTTTACACTCTGGCAGAATTTTCTTTTATTTTCTACCTTCCTTCAATAAGGAAATAACCGAAAGTTTTTCAAACCTAACTTTTCGAAAAGGAAATGTGCACTGAGCTCTGCAATTGATATCTGCCATGGGATGGTCATTACCTCAAAACACCACTAAAGCATCACAGGAAAACCCCGTTATTTATTGGGACTGAGAAAGATCAGATAATCAGAGTATGACAAGAAAATGAGTATGACATCAGTACGATTACATCCAAGTTTCAGAAATCAAAACAGCATTATTTCTCTGAAGAGAATTCATGTCTTAAAATGGGATGAATTCCAGATGGGGCTAATGTATCCAACAACACAAAACTGATTTTAAAGGCTCATGTTTACAGGAGCTACTCAAAATATTTTGAAAGCAAGCCGTGGCCTCCACCAAGAAAGGATCAGCGAGGGGAGGTTTTGTGGATCAGCAGCCCATTCCAGTGGCAGGTACAACACACATGGCAAAAGCTCAAACTCTCCTGTGCCAATCCATTTCTTTCACTTGGAACAATTTCAAATTACAAATCTTCCAGACCCTCTTGGCTAATTGACCTGAACACCAATAATGCTGACAGATTTTTCATCTCCTACGTGGTCTTGACTCCCGACTCCTGACAGTTGGATCTGATAAATTCAGTGGATGAGCAGCTTCAAACGACAAATTTTCAGTGGGACCTCTTGTTCTTTGTCAGCTGGGGAAATAGCAGAGTGTTTCCTTTGAATGGTCTGAATTTTTGCTACAGAAATCTCCACCTTTTCTTTCATAAGGCACCAGCCTTTGTTAGCTGGGTTTTCCCCTCATATTTTTCCCGTGTTTTTGTTTTGCTGGATTGACACACATGAGTTCAACAGCCTCTGAACAGGTTCCAGGGCGTTCCCTGACATCAGAAATCGTTGTCATTCCAGTCATCTTCTGTCAGCCAAGCAAGGGCTGAAAACAGCAGCTGGGAGAACCAGGCAGCAGTGCTGGACATCCTAGGGAAAAGCAGGAATGAACCGGATCCAGCTGCAGCTTCAGCCTCTTTTTGCCCTTTCTCATCTCTCCTCATATCCTGCCTAAATCTTGTCTTGTTTTGGTCTCCAAGTTCTGCTTCCATTTCATCCAGATCAATGCCCTGCAACTAAAGCAGCCTGGAGAACTGGAGCCTGCAGTGGGAAAAGCTGCAGTGCATCAGGATTACATCCAGGGAGCCATGAATTATTCAGCCAAGACAAATCTACACTTTTTTCCCCTGTATGGGCAATTTTAAAAATTGATGAATTTCACTTACAGGGCAAGTTTGAAGCAACCTTTACAAAAAGGGAGCAAAAAGTTACTCCAACAAGCTCTCCCACCTCCAGCTGCCTTGGCACAGCAAGGATTGGAGGATAACCATTTCCTACGGCCAAATCAGGAGCAATTTGGACACCTTTTATTTTAAGTAATGAAAGAAAAAAAAATCACTGATCCTACCATGCCTTGGGTTGAAGGAATCTTAAAGATCATTATTCCAAACCTCCCACTAGCCCAGGTTGCTCAGGTTTCATCTTAAACAATCCAGGAGATGTAGGAACGGTTTTTATTTTAAAGATGACCCCTCTAAGCTGTTAATAAACCTCTATTAAATATATTTACAGGGTAAAAAACCAATTTTAAATGAATTTTATAATAGAACAGAATAGAATTATATAATATAATTATTTTATAATTTTGGAGCTCCTGCGATTCACGTCCACACCCTGACCCGACACAAAAATGCTTCTCCCCATCCATGCTCGATTCCTTACATGAACTTGCATGCACATTTCTTGTCCAGAACAAATGCATTACTAACTCTGATGAAATCCAGGGCTTTGCAAACTTCCCTGTTCATGCTTCGAAACCACCGAAATCCAGACTGTTAAATTCCGCTTGGAATTCAGTTTTTGAGACAAGACATAAGGATTTAAGGAGCTGTGTATAAAATAAGAAAACATAATACCCACGGAAGGAGAAATTAGTATTAAAATCTCTCACACGGAGCAGAATTTAGCCCAGATATTCTTATCGTTACCAAAATGATTCAATCAAGACATGAACTGACTTTGGTTTTCTGTATAAAGGAAGGGACTTTATTTGGTTCACTGTTATATTTTAAACTTTCCCTCAAACCTCCCTTTGGGCTGCTGAGATCTTCAGTTTATCTTGTGATAAATGAAGAAGTCGAGCTCTTTTTGTGCTGCCCCATAATGCCATAAATTCTGCAAATAAAAGAGGAAGGCAGGGATAAGAAAGCCCCACTTCCAGTGCCAGGCCCTTGATGGGTATCCAAGGAATGCACCTGGCAGTTCAACCCAGCCTGACTCTGGGCCCTTTGGAATCCAGCTGCAATTGAGAACAGCTCTGCTCTTATCAAGTTGGTGAAAATAAGATATAATTAAAATGTTTACTAACTCCAAGGGGTTCAAATGGCCCCAGATATTGAAAATTACCACACCTGAAAGAGTGAAGTCAACGCTGGCCTTGTACCTCCTGCTGAAGTGCAGGGAACACTGATAATTCCAATTTATCAGATGCAAACTGCTGCTCCCACAAATCCCCAAGGAACAGGGACGGGAGCTGTGCTCCCAGGACACGGACACCTGCAGATACACAAGAGCAAAAGAAGCTTTGCTGGAGTGTTTTGATGCATTTCCCTCCTCTAAACACACATTCCTGGCAGGCTCTTGAACCCTGACATTTGAATAATGCCATTCCTGGGTAGAGCAGCTTAATGAGTGTGGTAGAAAAGGCACCACTGATGTGTTTTCAAACTGTTTATTGGGGAAATCGAGATCCTCTGGCAGCTCGGGGCTGGCTGAGAGCTCATTCTTACCACTAATTACTTCTCCCTACAAAATATTTACATATTTGCTGCTTTTGACCACTCATTATCTCTCTTTTTCCCCCCCTAACATGTCACCCATTCTTGCTGCACACAAATAATGCCTGTAGGTTCTTTCCTGTGGTGTGGAGCTGTCGAAGCTTTAGGCAATAATAAAATCCTGCTCAGCTTTCTTCATTCGATTTCCTCTCCTCATGTGGCTGTACAGAGGCAGGATAAAACACAGGCAACCTCACTCCTGGTGTAATTAATTTAATTTCTCTTTATTGTTCCCAACTCATCCCTGGTCACCTTGAAACGCCCCTCACTGCTAGGAGCAGTTTTCTTGCAATACACAACTTTAATTCAAGACAGATCAGGAGGCCTTAAATGTTCTATTAAGGTAACTTTGGAAGTGCAAACCAAAAAACACTTAACTCCATCTTCTGAGGCGCTTCCATGAAAAGAATAAACCCTGCTAAGTTCCCTAATTTAACTTTTTTTTCCCCTTATTTAAATCTGAGCACACTGCCCCTGCTCCCTCCCAGCCTCCACATCCCCATCCTCTGAGGAGTTGGATCAAAAGCTCCCAGGAGTTTTTTGGTTTCTCCAGGGTGTGTATTTAAGTCTCAACAGCAGAAAATGAGAGAGAAGAAAGAGTGCAGCCCCAGGAACCCACCCTGCAGCACCTGCAGCCCTTCAGCTGAAGGCAACGCTTTCACTTCTTGCAGAGGCTTCTCCTTTGTGCTGCTCCAGAGAGGGCAAATTATGCCGAGTTTTCAAATCCTGCCTGCACGGAAAGGCTCCTGCTGGCAAGGAAAGGGAACACCAAGTCCTGCTCCAGAGGAACAGCTGAGCACAGGGATTATGTTCTCGGAGGGAAGGGCTGGAAGTTCTGGGGGTTAATTCATTTATGGGTGTCCTGAAGCCACCGCATCTCCTCTGGCACCCCTGCCTTGCTCTTTAGATCACCTTTTGAGCCAAAAATTCTGTTTCACACCAAATTGTATTTAAAACATGACCAACAGCACAGGGTTTGGCCCAGGTTCAAAGCAGGGTTCCTTAGGGCACATCAGGAACTCATTTTGGTGTGAAATAACCCCCCCAGATCGATGATCTGGGAAAAGGAATTGGTGCTGCTGGGTCTTGGGTGCCATTAATTTCTTAATAACCACATTAAACACAGCACCTGAGGCCTGCAAAGCCCAGCAGGAAGGTGCTGGTGTCACATTAAATAACAGAAGGCACACGGAGGGTGTCTGGCAAAAATAAAAAGGAACAGTTGCACCTGGGAGAAAACAAGAGGGGGGCTACAAATTTCCATTTTCAGCTGTGTTCTTGACTTGTATGAGAGCAGCCAGGAGACATAAGCAGAAATTGAAGCCTGTAAAATGATCTGGAAACACCTGTTCACAGAGGTATAACATGTTTTTGTGACCCACTTTTGAGATACTTCGAATCACAGGTCCAGTGAGGTCAATCAAAGCCACTGCGACAGAAAAAAACCACAGAGTTTTCAATTTGTGTATTAAAAAAATAAAATTAAAAAAAATCTCACTTGAATGGTGTTTGCCACTGGAATTGGATTTAGCTTTCCTGTCAGTTGGAGGTGCTGGGAAACTCTGCAACAAAACATTCCAGTAAAAATATCTCTTTTCTATAATGGGTTTGAGGTTACAGCCTCTCCTATTATTCATCCACACCATCTTCCCTCCCCGTCAGGCTTCTCCTTAGTAAGATGGACACCACCATGCCAAAAAAGCTTTTAAAACCTGCATTTGAGACAACTAATTCCAATGTGCAGCTGGAAACACTTTCTTTGGCTCTTCTGCTGTGGTATCTAAAGCTGTTTGGAGTTCAGCTCTCCCAACTGAATGTTTACATGGACACTTTAGAATACACAAACTCCAATTCAGGCAGCTTAAAAGCCTGGAGTGCTCCAATAAATCCCAAGAGATTCCCTAAATTTACTTGGAGTATTTTTCTAGTCATCCCATGCAGAGCTGCAGCCTGACCCAGTGTGCAGCTACTGCCTGGAGCTGTGATACAACACAAAAAGGCAAATAAGCTGCCTTTTTTTAAAAAAAAAAAAGGTTAAAAATAAAACTATTAACAAATTTTATTTCTCAAAGCCTGAGAATATACTCTATCACCTTAATATGATAATTAATTAAATTAAGAGGCGTAAACAGCACATATTTGCCTCTGAAGGCTGAAGAAAAATAGAGTTATTGAAGTGGTAACCAGTGGAAGGGGGAGGTTCTCCTAAATGCAGGAAAAAATGTGTGCTTTTAAAGAATAATTTACTATTTTGCCGTAATTCTCTTTGAAGATGTGGTTACCTTGGTCAGGCAGAATTACCTCCAATTCTTGTCTGTCACTAATCCCAGTTATAACTGGAGTCTGAGGAGAAAGTTCCTCACCTCATCACATTATTTGGCTTCTTATTTAGTTTTTCATTCTGCTTTTATTTACAGCAGTGATATCCATATAAAAGAAAAAAAAAACAACAGGGAAAAAACCCAACCTCACACGACTACAAATTGGTAGTAAATACCATTCTGCTTCAATGCAAAATAAAAATAATGTGAAGCAATATATCGGGGTACATAAGAACTAAAAAAGAATTCAGGTTGATGGTTTAAATGTTTGCCAATTTAAACCATCACAGAAAGTGCTTATTTAAAGCACTGATTGAAATAATTCCATCCCAGAGGCAGGAGATTGCTCCTGCCCTCAAAGTTAAAAATAATATCCCCATTAACCTCAGCAACAATTTCCTAATTGCCAAGGATTACAAATCTTTCATGCAACGCTCATCCGCTGAGAATTCCGTCATTGCTTCACTTTCCCAAACCACTCCTGCGATCGCAGCCCTAAGGCTTTTTTGGAAAAAAATCAAACTTCAGGGGTGGTTTTTATATGACAGCATCGAGCATTTGCCAAAACGAGGGAGCGTCACCCCAAATTCTCTGTACATTAAGGCAGCACCTGGCATTAATATTTATGGAGAGGCTGCCTGGGGCTCTCCTGTGCCGTGGTGATGCCAACTGGCACCACGGAGCAGGCAGCTGCTCCCACACTTTGTCCCCTCTGTCCTGAGCAATAGGGGCTGGAATTTGTGCCAGCAAACCAGAGCCGTGGGCAGAAACAAAGAGGGCAGAGTTCAGTGCCCGCAGCACCCGGAGTTACAACGCTGGAAGTGCTTTTTCAGGAGCCACGAAGGAGCGCGGCCAAAACCGCCCTGGGGCTCACTGCTTCCCTCAGCCTGCTCCGAGGGAAAACCAGGATCCATCCTGACCATGGGAATCACCCCACACACAAATCCAGCACCCTGGGGCTCACTGCTTCCCTCAGCCTGCTCTGAGGGAAAACCAGGATCCATCCTGACCATGGGAATCACCTCACACACAAATCCAGCACCCTGGGGCTCGCTGCCTTCCTCACACACAAATCCAGCACCCTGGGGCTTGCTGCTCCCCTCAGCCTGCTCCGAGGGAAAACCAGGATCCATCCTGACCATGGGAATCACCTCACACACAACAAATCCACTTTGCTGGGGCTCGCTGCTTCCCTCAGCCTGCTCTGAGGGAAACCAGGATCATCCTGACCACAGGAATCACCTCACACACAAATCCACTGTGCTGGGGCTCGCTGCCTTCCTCACACACAAATCCACTGTGCTGGGGCTCGCTGCCTTCCTCACACACAAATCCACTGTGCTGGGGCTCGCTGCCTTCCTCACACACAAATCCACTGTGCTGGGGCTCGCTGCCTTCCTCACACACAAATCCACTGTGCTGGGGCTCGCTGCCTTCCTCACACACAAATCCACTGTGCTGGGGCTCGCTGCCTTCCTCACACACAAATCCACTGTGCTGGGGCTCGCTGCCTTCCTCACACACAAATCCACTGTGCTGGGGCTCGCTGCCTTCCTCACACACAAATCCACTGTGCTGGGGCTCGCTGCCTTCCTCACACACAAATCCACTGTGCTGGGGCTCGCTGCCTTCCTCACACACAAATCCAGCCCCCTGGGGCTCGCTGCTTCCCTTGGCCTGCTCCAAGGGAAAACCAGGATCATCCTGACCATGGGAATCACCTCACACACCACAAATCCATAGTGTTGGGCCCCATAGGCCTTGGATGGATGCCACCAGTTTGGCATCTCCCACCAAAGTGCATGTCCTTGAGTTACCACCACTTTGAGGAGATGGGATTGTCTCCTTCCCAGGGTTGCTGCTTCTCTCCTCGTTGGGAACTGGAGACTTGTTTTTCCTACTTCTCCCTGTGTGATTCCCCTTTCCTCCCACACCAATAGAGAGCCAAACTTCAGATGGGATTCCCCTTTTCTCCCACACCAATAAAGGGCCAAACTTGAGATGATGAGGAATAAATATCCAATGAATAACTAGTTTTGTTTGATGAGATTATCCAGACTCTTGCCCAACTTCCCTGCTTCCCAGCAGATATAAAACCACAGCAACCGCATCACATACATGCCATGTTGAAAAAAAAACCCTACATGAAAAGCACCTTCTACATCCTACATGATGTCCTAGACATCTCTAAAATCACTTGAGTAAAAAAAACCCAAAAAAACAACCAAACACCTTGAAAAATTAGAAAAAACCCTTTCACACTGCAAAGCAGGAAAGCAGATGAAAGCTCAGGGGTATAAACATCAAGAACACTAAGGAGACAAGCATGTTTCCTTCTCCCCTTCCTCCTACTCTCACACTTCATTCCTGAAGCACACAGCCTTGGACAGAGATTTTATTTCATGCCAACCACAATCAGGTATTTCAATACCTCAGTGTTTGTTTGGAGGGAGCATACATTCCAGGGAAAATGCACTCCATGCACAGACTACCTGGAAATAAATCACATTCCCATTTAAAATGAAGTTTACAGAAGTGGCACAGCACAGAGCTGTATTATGGGCCACACACTTTCACTCAGAAGAAATGTTTCACACCCTCCAGCAGTTTTCTATGGGGAAGAGAATGAAAAAGTAAAGAGATTTATTACATTAAAAAGCATATTGATTGAAAGCAGTGCTGTATGACAGCTTCAGCTATTATAAGAGAACTTAATAAAATCAAATGTTTACCCCTGAAGGGGATTTGGAGGGGGAAAAAAAAATAAAAAAGGCTTTATCAACACTTGTGACAATGAGCAAATTTGCAAGGGATAACATTTTGGTGCTGAAAGTAAATGCAAATAAGTGCCCATTTCTCCGGGGGAGCTTTGAGGTTTGCCCACATGAGGAGCTGTGGCTAATTGCGATGTGGCTCAGCAGTGAAAACACGTCCTTTGATTGTGTGGCTGGAGATGTCAGCTGCTCCCACAGCTGGGGAGCAGACAAGGTCGGAGATGATGAGAGCAGGCGATGTTTCAGCATCACAATCAATTTGTAGCAGCAGCAGGACGGTCCTTTGTGCTGCCACTCTGCTCTCGGGGCTTGGTTACGGGCCTGACCCAGGGAATGGCTCTCCTTCCTCCCTGCCCTTGTTCACTCTGCTCATCCCTCCTTCCTCCCTGCCCTTGTCCTCTCTGCTCATCCCTCCTTCCCCCCCTCC